>JACMZG010001914.1:23676450-23696764 GCA_018340805.1 Microvelia longipes | reverse complement strand
CTCTAACATCTGAGTGGTCTAAGATCTCACAGTTCTGTGATCCTTGTTTAACTCTCTCTACCACTAAGAGATGTCCTCAGGATGTGTGCTTCTTGTTGTCGAACCATTATAAAAATATTCAAACAACAAACCCGTGCGTACGATCCATCAGACCGATTATTAGTGATGCCAGTCAGTATCAACTTAAAGAAGACACGCTTATACTGACTTTTACACAAATTGAAAAAGATATGATGATAGATATTTTAAAAGGTAGATGTTATGGACCAATTCTAATTCATACCATTCACGAAGCTCAAGGACTGACGTCTAAACGTGTGGTGTTAGTTAGGATAAATTCAAAACCCTTAGACGTTTATAATAGTATTCCACATATAATTGTTGCACTTAGTAGACATACTTATAGCTTTAGATATCTAACGACAGATGAAACGGACTTAATTTCATTACTAACAAAGGAGATACTACAGACCAACGTCCATACTATTAAAAACTATTTAATAACAAACGAGACGCATAACTTCAACAAAATAGTAGAAAATAAAATATCCATAGATTTAACACCATGACAACTACAAATCAAATAATTTCGGATCCTAAAATGGACCATGAAACCGAAACAAAAGAACTAACTGATCTAAATCTGAAGTCACTGACTACAGGCACTAAATATTTTTTTTAAATTTATTGCATCTAAAATACGTAGTTTAGAAAAACACTATGACGAGCTATTAGTTCTGTTAGAAGGTATAAATGTAGAGGTACACATAATTTTACTGACTGAAACATGGTTAAGAGTTTTTCCTGAAAATTTTACAATACCCGGCTATACACCTCTTCCGGTGGATGGTCAGTTTAACCGCGCTGACGGAATTGTAGCATTTGTAAAGAATAGTCTACAAATAATATCTAAACAAGAAAATCCCGTAGAGCAATGTACTAGTTTACTATTTAAAATTAGAGACGAACAAAATAAGGTACATACTGTGACTCTAATATACAGATTATGGGGATATAGCTTAGAGTTGTTTAACGCATCGTTATACGACCATTTACACAGCATGAGTAATGAAAACCATGTAGTGCTAGGGGATTTTAATATCAATATTAAAGCTGACAATTATGATGCACATACTGAAGACTTTATCGATATGATGGCCCAATTTGGCTATAATTCCAATATAAATACCTACACCAGAATTCATAACAACAGTAAATCCTGTCTAGACCATATATGGACCAAACAAAAGAAAAGCTACTTACCGTTGCGTATAGACTTAATAATAAAATAACAGATCACTTCCCAGTTGGAATTATTATAAATATAATAACACATCATCAAAAAATAATTTAAATAACAGTAACACTTACGTAAGCAGAACTGACTTTCCAAGCCTGGTTAATGATATAAATAACCAAACTTGGGATAATATCTATAAAAATGACGACGCAAATGAATAACATCTATGTTTGTAAATACTTTAAAAACCCACTATTGGAGACATACAAAAACTGTTAAATTAAATAGAAAATACAAAAAAAGAAAACCTTGGATAACGAATAGCATCATAGAAAGTATATTAATCCGTGACAAAATGGCTAGGCAAGTTGACAGTGACCCGGAAAATGCAGAATTGACAACCGCTTATAAAAAATACAGAAATCAACTTAATAGAATTATAAAAACTGCTAAGAATCAATATCTAGAAGATGAAATTAAATTGGCTGGGCAAAATAATTTCAAAACATGGCAAATTATAAATAGAACCTTAGGTAGAGAAAAATCTCAAACAGAAATCAAGGAACTAATTTTTGCCAAGTGGTGAAAAAATAGTCAACAATAAAGATATTGCAAATAAACTAAATGAACATTTCTCAAGCATTGGTGAAACTTTAGCTGACGAACAGAAAAAATACTGCAACTGTAGCTCTGACTCGAGTACTGAAAATATACCTAGACTACCTGACTCTTTAGTTCTTTTACCTGTAACAGAAACTGAATACTAAATCACATAAGGGAACTAAAAAATAACAAAGCTCCTGGTATAGATCAAATATCTGCAAAAATAATAAAATCATGCAAAGAAAATTTAGTCAAACCCTTAGTTTATATATTCAACACCTGTTTTCAGTTCGGGTATTTTTCCTAGTGTATTCAAAAACGCTGTCATCACTCCTCTGTTTAAGGAAGGATGTAAGTCTGATGTAAATGAATTACAGACCAATATCTCTATTACCAGTAGGAGCAAAATTATTAGAGAAATGCATTGAAAGTAGAATCTCATCTTTTTTCGAAAAACATCAAATTCTCTCAAAATCTCAATTCGGTTTTCAAAACAATAAAAGTACGACGACGCGATATATGCACTAACTAAGTATATACCTCAAAATTAGACAACAACAATAAAGTAATAGCAGTTTTTTTGGACTTAAAAAAGGCATTTGACACAGTTGACCAGAAAAATTAATAGAAAAATTCAATATTATGGGATACGAGGGGAAAGCCTTAGAATTACTTATTGACTATATTACAAACCGGCAACAACAGGTAAAGTTACTTAACGACTTAAGCTCTGTAGCCACGCTTCATACTGGAACACAACAAGGACAGTGACGTCACCGAAGTTATTTCTGACTTACATCAATGATTTATACCCCTAATTTCTTAGGTGAAGTAATAGGTTTTGCTGATGATACGTGTTTATTGTTTTCATCAGACACACACAGCTGGCAAGATTGACAATCAAAGTAGAAACAACAGCTGGCTTAGTAAGCAAATGCTCACACAAACCTATTATTTTTAAACACCAAAAAAACCAAATTTATTACCTTCTCACTATCTAAAAAGGACAGCCTAAGGAATATAACTAAACTCAAAATCCATGATTGTAAGTGCGTTAGAAAAAATGACACACCAAACTGTGAACTGTACGACTATAGACAGGGTAACTTCTATAAAATACCTAGGTGTTACTATTGGACCAAACATTGACTTGGAAAATTCATAATTCAAATATTAGAAATAAAATAAGGAAATTCATATATTATTTTAGAGGCCTTAGGGATTTCATGTGATGAAAAGTTGATTAAAACTAATATATCATGCTCTAGTGGAATCTATTCTTGGGTACGGTATTATTGGATGGGGATCAGCAAATCCCAACTCACTTGCACTCGTTAGAAATAGCTAAAAATCAGTCATCAAACCATCCTTAAGAACCAAGACTATATTCTACTGATCAACTTTTCAAGATTTCCCTGTTCTCACAATCAAACAGTTATTTACAAAAAAGGTTCTATTAAAATCTTTAATCAACCGAAAGAATATATTAATCACAATCACAGCACTAGAAACAACTAATAGAAAAGTAAAAAGTTTAAAATGTAGAACATCAATGATGCAACGACCTGCTGCCTACTAGAGGTCCAATTTTATTTAATATGCTACCAGATGAGATAAAAACTAACCTGTATTTTAAAGATTTTAAAAAAGAAATAATCCTGTGGTTAACCACCTCCAAATTAACCTATTTCTTCTTTTTTCTTTTTTTCTAACCTTAGATTAAATAATATTTTCTTTTTATTATATTTTATTTATTATTTTGTACTAACTTTTTTAATTAATAAATTCTCTTCCTTAAATTTAAGAAATCTTTATTTTAAATTTTTTTTTAAAAAAAAACTAACCAAGTCGTTATAAAAATACTAATTAAGTAAACAATTTAAGAAAACTACTAACAGAAACTAACTATTTATAAGAAACTATTAATAAGGAAAAAGAAACTTTTAACAAGAAGACTAAGCCGCGCACAAGCTCATGCTTTTGCGGCTTAAAGTTTATTTTTTCTCTTAAAGAGTTTGATAGTTGCTCTATTATAAATTATTTTTGTAACATATGTATCTCAATCTAATTTTGTATTTATAATAAATAACTATTTTTTATTATTATTATTAATTATTATATATTATATGTATATATATATATATATATATATATAATATATTATATATATATATATATTATATAATATATATTAATATATATAATATATATATTATATATATATATATATATATATATATATATATATATATATATATATGATCTAGACACTTTCTTGTAAACACTCATATCTTTCGAACGGATTAATATTTTTTTAACCAAACTTGGTAGCAAAAATCAATCTTTAGGAGGACACAACCCTAATTGAAAACCAGGTTTTTGTGACGTCAGCAACCCGGTTTGCTGGAGTCAGCGAAAGTTTTCAAAAAATCGGCAAAATTCAGGGTTAATATTTTTTTCCGCGAAAAAGGTCAATATTTATGTTTTTTGAGACGCTGAATCGAATGAACCTGTCCGAAGTCGATACGACCAACTCTAAATGACCTAAAAGTCCAAAAAACCATTGTAAATTACCAAAAACCAAAATTTTAGGTCAATAAAAAATAAATTTCGAGTAGGGTGTCGTTTTCTATGTAATTTTGGGCGCTGAATCGAATGAACCGTCCGAAGTCGATACGACCACTTTAAGTTACCAAAAGTCGAAAAAACCACAAAATTAAAAAAAACCAAAATTACGGCGTTGAAAATTAAATTTCGAGTAGGGTGTCGTTTTCTAATGTTTTTTGGGCCTCTGAGTTGAATACCAGTGGTCCGGAGTCAATACGACCCTCAAACTCAGGGTACCTGGGTTTCAAATCCTGGAAGGGTCCATAATTTTTATCGTTTTTTTTACCTAATATAGTTTACAACTAGAAAATAATTCCTGGCGCGGTGGTCCGCATGTCGGGCGAATTTCCTTTGGATGCGTGCACTCAAACCCAGAGTACCTGGGTTCAAATCTTAGTAGGGCAATATTTTTTATTGTTTTTTTTTACCTAATAAAGTTTACAACTAGAAAATAATTCTGGCGCGGTGGTCCGCATGTCAGGCGAATTTCCTTTGATGCGTGTTTCCGTGCTTTTTACATTTTCATATAAGTTTACAACTACTAAATAATAATTTCCGGTCGCGTGGTCGCTGTCGGGCGAATTTCATTTAGAATGCGTGTTTCCGTGCTAAACAACACATTTCTTGCTTATGCAAGAACCATGCCCATTGCGTGGTTCCGGTTCAATGCTTTAGAACCTAAGCAGTTACTCAATTGTCAAGCACTGCTCGTAACTCATTTTGTCTGTTTTTCAAAGGAAATGCCGCTAAATCCTTTAATGATAACTGACTAAGCTTTTAAGATAAGTACTATGCTTTAAACTAGTGCAAAATAATAGTGCGTACATCTAATTTTTAAGAGGCATAGTTTTGTACAACCAACTGGATAATTATGCGCATTTCCTTTGAAAATACAGACAAAATGAGTTACGAGCAGTGCTTGACAATTGAGTAACTGCTTAGGTTTCTTAAAGCATGAACCGGAACCACGCAATGGGCATGGTTCTTGCATAAGCAAGAAATGTGTTGTTTAGCACGGAAACACTCATTCTAAATGAAATTCGCCGACAGCGGGACCACCGCGACGGACATTATTTTATTTACGTAGTTGTAAACTTATATAATGTAAAAAGCACGGAACACGCATCAAAGGAAATTCGCCCGACATGCCGGACCCACCGCGCCAGAATTTTTTGAACTTGGGCTTATAAAATATATTTAATCTCTAGTAATTAAATATAATTCTAATTTATTTAATCTGTAATTTTAATAGTTTTTCTTCATTTAACTAAGCGGCTCTAAATTAATATGACTGATTTAGTATTATTTAAGATTTTTTTGATTAATTTTTAAAACAGGTTAATGCTAAGTTTGATAAAAAAACGTCCTTCATTTTTTTAGAGTAGTATAAGAAGAAATTTAAGGAATTGATTTTATTTATTTTTTATGATTAATTATTGAATAAACTTCCGTGATACGTCAATAATTCATTATTTTTTATTAATTAAGTCTTTTATCTATTTAAAGTTTATACGATGGATGATACGTAGGAGAAGCTTATTATGTTTATATATTTAAAAGGAAGGATGCAACAGCTCTTAACGTGTGCTATAATGTGACGTCACTAAAAAATGAACGCTGATTGTCCCTGTTAAGAGTTGTAGAGGGGTAGGCAGTCTCTAGTCTCCCTATAGGGCAAATTGACTAATACTTACTGAGGGGGGGGGGGGGGGGTACAACAGCTCTTATCATTCCCTAAGAAGCACGGTACCAAAACAGTATATTGGTGACATCATTTTTTTATTTTTCATAATATTTACAATTTTATTTAGATATTACATTATTTTTCGACTATTTTTTCTTAAATTAAGAAAAATTAATTTAAAATAAGTTTCGATAATTATCTATCGCATATATTCTTTAATTATTTATTTTATGATAATTTGAATGATTAAATGAGACGTCACTGATAAATGCCCGCCGTTATGGTCAAATGATATGGCATGGATCTAAACCAAATCGAGTTGGTTAATTGGTTTTATTCATCAAATATTATTGTTAGTATACCCAAGCATGGTAACTAGATATTGTGTTTCTCCGTCATACTGATTTCGACAACAAGACAATTTAATATCTTTAGAAAGATCTTTAAAGTTTATGGATAAAATAAGTCACTTTAATCGTACAACTTTTAGTTAAGTAATGTTTGGTATTGTATCGCCAGCTGGTCATTCTGTTCAAATGAAACCGATGCTGCTGTATTTATATTAATAAAGAATTGGCAGTAAGTAACTACTTTTTTTAAATAAGCGAGTATGAATTTAAATTTTAAATAAAATATAATAATATATTTATGTAGAGATTAAATTCATCGCCAAAATTCTACCTACGCCCAAAAAATAAAACTTTATTACTTAATTGATATTCAACAGGTAGCTTTTAAAATATAATAAAATTAAAATTTGTAAAAGAGCGAATAACATTTTATTATTACATCGCCTTTGCAAGTTTAGGCGTCCTTGGAGGGTGAGATTGAGGTTTTAGTTAGACAAATATTGAAATCAAAAGTGGGGTTGGATCCCAAACGGTACCAAGCTCTAGTATAAACGACCTTCTACGGCCTTGGCATGCTAAACCCTGATCTCCAAGTCAACTTGATTCAAGATCTGATCTAATTTTTCGACTTCACATTGTTAAAATTGGTTTATTTTACTTTGTAGGTTTAAGAATTTGAAGAAGTATAATCTAGAATCGTTTTCATAAAATAGAACAAGAACTGCTATGATTATTCGATACGAAGGGTCAAATGCAGGTTAAATATTTAAGCAAAAAGCATAATTTTAGTCCGTTTATAATAGTCATATCTAACAAAGATAGATAGAGCAAGTACAATTAGAATCTGATTTTTGATACATAATATATAATATATATAATATATATATATACTATATATATATATATATATATATATATATATATATATATATATACATACATATATATATATAATATATATATATTATATATATATATATATATATATATATATATAATATATATATATATGTTGTTATTTGAATTATAAGCGCTAGTGGATTTTATTACCATAAGGATGTAAATAAAAGTCTATCCACAAAATAAATTTCAAACCAATGTAATGATGACAAAACCGGCTTTCAACCTAATACAGGTATCCTCAGTGCCGGTGAGAAGAAAATAATTTTTCCTCTTGAGTCTTGTTAAAGATTTGAGACTGAGATGCAATCCAGTCAGGATAGACTTTTTATTTACATCCTTATATATATATATATATATATAATATATATATATATATATATATATATATATATATATATATATTATATATTATATATATATATACATATATTATATATATATATATATATATATATTATATATATATATATATATATATATATATAATATATATTATATTATATATATATATATTATATATATATATATATATATATAATATATAATATATATACATAATGTATGAAGTTAATTAACTTTTTCTTTTACATTTAGATTAATTCGATTAGCGTTATCCTTAACTTTATTTGTCGGCACAAAAATTTCAGATTGGACTTAGACAGCTTAGACTAAAAATAACATAAATTTGCTATTTCCCAGCCGAGGGAGTTTCGAGAGATTTAATTGAATTTAGCCCTAATTATAACTCCCTTGACAGTAAGTCATTTATGACTAGCCTGTTTTTAGTAGTAAATCTAAAAACTCCTATTTTCTGTTCCCAAAAAAAAGTATTAATGCTTTATTTTCTTTGCCTAAGCAGATAAATGTACATTTTAGTCAAAGTAATCCACTAACTTAAACTTTAAAAACACGTAATAGATATTAATACAACTAAATATGTCCAATTTATGGTGTTTTAAAGCGATTTATACCAATTATATAGGAGTCATAAAATAATACTAGCTTCTAAACTTTTATTTTATTATAAGCTTATAATAAAATAAAATAATTTTAGTAACTGATGTCATGTATAATCTATTTCAGTGCTTATGATATCATCTTTAACATTTTTATATATTTTTAACAATATTATGATAAAAGTGTCGCCCAAGTTCCTGCTATGGTTCTAGGCACCGAGTGTATTAGCTCAGACACTCCTACAGGTTATTTTAATTTTCCTCATTTATGTAGGTATATAGAAAAGTATTACCGGAATCGCACCGGTGTTTTTCCAATTTTTATACTGGTGCAAAATTATACTAATGCTGCTAGGACGTAATATATAAATCAAAACGAAAGACTATTATGCAAGAGAGTTTATACCCACTCTAAAAGCTGTCACTGAAAACCTAACTTGTTTGTAAGAGGAATGAGAGCTATTTGATCGATTCATCAAAATGCAACTTTAATAGACGTTTTGCAATGACAAGTATAAATTGATGTTTTCTTAAATTGAAGTATTTATTTATGTGAAGTGAAGTCTAATTAAAGAATTAAAAGAAGGTATTGTAAGAAACTTATAGTAACACTTAAACGTTTTATAAGTAAGTACAAATCTGAGTGAAACCTGTTGCTAGACTTACAATTATTTCACATGTTTTGAAAACTTTCAAATAGAAGTCGACAAGTTGAGATTTCACTCAACATTTAAGTATGGATTTTACTTTTTAAAACACGACATGAGGGGTTCTTACAAACTTTTTAAGGCAGAAATTTTTAACGAAGTTTTAAGACAAGTTGAAAAAGCTTAATTTTATTTTTCCGAGCTATTATCGGTTTAATTAGAACCAGGAGACCCAAAAACATAAATTAGTACACCAAACTCTACAAAACTTCCTCCCCCCACTTCATTAATTTTTTAAGATTGATGACGTCACATAATTTTTATAAACAATGAGTTTCGAGATGTCCATGAGCTTTTTTATTCTTAAATATATATCTTTCTTATATAAAATTGTATTCCAATATATTAGAAAGATATAGTCGGACAACGAAACGTCTAGTAACTCTTAGATACATTCACACACTCACAAACACATTTATTATATATATATATATATTATATAATTATATATATATATATATTATATATATATATAATATATATATATATATATTATATATATATTATATATATATATTATATAGAGGTGCCACGGCTTATGGCCGAACTGCATGTATAGAAGAATATTTTAATCCTAATTTAAGTAAAAAATGAGATGTAAATCTTTTATAATGCAAATAAATGGCCTATTATTATTATTATTATTTATTATATAATATATATATATATATATATAATATATATATATTATATATATATATATTTATATATATATATATTATAATATATATATATATATATATAGTAAGTAACTTCTTAAATAGCACTGGTCTAGGTATTCGTTTAAACATTGGATTGAATTCTAATTGTTCTATACCCCATGCTTTTATTAAAGGCTTGCAGTTATTATTTTTTTAATGTTGATAGTCCAAGAATGACTGATGGAAAAAATGGATAATAATGGATGAAAAAAATAAATAATTGTGGCGACGTTTCGGCCAAGCTGGCCATAATCATACCTAAAAAGATATATTTAAATAACAAAACTACAACCAAAAAATATACATAAAGAATTAGAACTACTTAATTCATATTTTTTTATTGTATTCTTGTTAATTAAACATATATTTTTAGGCATGATTATGGCCATTTGGCCGAAACGTTGCCACAATAATTTTTTTACTATCCCGTTCTTGAACTATCAACATTAAAAATGAATTAAAAGAGATACAGCTCAACATCTTGATCAATTTTAATAAAATCTACACAAATTCGCTGATTCTAGCGTTAACGTGGTCTTAGATCCTAAGACCATTTTGAAATTTCACAGTATCACAAAATATAACAGAACTTTAACAAGTTTAGTAATAGGAACTGAGTTATCATTATTTAAGGATGAGTAATCATTATCATTATTATTATTTGAACTCAGCAATGAATATAATTTTAGAAGTCACATTTCGGAACGTGAAGTGTTAGTTTCGTATAAATACAGTTTTAGCTTCAGTTAGCCTAATTTTTAAACTTTTTATTGGTTCTCCATCTTATCGTTGAATTCGTTTTAGTTAAACGATAAATAACCTTTTATTCTTTAACTCTTCCAATTACAAAATCGTTTAATTTCAATTAATTAAAAGGTCACTCTGACGACTTCCTTTCCATCTCCATCTACGAAAACTCACGAAACAATCTTCTTTTGAAAAACAGAAATGAAACTCTTTAGAGTAAGAACTTTGATCTCATGACATTTCTAGTTAGTTCAGATTGTTTCCTGACCGATTTCGTATAATATTACAAAAACCGACGTTTATTTATCCACGGTTTATTTGTAATATTTACTGACCGCACTAGTGCTTCAATGACTAATGATACTCTCACTATATTTACTGGGAGTGTCCATATAAAGGAACTGATGATTTTTATCACACACTGCTTATTATAAAGCACTGATGATTTTTATCACACACTGCTTATTATAAAGCACATACACAAGCTTATATAAGCACTGATGATTTTTATCACACACTGCTTATTATAAAGCACTGATGATTTTTATCACACACTGCTTATTATCTAGCACTGATGGTTTTTATCAGACTCTAATGATTTTAAACATGTAGAGATGATGATTATCAGACACTGATGATGCTTATTAGTCCTGATGATTATTATCAATTACTGATGTTTACCATGTAGTGATAAGTTTTCTCAAACACTAATATTGTTAGATTATCGTGGATCAATAATGATAATTGATTAATGGCATTGATTACCAGGTACAGACAATCATCATCTAAAATGGTAAATTTATAATTTTATAAAATATAGTTCATAAACACGTTAATGAGGTTTTCGCCCCTTAATGATACATGCGTAAAATACACCAAACTAACTTACTGGCTCCATATAATAATTAGGCGTCCTTTCATTTTTCAACTCGTGGTCTAAAGCTGACATGGAAGTTGCTTTCTTTAAAATATAATCCTTTTTCATTAAAAATCTACCTCTCCAGTATGAAGATCCTAAGACCATTTTGAAATTTCACAGTATCACAAAATATCACAGAAATTTAACAAATGAACACAAAAAAATCACAATATAAACAAGAAACAAATGAAAAAAAAACTAATCAAACAACATTATAAGGAAAATTAAAATATATGAGTAAAACAATTTTCATTATATGGCACAAAATTTACTTCCTTTTTAAAATTCACACCGTCATTAACATGTAAATAATTATTAAAAATTTCTATTCTAATTTGAATCGAAGATTTAAAATTTTATTACTTTTACAACAAAAACAACTATTTTCAATTATTGTTAATATAATTTTATTTTAAGATACAAGGGGCTATAAAAAAATTTGAACGAAGATAATCCTGATTTGTATTAAGAAAGTTATAGCTAAAATTAAATGAGTACACTGCTATGATTTAAGAATTAAAAAAAGCATAAGAATGAAATGAAAGTAATTAAATAAAAATATATAAAATAAAGAACTATGAGGCTAAATACTAAAGAAAATTAACACTAAACGTATAAGAACGCGTTCGATGTTTATCTAGCGGACTCGAATAAAACAATGACTTCATCTCAAAGTTTTACCAGATCATTAATACAACCTTGTCCTTTTTTATTTTTTTCTACATTTTTTTATTTTTGCATCACCTTTTCCGCTATTTTTATTGAGCAAAAAAGGTCACAGTTAGGTGGCGATTACGCATTAGTGGATGTTTTATGGACTATTACGTTACATTGGGTGTATAGGAATAATAAATCCATCCAGTATTGAGTTTGTATTGCACCACTTCTGTTGGGATTTTTGCAATCTAATATCCAGATTCATTTAAAATGTGATACGTGTGGAGTATTGCCAATTCAATCTTGGGATTTAGTATAAAAATAATTTTAAAAAGGATATTAAATAAAAACCCCAAGCTTGCATTTTAGTCATATTTTACTTTAAAAAATAATGAGGACTTCCTTTTTATAAAGTTATGAACTTGCCCTTCAAAAGAAATATGAACCAAAACTTTAAGATTTATTAAGGATACAACAATACACAAAAATTAGTCATTTTTTAAATGATAATTAATAAGTTCAGATTGTCCCTGAACTTCTTTAAAAGCTGAATGAACTTGCCCTTTAAAAATTTGAGAATGAATCAGAATTTAAAATTATTTATATTACGAATAAAATAAAGAATATTATGAAAGATACTTTCAACATTATTAGAGAATACTAAGGTCCCTACTACTGAATTTTCCAAAGCCTAAGTACCAGCAGAATGGATATAACAGGTTGCTTTGAATTTTCTTAGAATTTATACAGCAAAGAGTTTTAATAGAAAGTTTAAATAAAAATTCCATAGAGGTATATTACTAGAGAGGCCCTAAAGGTTAAATTTTGAAAAATCGAAAAAGTAACCTGAACACCTCGCTAATAAATACAATAAAATAATCAGTACAAACTTTCAGTAACTTATAGAGTAAAGCCTTAAAAACAATCGATTTATTATAACCTTAACTCACTCTTAGAGGAGGTTTCAATAAGGTTATAAAGAGCCCTTCAGAGCCCTTTACAAAAAATCACCTCCCCTCACTCCCCTCCCCTTCATGACCCATGGAGCTCATTTTACTTAAAAAAAATCTTTGATTAATTCGATAAATTTCTTCGAAAAAATTTGAATATTTTATAAATAAATAAAAAGTTTATTATTTTTAATTTATTTAAAGACACTGGATGGGACTAAAATAACAACTTCTTACTTCTAGTCATTTAAAGAAGTAAAAAGTTGTTATTTCAGTCATTTAAAGAAGTTGTTATTTCTGTCCAATCCAGTGTCTTTAAATAAATTAAAAATTATATAAAATGGTGACGAATACTAATAATATTAAAAGTTTATTATTTTTCTTACAACAATCAGCATATTTTTATATAAAAGAGAAGAAATGAGGAAAAATATAAGAAGAGATTTACAGATTGCATAGATTATTCGTAATGAAATTTTATTTGTAAACTCCTATTCTAACTTTAAGTGATGTAACAACTAGTTGCAACTATAGTTTGTAAAATTCCAGTTGCAATTCGATCAATCCAAACTAAACGATCTTAGACAAGATTAAAATTGGATTTGTTAAAAATATACGTTCTCTTTAAATCAAAACATGTAGGACGATTTAAAATGCCTTAGGCAGTTTTTATATATATACAAAAAACGTTAGGAAAGGCAAAATAAACTTGCGTATAATCTTTTCTGCTACTAAATGTTCTGTACATTAACGCAGTATTGCAATAATTGGTTATAAAATGATCCATAAATTGCCAAAGACCTTTTGGTCGTTAGTGGATAAAAGAAATTCATTTTATGACTTGAAATTGATAGGTAGATTATGATTTATTTGCCTGAAGGTTTTAATTAATCTAGATAAAAGTAAAATCATCTTTAAGACTGATGTTATCTTTAAAGTCATTTTTTTGAAATATTCATAAACTGCCTCTCATTTTTTGATCTTTAGATTTAAATATAATCGTGAGATATGTTTTATTCGTGAAACTTATTCTGTTATCGAGACCATAATGAAACTAACTGCTACTATCTGAACTTCGTTGAAGAACAATACAGTATTGATCATGCTATAAATAAAGAGAACCAATAAATACTTAAAAATCGGGTACGAGGTACCTCGGAACTTTTCCTCATTACATCAGATTCGCTACGCTCATCCTCCCTGCTTCGGACTAACTTCGCTCGTCCTCGGAAATACAGTTCCCCTAATTTATAATGCAATATGACTTTGGACTCGCTTCGCTGGTCATCAGATAGTAAATACATCCGTATCATTCTCAGCGGTCACCCATACAGCACTGACCAAGCTCAATGCTCCTTACTTTTTATGATCCAACAAAACGTATTAAAACGAATCTTAGTGCACTTATTTATTAGGTAATGGTTTACACTTGTACCGAATTTCAACTCAACGATTTCCCATTTTTTTAGATTTTTTAAAATACGTACACAAGTCATTTAATAACAATTGAACTAATGCTGATAATGAGATAAAACTTGGCACATATGTTAGTCTTATACATAGTCAAATGCGTGCCAAATCTCAATCCGAACGCAGCATTTTTCCGCATTTTATAATTTTCAAAATTTTTGCTGAGTCACTATTGCTAATAACGTCATACAAAAATTGTCTTTCGAATAGTACAACTATAGCAATATACTGATTTATATATTATATATATATAATATATACAATATATATATATATATATATAATATATAATATATATATATATATATATATATATATATATATATATATATATACACATATAAATGTGTGTTAATTAAATATATATTTGGCATAAACCTAAAAACTATTTAACTCAAAAATTTTAACTTAAAATTTGATTTATCTAAATCTCTTATACCACCGTTGTCTAAATGACGTTTCTTCTATAAGTCTTTCACCATGTTGACTAACTATAAAACATTTACATTTCAATTTTAATGATAAATCCTGAAAAGTTTTATCTTTTGAGTAATTTTGTTAGATGTTGTAACTTTGGGAATCCTTATTTCTATAAATATTTTCCACATAATATTTCTCTACCAAAGTTATATTTCCGGTTTTTAACTTAAAATATTTTTATTAATAAGTATAAAATGGAAAAACTTGAAGTTGTTTAGGTGATTGTTTAAGAGAAACGATATATATTAGGTAAATTTGAATAATTTTTATTTTACATGTAATGCGCGATAAATTTTCTCACATACGTTTTTTAATTATTATAGATTTTGCCTAATGTAAGATAACTTGTAACCTTCATCAACTTTAGGCAATAAACATAACAGACATTACTTCGGCAGTGATGATGCACCTTACATGCAATATAAATAAATATTTCTATTTTTTGTATTGAATAAAAAATCTAAAGAAATTATAAAATAAAAAACGCCCCTTGGCGCTGTTTCGAATCAAAATTATTAACTCAAACTCAAAAGATACTCGTATTATCTAAGTATTTATGTATTACTTGTATAAGTATTAATATATAGCTGATGTAAGTATTTATATATTGCTGTTATAGATTATAAGGATCAGAAAATGGAAAATTAGCTGTATTTGTTTTTATATTTTGAAGTGTTTTAATATTATTAACTCTATTTCCTTTAATTTTCTTTTATTTTTATAATATTCGTTACCTTAAAATAAAATAAAATAAACAAAATAAATTAAACAAAATAAATGAAATAAATGAAATAAATGAAAGAAATAAATGAAATAAATGAAATAAATGAAATAAATGAAATAAATGAAATAAATGAAATAAATGAAATAAATGAAATAAATGAAATAAATGAAAAAAATGAAATAAATGAAATAAATGAAATAAATGAAATAAATGAATAAATAAATAAATGAAATAAATGAAATAAATGAAATAAATAAAATAAATAACTGAAGAAAATACATACGTACGTATTGTGGTTACCTACTGTATTAGCAAAGACACTCACCTGTAAAACATAGAAACAAAAGTTACTATAGGATATTGCACTGCAAAATTATAAATATATAAATAAATATTAGGCATAGAATACAATTTAAATATATGGACTGGAGCTTTATGTACAAATCGTCTGAAATAAATATCATTCAAATTGTTTTCCTCCAAACTTATAAAGTACCATCAAATATAAATGCCTTTTTATAGGTACGTTATGAAAGCAAAGAAAAATATTGTCAACATTAACCATTAGTTAAGTAAGCATAATGTATGAATAAACCTGCATTAAATTGTTTTATGATTAAGCTTATCAGAAAATAGGAGGTAATCATCAGTGCCAAAATAACAACCTATGAACATCAACATAAACTATGAGCATCAACATGATGCATGAGCATAAACATAATACTATAAGCATCAACATGATGCTATGAGCATCAACATTGCATGAGAGCATCAACATGATGCTATGAGCATAAACATAATACTATAAGCATCAACATAATACTATGAGCATCAACATGATGCTATGAGCATAAACATAATATGAGCATCAACATGATGCTGAGCAAAACATAATACTATGAGCATCAACATGATGCTATGAGCATAAACATAATACTATGAGCATCAACATGATGCTATGAGCATCAACATGATGCTATGAGCATAAACATAAATAAGCATCAACATAATACTATGAGCATCAACATGATGCTATGAGCATAAACATAATACTATGAGCATCAACATGATGCTATGAGCATAAACATAATACTATGAGATGCAAGCATCAACATGATGCTATGAGAGAGAGCATCAAACATGATGCTATGAGCATAAACATAATACTATGAGCATCAACATGATGCTATGAGCATCAACATGATGCTATCAGGATCGACATGACACTATGAGCATCAACAATCTTAAAATCATATATGAACTTATGTATCTTAATTAATTTTACAAAGTACAAAATAATGATTTATTCAAATCACTCAGCTTTAAACAAAGCAATGTAGCCAAGACATTGTAAAACCATATTATAATAATCAACTTCTGTTGCAAATTTATAATTATATTGCGTAGGTACTAACATTATTATTTTCTAACAACAGACACTACTAAAATAAAATGTTAAACAATGACTAACAGTTAGTTGGCGATGAAAACGTAAATAGGTATTTTAAAAATATCCAATCAACACGACTAAATACGGTTATACTATTTTCTGCCTTTTAATTTATGTTTAAAAATGAATTTATTTATTTGAATGGAGTAAACAATGAAGAATTAACAATAGAATAAAGACCGTAAATATATAATAGATTAATAATAAACTATGACTAACAATAATTAATAACAATGGACCATAATTGATACTTAACTAGTTTAGTTACTACTTAGTTAGTAACTAAGTAACTTTGTACCTAAGTAATAAAGTACCATAGAAACTGATTTAGCAATTAAATAACTTAATAACTAATTTACTTAGTAACTAAGTAACTTTGTACCTAAGTAATAAAGTAACTAAGTAACTTTGTATCTAAGTAATAAAGTAACCTAGTAACTAACTAGCTTAATAATTAAGCAACTTATTAATTATGTAACTTAGTTTCTAAGTAACTTAATATATTAGTCATAAAGTAACGTAGTAACTAACTAGCTTAGTAATTAAGTAACTTAATGACTAACTTAGTTCTTAAACTAAGTTCTAAACAGTCAAAAGGAAGTATTAATTTTTAGTTAATACTTTTTGTTACATTTTTATAATTTTAACTTTTTTTCAGATAGTTTTAGTTGAGTTTTAGTAGTGTAAACTTTTAATTAATACATATATTTCAGTCATTTTTATCTATTAGTAATAAGTTATAAAAAACTATAAGTCAATAGATAATACATATTAAGAGAAATAGAAAAAGAAAATACAGGAAAATATGTAAAGTCAAAGGAAAATCACAGGAAATATTCAAATGACATAATAAAACCGTTGTAGCTCAAACAGCATATTGTGACGTTTGTGACCTTCAAGTGATGTCACAGCTGAATGAAATTAAACTTACGAATAAAATTAGTCTTCACTACTGAGTAAAAAGTAATATTTCATAATAGTAATGCACAATGATTCATTCACTTTTTCAATTTTATTTTTGGAATAAGTAATATCCAAGAGTAATTGTGTAGAAAAGATTCCTTACTAAGCATTAGCGATGAATTAAGTTTCTTAGCTTATTTTTATGAATCAGTTAAAACTAAAAACGTTTTGTGTTACTACTGTGTTTGCTGATTAACTTACTGTGATTAGTATTTTCAAAATATTTATTACGGCTTTGACATATTCTGCAATCAAAGTGTTAAGCGAATTTTTGTAAGAAAATGACGCTTATTCGGATGTGTTTATACTGTAATGCATTTATTTAAAGAACTCATATACATTTATTACTTTTATGATTGAAGTTATTATAGTAAACACGTCAACGTCAATTAAGTCTATAATAAAATTTGAAATAAATAATAACACAGGCGTTAATACTGATTTCAAAGGCGACGAGGCTATAAAAATAAAATAATTAATATTTAATTTTATAGAAAATTGGAACAATATGCGGCCGCATAAGTAACTGGCTAATTTTACTATTTCCTCATATCTTACCAATTAACTTTCATAGTCTCACGAATCTTATCAGTTCTTTCATAGTCTCACAACACGAATCTTATCAGTTCTTTCATAGTCTCACAACACGAATCTTATCAGTTCTTTCATAGTCTCACAACACGAATCTTATCAGTTCTTTCATAGTCTCACAACACGAATCTTATCAGTTCTTTCATAGTCACAACACGAATCTTATCAGTCTTTCATAGTCTCACAACACGAATCTTATCAGTTCTTTCATAGTCTCACAACACGAATCTTATCAGTTCTTTCATAGTCTCACAACACGAATCTTATCAGTTCTTTCTCTCACAACACGAATCTTATCAGCTCTTTCATAGTCTCACAACACGAATCTTATCAGTTCTTTCAAAGTCTCTCACACATCTTATCAGTCGCAGCACTAACTTACCAGCCTGTTTTAGTGTTGCCAATGTGATCAGATCCTCAAGTCTCATTAATCTCATGAGTTTTTTTTTCATTCTCACTAATGTCATTAGTTCTTTTATTCCAACTAATCTTAGTAGCTCCTAAAACCCCACCAATTTTATCAGTTTCTCCAGTCTCACCAAGTTCATAAGTTCCGATACTTTCACCAATTGTATTATCTTTGTTAGTCTTAAGGAAATCCTCAATAGGTTTCCTCACTACGCTGGCCAGTACCGTGCCATCCGACAAAAACAAATAGACGTTCTAAGCCATTCTAATGTTGGTGGGACTACTCTTCTAAAGCCCTACCCTAAAGCAAGAGGCTTTCGGTCTTTTGGCGTTCTAAGCCATTCTAATGTTGGTGGGACTACTCTTCTAAAGCCCTACCCTAAAGCAAGAGGCTTTCGGTCTTTTGGCAGCTTCGGTCTCAAGCGGCCTTTGTTGCTTCAGGTCTCAGTACTGAGGTATGAACTGAGTGTTGCTCCGCCTGCTGATGATGGCGATGAGCTGAAACCGGTCCAGGAATATTCATATCTAACAGCAATTATCGGCGGTAACTGATAATTCTTCAATGTGTTTTTATTTATCATTTTAATAAGTCCATAGATAGAAACTTTAAAAAAAATATGTTTTTTATTATTAAAATATCAATTGAAGCCTTGATTATTTTTCACATTATTATAATTTTTGTGTAAAATTTCCAATAATTAATATTTAGTTTTGATAGTGGCGAATTTTTAAATGAATTATAGACACGAAAACTATCATAAATGAGATAGTGGACGTATTAGTATAGTGGGTAGTTATTGAAAGTAGTTTGGATTAAATTGACTAATTTGTACAGATAAGTTACTAGAGATTTAAAAATACAGGAATTTTCACAGCTTGAGAAATTGCCTTTCATAGGTAATGTACAGGTCGTTTACTAGTTACTTTCACTATCAAGTCTTAACATTATACCTGCGTATGATTTCTTACTCACGTATTTATTGCTTGTACTATACTTAATACATCTATGTAGTATGAATGTGTTTTTAGCGAATTTTCAAAGAAAAATGAGTTTATGAGGTTAGAGTCATAGAGCTAGGAGAGTTAAATTTATTACATTTTTATGGTATATATATATATATATATATATATATATATATATATATATATATATATATATATATCGTAAAATTACGATTACAATGATTATATTCAAAATATTTTG
>JACMZG010001914.1:23601450-23671450 GCA_018340805.1 Microvelia longipes | reverse complement strand
TTATAATCTATTCAATCTACTACAAAAATTTTTTTACAACTGTATCCCAAAAAATATAGGTTAAAGCTCATAAAAATGTGCTTTATAGAAACTTCGTCGTGACTTGTAACCACACCGCACCCAAAAATGTCGCTATTGTGCAAATAAAAAAAAGAAAAAAATATAACAATAAGGAAGTTGACCAAACTTTATATCTGTAAGTTCATTAAATTTTCATGATATCCTCTACTAGACATCTTTAATCTATAGTAATGGATTTATCTTTATTTTTTTATTCAGGTTACATGCTACTAACCCATTATTGAAGACATTTTGACTTCCAGCGAATAATTTTAGTTAAAGGAGACATCAGATGTTATTATTTTGTAATTTTACAAAGATTTTCTTATGGTTTAATCCTATTTGTTAAGTTAAATAAGTGTATTTGTCAGTGTAATCTCTTTATACATCATTTTTTATTTATAATATCATGTAATCTTTTCTTTAACAGAAGCAGATGAAATTATAACGTTTTTTAGCAGGTAACTTTAATAAACAGCCACAAATATAGTTTAGTCTAATCTCTAGTTTATAACTCTATGATTATACGTATGAAGAACGATGATGTCTTATGATCATATCTTATGATGTTGTTTTCTACGTCATGTTTTATCTATATCTTTCAGTGTCAAATCTTCCTTCAAGTGTCTAAATACTAAATATATTCATATTATGTCGATCACATTCCAAAAGATTCTTAAATATGTAACTGTCCCCAAACTTACGACATTTCTTCGCATACGTTCTTAGCCTCGCTACAATAACATATACCGTTGTTACTCCACAACTGTTACTTGTCATTCTTAAAATGTTTAATTTCTTTTGCGTACAACTAACTGTTATTCGTTCAAACATAAAAACCTACATGATCCGTTATTTTACTTTAAAAAATTCAAATTTTCTATAACTTTAATTTAGAATTCAGTGTGCGATTTCGTTTAAAAATTCAGTTGTTGCGAATAGAAAATAGTTCCAGTGCAGCTCTTATTCAAGTTAAGTAAATTCTTTTGTTAATGTACCTATCGAGTCCTTTCTTGATTTTTAAGTGTTTCTTTTTGATTTTTTTAAATCCTTTTCCATTCCCGTCACGGATTGGTCTTCAGCTGTACATCCTGAATGTTAATTTTCATTTTCTATTATTGTGGTCTTGAATTCTGAATTTCTTTTTTGAATACTTTTAAATAAAAACAAACCGTCTTACTTCCTTTAAGGAATCCGTATTCCTAAGTTGTTTTAATGTCCTACCGATATTTTTGTAAAGGTGCCTACCAAAGATCCTTTAGAAAATTGCCTTCTAATGTTGGACTCTGTCCAATGTAATTCTTACGAATAAATTTTACGTAAATTGTAGTTACTCCAGGCAAGTCCAAACACCGTGGCATGTAACGTTTTCTACTCTATGCTACTACATGCTTAAATTTACGTAACCAGTGTAAAGTTAATACATTAAATGTTAAACAAAATTAAAACAAATGAAGTTAAAAGTTTCTTTTCACAGATCCATGGAAAAATAATAAATAAAAACAAATTAATATCACAGAATTCCTTTATTTTTTATGTAAAATAAATAACTAAGCTTTCGACTCAAAATTAGTCATCATCAAAATTTACCATTATATCAAATAAAATAAGAAGCCCTCGGCCTCTTTGCCGCTCCGCGGCCTTGGCGCTTCGCGGTCACATGGTGCAAAAAAGTCCGAAACCGCGATGTCACCGGAATTATCCGTTTTAGGTGTTTTTAAGACCTCATATACAAAAAAGTTGTCTGTCAGTAAATGTGAATGTCTGTTATCATCGTAGCTCTTAGTGTATTTATCAGTCTAAAGCTGTAGTTATGCTATTCGGAAAATTATTTTTTTTGTAAAACATCATTGACTCCCAATAATGGCTCAGCGAAAATTTCGAAAGATCAAAAAAAGGAATGATGCGATTGGATTGAGATTTGGCACGCATGTAGCCATGTGTAAGCCTAATATATGTGCCAAGTTTCATCTCATTATCAGCATTAATTCAATTATTATCAAATGACGTTTTTTCCAATTTAAAAAATCAGAAAATTATTTAATTGAGTTTAAATTTAGAACAAGCATATAATAATATGCTTGTACAAGCATATACCGTTACGTAATACAAAAGTAAACTAAGTTTAGTTCCAATACGACAAGTATATCTATGATTTTTGTGGGGCATAAAAGCAGCATTGAGCGTGGTCAGTGCTGTATGGGTGACCGCTGAGAATGAGACGGACCTGTTGCGGTATAAATTTGGCAACACGTATATTCTGAGGACAAGCGAATCGAGTCCGTAGTAGGGAGGATGAGCGTAGCGATTCTGATATTTTAATAATTAGAGTCCTATTTACTTATTTCATTTACAGTATTATTTGTTAATTTGTTTATTTATTCATTTCTTATTTGTTTAAATCATTGAATTTTATCTATTATTTATAGTTTTATTATTAGTTGTAATTTAACCACACAAATTTATTTGTACATAACCAAATTAATTTATTACTTAACAATTTTATTATTAAATTATTTACTAAACATTTTATTATTAAATAATTTACTAAACAATGTATTATTAAATAATTTACTAAACAATGTATTATTATATTATTTACTAAATAATTAACTTACTACTAAAAATTTATTATTAAATTATTTACTAAACAATTAGCTGGAAATGGCAATTTCTTCATTGGCTAAATATTTTAGGATTTTTCAGAAGTCGGTGTAGCGAATTTTCATCATGAAAATTACGCTTTTTAGGGTGTTTTGAAATTCCAATCATTTTTGCTTTTGGTTTAATGTAATAAAGAATCACCAAAATTAATTTACTCGATAGTTTGTTCATGGCCAAACTTTTTTAATTTAGATCAATTAATATTAACAAATAGTTGACCTACTATTATATTATTTTAAAAACCTTTTGGTTATTATAACTTAAAAGATAAATCAGTGTTTTTTAACTTTTGCTGTTTTTAAATAGTTTAGTATCAAATCAAAATAGTTCCTTTTAAATTACAAATTTATTAAAAAAATTGATTTAAATTTCATAATTTTAACTTATAATAACGGCGGCTCTATAATTACTAAAGCACGAATTTAATTTGGCATATACTTTACTACAACAGATGATTGTTTTAGCCTGAATCTTAAACATATTATTACTCCCTTTCTGTTATTATTTTGAAGCGTTAAGTCTTTGATTAATAAATGAACACAGTTGCGTTGCGTGACGATATGTACGTAACATTCAATATCACGACTAATCATAAAAACTTTTCATTTTATTATGTTTTTATAATAATTATGTAAGACATTTTTTGTTTATTTATTCCTTTGTACATAATCGTGTTTTAATTTTATAATTTCTAAATGTTTTTATTTTATTCAAATCAAGTTATGGACTTAATATATAGTTTTTTTTAAAGTTATTTATAAGAGTAAAAATTTTTAAAGGGGATCAGCGGTGTATAGCTTAATGAAAAGTTACATTTTCGTCCAAGTTTGTCTTGGACTTGATACATACATATACATAATCATATACATATATATATATTATATATATATATATATATATATATATATGTGTGTTGTGTGTGTGTGTGTGTGTGTGTGTGTGTGTGTGTTTTTATATATTAAAATTATAAAACAAGTTAAAACAGAGCAGCTTAAAAAATACAGCTTCATCTCGCAAGCTGTTATTGTAAACAATAAGTTTTACAATTTTTAAATAAATATTTTTAGTAAATTAATTTTAATAATTAAATTTAAATATATATTATTATTATTTAACTTGCAAAATTATTAGATTTATAATATTTTATAATAATGAAGGCCGTATCTGGTTAATTTACATGGTCAATTTAAATTATTGACTCGTGTTTTTATACTTATCCTATTTAAACAATAAAATATTATAGACTCATATTATAAAAATCATCTAGTGGGCCAATCACGCTTATACCTATATATATATAATTTTTTTTTAAATTGCACAATTTTTCAATACCAATATATTCTTGCATGAAAAAAATATTTTTTTGCATAAAAAAGAAATTAGCCGATGTCAACATCGACCTTTATACGTTGAATATGTCTCGCCATAATCACGATTGAATACGGCAAACTTTATAACTATAACATTATTAAAACTCAATAGAAATCCCAAGTTTCGTAAGTACATTCGGGCAAGGCCATATACTTCTGGTGCTATTGTTCTTTTTCGTTTTCCAAATCTTAAGGTGCCGCCGTATTTCTTTTGCCTTAATAAATTTTCCCATCTTTCGCTTAAACTCTCACAGTATAGGAAACATTATTTCTCCCTCTATTCTACAGAAAATGCAACTGTTATATTAGTGAACAAAACGTTGACAATAACCTACTTTTATCTGGGGTAAGAGCAAGCTGATAGAATTTATAAGGTGATTCAATTGGAGGGTTTTTATGAATGTAATCAATTTTTTTGACATGTTAGGTTATAGTCCGGAATTGACGTCATTGCAGGAATAAATAGTAAATTTTCAATGTTGACCGCCTATACCGATTCCTGCAATGACGTCACACGTCATTCATAAAAACATCAGGTTATAACCTCCGAATACGTTTGGTTTGTTTACATCGAATTGAACCACCTTATTTATAACAATTTGGGGTAAGAGATAAATTAAAATTATTTTTTTATGACATGACAGGTATACAGAGAGGTAATTTTTATCAGCATAATTTCCAGATAATAAGCTTTTCTTTTTCGGGTTAGCATAATGTGTTCTTTACAACTCTTACAGTAGTATCTCTGGGTGAATCAAAACCAAGAATCTTTGAAAAAACGGAAAGAGCATATTGTACCCTTCCTATGCATATTGTATCTTTGCCAAACTAGCCTCTGGGTCAACATGTAACTCCTCTGAATCCATCTAACAGTCAGGGCTTAAACGTAACGTTTCGGATTTTAATTATTTACATTTGACGGGTTAATTTTACTTTTTTAATCCTATTCTTACCTTGTTTGAACCTTTTATGAAAAAAATGTAAAAAAATATTAACAAACATTACCCTATAAAAATGAGCCTACAGCACATGCAAATTTAATATTGCTTACTAAGTGGGTAAACTGAATTATAACACTGTGATTGGTTGATGAGTTGCTATTTACGTAAAAATCAATCAGAACCAATCAGAGTGTTCCGTTTTTGTTTACTTATCAATTAAACTCGTTATCAGAACAAGGTTAATCTCTGACGAACTCTAACTTTAACTAAAAATCAAGTTATAAGAACGATAGAAAATAATAATTTATTATTTTTAAAAATTTATTTTTTCATAAGTGTTAAATATTAATGTCAGTTTTAAAAATGCATAACAGTTTCTCTAGTTGGTTTCGTAAAGGCTTTTTTCTTTAGCTTTTATTATAAATTATATTATGAAATACATTATGTATGAATATATAAATATGTACGGATTGTCCAGTATTTACAAATAAAATAATTTATGTATTTAATATTCCGTTAAATGTGTTTATAGGTGTTCATTTGGTTATATAATGAAAACTGCGAAAGTAAACAAAGACAATAATTTTTTTTTTTTAAAATTCATAATATTTATGAATATTTCTAACTATTATTTATTAGGCCATAAATTTTGCTGGTTTAAACAAATTCTTAAGATAATATTATCATTAATTTTATGGTTGATGAGGTGTAAATATTAGAAGTCTTGAATACCATAAACATAGAGATATATACTAGAGGAGGCATAGCCTATCTTAATACATTGAGAGGCCTGAAACATTTTTAGTGGGGCTCTCAGGGGCTCTGTGTAACCTCATTGAAACCTCCTCCAAGAGGGAGTTGATGTTATAATTAATCAATTGTTTTGGGCTTCCCACAGATTGTTTGTGTTGTGATTTGTATTTTAAACAGTTTACTATATAATTTACTGTTTTTTTGTACTGTTTATTTGATGAAAATGATAATCGAATGTGGTCAGGTTAGAGTGCCTATATAACATGTATAACATGTTATGTAGGCACTCTAGGTCAGGTTACTTTTTCGATGTTTCAAAATTCATCCAATAGGGCCCCTCTAGTAATATATCTCTATGACCATAAAGGTATTATTACTTAAGAGGATCTATCAGTTGAATTTCGAAACATCATAATAATAACCTGAACACAGTCGAATACTAATACAATAATGTTGTGAGTATTACATTTCATAGCAAATTATAAAATGTATAAGATAAAATTAAATACAAATAAGGAACAAATAACCACAGAGATATATTACTAGGGCCCTATTGGTTGAATTTTAAAACATCGAAAAAGTAACCTGACCCCCTTCAACTATTAATATAATCTAATAAAAAAACTAAAGTACAGTCACTTATATACCAGAACGTTAAAAATACAAATCAAAACAGAAGCAATGTGCAGAAAGTCGAAAACAATTGATTTAAGCTTAAGTCACTCTTAGAAGAGATTTCAATGAGGTTATATAGAGCCCCTGAGGGCCCCAAAAAGATGGGTTATCGGAGTTGAACCCGGTGTCGAAATTCAGGTTATTTTACCAATTATTATTGCTTTCAATTGCTTTGGTTATGTAATAAATATATAAATTTATTTACCTTTTCCTTATGATATTTAATCAATATATTGATTCAGCAGCATTATGCTGTCTGTTGTCAAAACGTTATTGGTAAAATAAGTCGCGGTTCGCAGTAATAAACGTTGCTTATGATATTAGTTCATAAGAGTAGTTTTTTTTCAGTTGTTTCTTTCCGCATTTGCCTCGTTTAATAATAATACTAAGTGGTTGGTTAGAGTAGTTATAATTACAAATTATCGCACACAAAATAAGAAAAGAATAGATACTAAGTACAAGATACTAAGTAGAACACAAAACAGAAACGAATAATTGCAAATCATGTTGATTTTAAAGAATTGCCAACCTTCACAAATAAATTTCCCTAAGAAAATATAAATCTTTATTTAGATTTAAGTTATTATTTAGAATTATTTTACTTATAAACAACTTTATTAGTTCTATTTTATATATACTCTACAGTTTTTACCAAAGTTTTATAAATAGAACTTTCTATCCATAAAACTTTGGTTTTTACTTTTCAGTTTTGTGTGTTTTTATAAAAATATTTGGTTTTATTTATTTATTATTATTTTACTTTACTAAAATGTAATTTACAAATGTCTGCCAAATTGTTTAATGAATTAATAAAAGTATATAATGATATTTAAGAACTGGCTACATTTAAATAAAACCAGAAAAAAACATAGAGATAATATTGGAATAACCACTGAGCAGAGGTTATAACTTTAATTACAGTAAAGGTGTTGAATCCTGGGTTGAACCCTTAACGTGTAGACCCTTAGAATAATACTATATATAGAAGGAGCACTACTGATAACACGAAAGCCGGTTCACTGGTGCAACTAAGTAATGCTGCCACCCTTACAATATACAATTTTCTAAAAAAAAAGTTGGCAATATTTCCGGTTGCTGAATTATTATGTTCTATTATTAATTAATGATTGATTATTCATAAAATACTAAAATAAATATCGGTGCATTACAATACTTTATGCATTTTAAATTGTAGTTTAACGTATTTATTAAAATTATATATAAAAAGTAGTCCTCGTCAACTAAATGTAGATTCTTGTATTCCGCCACCCTTTTGCCATCTAAGACCAGTTTTATTAAATACTCAGCAGGTGTTTTAAGTTATTATATTTGTTCTTTACGATCTTTCTTCATTAATAGATATTTATGACAAATATTTAAAATAATGTTTTGTTGTCAGGTTGGCAGCATTACTTAGTTGCACCAGTCAACCGGCTTTCGTGTTATCAGTGGAATTACATTGTGTTTACGGTCCTGTGCTCCTTCTATATATAGTATTATTCTAAGTGTAGACCTAACCCCGAAAACAATTATAGGTGTTCAACCCCGTGTTTAACACCTCGTGTAGACGACGTAAATTTTTATGTTTTCTAAGCAATTCCTACGAGATTGTGCAATGGTTTTAACTTAAAAATCCCATTTTGTTTTTTATCCCATTTTTCAACCTATTTTTATACAACCATAAAATTAATTTTAAAAAGTTCATAAATATTAATTAGAAATAATATAAAATAAATTAAATAAGTATAAAATACATAGAAAGTCTTAACTTATGACTGAATTCAAAGATATTGTTCTTTTCAGATCTTTAATTAGAAGTACTCCAATAATTTATATAATATTTAATCCTATTTAAAAAGACAAGACTGTTAAGCCATGGAATAAATTATTGTTTTAGTTGCAATGCTTGGTTGTGTATTTGTACTAAATATGTACTTTTACAAATTTAAAAAATACTGATTGTGCTCAAACAAATAAGTCAGTCATTTATAACTGCGAAATAAGTGATTAGTTCCGTATAGCAGTTCATAAAGAAATTATTACTTAAGAGGCCCTACTTTTCAAAATTTTAGTACATTGAAAAGTAACCTAAACGCCTTCGATAATTATGATAATCAAATTAAGAGTTCACTATTGCAGTAATAGTTATTTATGCCATAAGGCTGAGAAGTGTGTCTTTATGTCACGGCAATTAGATTTACCGACGAGCAAAGCGAGTCGGGAAAAATTGCCAAGACATAAAGACATTCTCAGCCGGATGGCATACAGTATTTTTTTTTTAGTCAGCACTCATTAAATAAACTGCGCTATATACTTAATTGAAAAAAAAAAAAAAACAAACGTTCAATTAACTCCATATTATCGTCGTCATTGAATTTATCCATAGCTTCACACTTTTACTCAAAAATGTAAAAGCTTTACAAATAAACACACAAAAATTGTCAATTAGAACAACTTTTAAAAACGAAAAAAAAATTAGTCTACGAACAAAAACAGAAACAAAATGAACGTTTTTAAAGAAACCTCATGAAGGTTTTACACAGATTGTTTTTTGAACACGCTACATTACAGTAATGGCGGCAATATATGAATTACGTTTTTCGTCCTAGGAGTTTTTTTTTACATGCATTATTGTCCTCGGAGGGGAAAAGTATTAAATAACCCCCTATAACAATAATGATTGGCTTCTCATCCTAAAAACGGTCCAATAAAGTACTACCTCAAAAAATATATATAATAGACCGTTTATAATGTGCAAAATCACGATAGCCAATGAAATCTAATAACTTCAACCATAGAGTTATTATTACTAGAGCCAGAGGAGCTCTATTGGTTAAATTTTGAAACAACAAAAAAAGTAACCTGACCATCCTCGACTAACAATACAATCAAAAAGCAGAACAAAATTACCGTTGTTATATAGTAAAACGTTCAATATAGAAATCTAAGCATAAATAATGTGCAGGAAGCCGTAAACATTTGATTTATAATAACTTTAGAGGAGGTTTGAATGAGGTTACACAGGGCCCCTGAGAGCCCCAAATTGGTGTTTCAGGCCTCTTAATGTATTAATATAGGCTTTCACACCTCTAATTATATATCTCTATGGCTGCAACACTCTAGGAAGGGGTTACAACATGGTAACATATACCTCCAAAAAGATGTTTTAAGCTTTTGAGTGCATTAAAAAAGGTATGACTCCATCTAATAATATCTTGTATTGTATGTATATATATGTATAATATCTTGTATTGTATGTATCTTGTAACAGTTTAGTTTTCACAAGAGTGTCTGACTGAATATGTGTATACCTAAGATTTTTAGGTGGACCCTTAAGTAAATTAGCCATTTTGTGCTAATTTACTTAAGGGTCCACCTTACATTGACATTTTAAGTATGTCATATGACAAAATCAGTTGTAGCGTATTTCGAAACGTTTCCTAAGCACATTTGTAAGCCTCTAACTTAAATACACTGGGGGGGGGGGGGGGCTACCATAACAATAGTTACACACACAAATTCAAAACAAATACTTCGTGAAAGTCACCCAGGTGATCTTAAAACACTAAAAACGGATAATTCTGGTGAAATTCCGGTTTCAGATTTTTTTTTGCAAACACAATACTTTACCAATATACCTACATACCGCATACTAATGATTCGGTATGGATATTGGTATACACTATCCATCAACACTGTTAATGAATTGTACATATTTTCTTATTTCTTCTTAATTATTCTTACAATTATATGATTTATATAATTGTTCTGTAGGGATGCTTCTATCCACCCAAGTTCCACCAAATAAACAACATAAAACCACGGAATCATTTCTAAAACTTTTCTTACACAATGACAACAAAAAACTTAAACAAGACATACAAGTGGAGAAAGTAAACAAAAACAAGTAAAAGGTTTATAAAAAAAAGTAATCGATTCGAACAAGTCTTTACAGGGATCGAGTTCGAATCCAGTTAAGTGACTTCATTTTTTATCACTTCATTTAATGTCATTTCTTTATTTCCGGGCAATCTATAATGTTAACAAAGAATTTTAAATTTAAAGTATATAAGTATTACATAAACTTTTTTCTTTTTAAATTTATTTGATGATTATTTTTTTATTTATAGTTTGAATATTTTTAAAATGCAACTTAACCACTTTCATAACAGCTGACCTTTTAAGATTTAAGTAAAAAATGTGGAGATGCTAATAATAACTAGTTTCGCGCCAGCGACAAATTAATAGGGAGGAGTTAATCGTAAAGTTTTAACATTGACAGTTATTGTAATATTTGTTTAGGACAAATTGGCAGAGATAAAAATCTGTTATTTATTTACTCATATTTTGTAACATTATATATATAAATAAATAATTTTAGCAAATTCCTAGGTACGCATATAATTATTTTGCTTATGCAATAAGACTTCCTTGCGTAAATTTTGATTACTTGCTTACGTCTTTGGTTATACTTCATAACAAGACTAGAGTATTAATTACTACTAATTACTCAATCATTTACGAATTGTTTAAAGGCAATGAGCATATTTATTCCATGAGTTATACAAATCTATCATTATAATCTTAAAATTGGAACAGCAGCATTATCCGCACTTTTTTGAAGCTTTAAATTGTTTTAATTTAAAAAATAAAAAAAAAAAAATAAGTACCAAGTTGTCATTTTCTAATAAAAACTGTGAGTGATCCTAGAGAGGCACCTTATAGTCCTCAAAAGCAAGTCCTGACTCATTTAACTACTTCAAACCATGTTTTCTGAAAATGTACCTTTAACTATGAAGGAAAAGCATAGTCTGCCTATCCAGAGTGGAGCCCTTTATATGAATGCGCTTGCTCAAAATATTAGAAAAATCGCTCAAACTCCAGTTTTCTTGCAATAACTGTTTCACTGGAGGTCATGTGCAAAACATGAAGAAATTTTTTTTAAAGCTAATACAATTTTTCAATAAAAACGAGTGTTTTTTCATCAAAATCGGATAACCACAAATAAAGTTATGGCATTTGTTAAAATGCCAAAAATACAAAAAAACATTTTTTAAAGAAATTCGCTTACTTAACATAAATAAATTTTGGTGTTTTTGAAAGAGAAACATAACTTTGTTTGTAGACATTCGATTTTGATGGTTAAAAAATTGTTTTATAGGCAATTCTATTAGCTTTAAAAAATGTGCTTTTCATGTTTTGTACACGACCTATAGGGAACCATTATTGCGAGAAATCTGGAATTAGTTGGATTTTCTAAAATTTTGAGCGAGCGCATTCATATGAAGGGCTCCACTCTGGATAGGCAGTTTATGAATTTTCTTCATAATTTAAGGTATATTTTCAGAAAAATTTGGTTGGTAATTTGTTACACCTGGCTCTTAGACTATAAAGGGTTCTGCCCAAATATAGAGGATGATTTTATGTCCATGCTGAATTCAATTTCTTTACAATGTTTTAAAAACTTAAACTAAAGTCTTTTCCTATGAGAACTTTTAAGGGTCTTTCTAACATCACTGGATAATTTTGGTGTAAAGAGTTTTAAAATGCTAAATAAACGAATACATTTAGAATCTTCATTTTAAAATGCCACTAAACCTTATGTAATGTAACATTAACATAAAAAAACAAATTTATTTTTTTTGTGTAATTTCATATATTTTATAAAATCTCATTGAAGAAATAGCTACAAATATGACAACATATTAACGTTCTACGTAAAAAAAAAAAAAATTGTTAAAATTATTTCCTAGTTTGTAATGTTTGAAATTTCTTTTGCTAGTGGATAAGAAAGTTTAATTTATTTCCCGTACATGCTATAAATACTCAAAGTGAAATAAACCTATAACTTAAAATGTTTTTATGGAGGTCATATAAAGTTCATATTATATAAGTGGTTATAAAAATAACAAAAATCATTTTCATCTTAATATGTTTGAATTGTTCTACAGTTGAGTTGCGTCTCAGATCTTAATGAAAGTGATTAAAGTATAAAAATATAAGTACATAGAGGTGACAGTGTCAATATTATAGCATTTGGTGATCTGATCTAGTCTTGAAAGGATCAGCAATAATTTTTATGAGTATTAATACTTCGTATAGACAGACTATCGCTGCCGTTTCACAGGGCAGCAAGATATTATTATGACACTCTATTTGCAATAATGTAAAGAAATTTATTGATTTTCTAGTATTTTTAAGATGACAAATGTATGGAAAATTATTAAACTATCAAATAAAATTAACAAATAAATACAATTATCAAAATTATAAATACAAATTAACAGCCAGGCCGACACAGAATAACAGTCAGTGTGTTCTACAGTGTAGTTCGTACTACTGCCCAGTATACATCAGTCCCATATGCACTACAGTGCAGTGTGTTCTACAGTGTAGTTCGTACTACTGTCCAGTATGTACATCAGTCCCATATACACTACTGTGCAGTGTGTACCAAATTGGATCGGGAAAAAAGAAAGTGAAATTAATTATTGTAACCATAAGTATTGATTTTATCGTTTGACCTATATAATATTTTATGTACACAAATGGAGGGTTTTGACTAGAACATTTGGTAATTGGTTATAAGTAGCCAATTTCCAATATCCAATATTTACTTTTTTTTTGCTTGGTAGGTTACAACCAAGGATGCAACTGCTTTTCAGAGTAATTTATCCGTAATCATTAACGCTCCTCCTAAATAAGAATCAGATTATCATTATACGAATCAGATGGACTTAAAATATTTAAACTAAAAAAAAATAATTAAATTTGAAATAAAAACAAAATTCCAAACTAATTATTTTTTATTAAAACATTAATCAAATAAATATTTTATTTATTTTTCAAGCTATCGAACCTACTATTTTCCTATTTTAAAATCAAAATGAAAAATAGAAACATTCAGATTCATTCCACCTATGTAATAATTATCTTAATATCCTTAAATAAACCTGCATCTGGAGTTAACTATCTATTATTTGTCTTAATCAAAACTAATAGTCTAAACCCAAAAATATATTAAACCGTACATAAATTGTTTTTTATCAGAGTTCTCTTATTCATTTAGTTTATTTCTTCATGTTTTATTTAGACTAAAGACAAAAGGAATGTACATTTGTATTGATTTGTCAGCTAAATCTCTATACTCTATACCACTCTACAGTGATGTACTTGTTTTACTTTAAATTGGATAAAGAAAACTAAACGAGAATTAAATAGAATTTTTCATGGCGCGAAACTATCCGCTAATGAAAAAGATGTTTCATTATGATTTATGTATATGATAAAGGCGCATAGAAATTTTACGGGGTTTGCGACTAGGTAGCTAATAGTGATATCACCAACTAGCAAGCTAATATCACTTGGATGCGATAAAAACTAAACAATTAGTCATTGTAGGTATAGAACCAACTCCAGGTCTGAATCAACAATGTTCATATTCTTAGAGTGAGCGTGAATGGAGTCCATTATAAATAATGAAAGAAAAGAAGTCTCTCCACAAAATAAAACTTTATTGGCAAAGCGTTTTCAACCTAACTAGAGGCCATCATCCGTGCAAAACCGTTGAGATGTAAAGAAGAAGAGAAGTGAGTCTATGTTTTTCTATTAGATATGAAAGTGCTTATATGAGAGACTTCTTTTCTTTCATTATCAACAATGTTCACTTATGTTCAGAGGGTGTTGTACCATCCTCAAATTTCAAGGGCATATATAAAGAGAAATAGCATCAAACTATCTGAATGTAAATAAGACCTTTTAGTAGAATGTAGCCGAGTCATTAAATTTTCCCTATCAAAACATTTTCTACAACAAAATATAGAAACTTAAAAAAAATGTGAAAAAAATGTAAAAGACGAACACTTTAAAAATAATTATTATTTTTAGTATTAGTCTCCATTAGTATTGTCCGAAAAAAAAAACTTTAAAAATAATTTTAATTTTAATTTATATAAAATGTAAAATGTATATAATATTATTAATAAAGGAATAATTAATAAAAAAAAATAAAAAAAATTTACTGCGGTGAATAGAAATATTTGACCTAAGAGGGAGTATTGTACGAATTCGGAGAACTCTGTATAGAGAAATTATTTTCGGGGCTTCTTATTTTCTTTGATAGGATAATCCCTTTCTCCCAAAGTTGGAATCATATGACGACCTCATAGCGTAATTTTCTTTAAAAAGTCGCTCAAATCAACTATTAAAAACAACAGAAGGTAAACAAACTGAACCTTTACCAGTTTATAAAAAATCGTTATTCCTTTTTTTAAAAAAAAACATATATTGTTATCACGATTCGAAAATCATTTCCTGGTCCAACAAAATAATTTAGAGAACTATCAAAAATTACTAACGATCAACAAAACCTATACGAGAACTATAAAAATCTGTAAGAGTGCAATTTTTATCGAAGAAACTGAAAATATAAAAGGATATATTATGAAGCAGAGCGTATAAGAGTAGTTTTATACTATTTTAGTATAAAAACTGTAGCAACAGGTAATGTACATTCTAAACAAGTGAAAGTGTTTATCGTAGTTTCAAAAAAAATGCTCTACCTTCTAATAAACGGACTGGTAAAAGCCACTGACCATATCAAACCGACTGTGAAATAAAGACTCTTAAAGACAAAATCCTTATATTGAAAACCTCTGTTACGTCAAATGCTAGAAACCCTTACCAATAAATCTAAAAAATAAAAAACACACTGTTTCAAATCGATCTTAAACAAGTATTGTGGGAATTAGAGAAATATTATGCAAAAAGAATCACTCACAGAAAGTTTTAAACCGTATGGAAAACCACAAAATGAGTAAACGATTTGGTTACTGTAAATTAGCTTTATTCTAGCGTAAAATAGAAATACTCAGGTAAATCAGTTAAGTTAAACCTTAGATTTAAAGATTTTGATTGAATCTTAACCACATCTGATTAGCGATTAATAAAAGTAATTAATTAATTTTGGAAAGTAATTCTATTTAACTAAAATTGAATTTTTACATGTTGTGTTTCATTAATTTTAGAGAAATTCCAAAAAAGGGAACTCAAATAGAAGTAAAATAAGGTACTACATCTCCTTTATGTTAGTCCTCAAAGACAACAACAACCGTTTGAAATATTTGCTAAGATAGTTGCTTTAGATTAAAATATAAGAGTACTGTTACTTAACTGAGATATAAAGCCTATTTGATACGACTTAAGTTCAGCCCATTTGAACGACCAGCTTGAACACTAATTAAGGAGCCAACAGCAATAAGTAATGTCGCTGAACTCACTCAGTGAAGGCAACTTGAAATCGATTTTAGTGCAATTCATTTGCACGACCAAATAATCTTAGTTATGGAATAATAGCACTTTAAGAGCAATGTTGCTAAACTTAGACAATAAAGCCTTTGAGAAGAATTCAGCGCATTACATTTGAACGACCAGATGGAGCTCAAATTTAAGTGAATATGTCAATTAAAGCTCTATAAAATTACAACAATTACAAATGATCTTGTTGATTTTAAGGTTCAATGATAGTTTCTTCCAAATTTACAAAGTTCATTTGGAATTGAGATGCAAATTAATTCTACGAGTCCATTTTAAATCTGTGCTTCATTTTCTTCGAATGGTTTCCTTATATGGGAGCTGGCTTAAACAAAGCTTGTAGGAATAGCTAAAGAGAACTATATTAGAAATCAAATTATATATACTGTTCACTCTTCAATTCCTTTAAGCGAATTTCCATTAGAAAATAAAGTATATACAGTATGTTTGTCGTTTGATCTACATTTGTATGAGAGAAAGACAACGATATGATAAAGTAATAAAAATAGCAGAAGGAAAAATGAAGAAAAAAATATGAGCAAGCAAGAAAAAATAAAAGATTTATTTTTAAAAAAACTTTTGAAAGATCATGAACAATCAGTCTAAGATTTGGTTGATAGACAAATGAGTTTTCTTTTGTGACCGCTGCCTTTTTGTGTCCGACCCCTAAAGGCTATTTCAAGAAGACTTTAGGACATAAAGAATTGGTCAATGGACTCTTGAGAGATTCAGCTCCTATTGTAATTTATTATTATAGTCCCAATCGTATTGAAATAAAAATGAAAATAAGAACTACAATTCATTTTAGTTTCGACAATGCAACAGGTGGTTCGATTCTCAAGGATCTGATGTGAAAACATTACAAAGATCCGACAATGATAGATCTTTGATATTGAACTTAAAAAGTATACATTTCATTAGGAACAGGATCCAGGATAAGTTATTATTAGTTATAATTCTGCAGGTCGTAGGTGCGCATGCAATGGTAGCAATAGCACTAGAGCACTCAAGCAAGGAGTATAATATAAGTATAGAAAACTAATACTATACTCCTTGACTCAAGTGGTCCTTGGCTATATAGGCACCCCACACCTATATAGAACAGAGGTCCAGCCAAAAGAAACGATATCATCTCAGCCCATTATAATTATTTCTCCTTACGATTAGCGTAGACTGAAACTCGGCTCGAACTCTACTTCGCAAGAAAAAAATTCATAACCATAAAGCTGTAGAGTCAATATTGATAGCTGCCTAATGTGTATTATCATAAGAAAATTAAAAGAAACAATTATGATTTGTGACATTTGTGGTTAAGTATCTTCATAATTTAAATTATTTTGGATATTGAAAATCAATTACCTTGTCATAGTTTATAGGAATTGTAATATTCTCAAAATGAAACTTGATTGTTGAATCAAATTTGGTTAATATTGAATCAATCTTTTCAATATCTTTCAATCTGAAGTCATCAGTGTTTTCTGAGGGCGACCAGTTTTACAACAATCAAAAGGTAACAGTTTACAAGTTGAGACAAATTTTCAATTGTATCAAAAACAACACACAAAGGAAACTTCATGACTTAAAACATTTTCTTGAAAGAGATCCTGAAAAATAATTTTAATAAGAAGAATAATTGTGCTGGGAATTCACAAACGACTAAGATATTTAAAAGATTATAAAACCTTTAAATTATTAAGACACGTTAAGTATTTACTTACTAAGTTGACATAACTGCCTACAGTTAAGTAGACTTAGTTAAAGTAAAGACTACTGAAAACTTATTTTAAGACTTAAAATAACATTCACTAATCAAACATATGAAGTTTAAAGACTTAAAGGATGAGACAGTGATTTCATTCATACGGGTATCGTCAAATATTTGATGATTTAACATTGTTTAAATGTTAAATTAAAGTTCATCAGCCTTTTTCTAAAACAGGATGTGCCAGCAGTTAAGTTAAGATTATTACTTTGGTGACAATTTAATTATAGAAATAGATTTTAGAGCAAATGGTCATTTTGAATGTGAAGAAAGAAAAATGAAGAGCAAGGCGCGAAAACAAATAGACATGTAATATATAAACTAAAGCCATAATTTTAAGTAAAGTAATATATAAACCAAGTAGGGAAATAAATGCAATTTCTGTCAAACGTAAACTAACTATTTACGGCACTCGACATTATTGTTTTTAATGTTTTGCTTTTTGTTTATAATTTGTGTATGAAATATTTTGTCACATCAAATGGAAGGTTTAAGTGATTCTTAAAGTACAAGATTTATTTAAATTACTTAAAACGAGCGGTTAATGAAACTTTCATTTTTTTGTGTGAACTGCTCAACTTTTTATATTTTATTATAATTTAATTTATAATAAAGTTTTATAATAATTGTGTCTCTAATAATATTAAAAACAAAAATGTAAATCCTAGAGGCCTCATACGCAGATATTTTAATTTTAACAATTTATTTGATTAAAATACATTTTTAATTTTTAAAATTAATATTGAATTGAAAGCTCTGCTACTTTTAGTGGAATCAAGATATCATCATTACTTATACACCTGACCATCTGTGATTCACATTCTAAGATTATCAGTAAATCTTATCTGTTTATCAGTAATAAATTGATAGGTAAGTTTATAGTAATGAGGTAAATTTGCTAAAACTTGAATTAGTACATTAACCACGGGATGCAAAAAGACAAAAAAATGACGTCACCGTTTTCAAAGAAAATAGATGAGCATGAGACAACTTGTCCCATATAGAGTTTAAAAGTATTGGAGAATCGTATAATGTTTGTGTCTTTCACTTTTAAAATCCAACCCCCTTCATGTCAACAGACTTTAATTGTAGTAATGTTTTATTTTCTTAGGATTCATTATTTTTTAATCCTTAACAAGGTATGAATAACATTAAATATATACAATTAACTACTAAACAATAATAAAGAGCTAAAACTTTACTCGATATGTTTATAACCTGACGATAGGAAGGATATAGTAGTGTTACGAGCGTCCGATGGAGGAGCGGGAGAGTCGGTGACACTATTTTACATTAGGAAGGCCTGATATGTTCCTTTCCCTGTTTATAAGTTTGTTAACTTTAACCGCGTCTCATAGCTTCCTACCAGACATTGTAAAATTTGATGATTCAAATGACTCAGGGGTATTTAAATGTATAAGTTATTTTTACAAGAAGAAATTATAGATTTTTAAAAGAAAATGACTAGGAAGGAAGGATGGGTAGAAAGGGAAAGGACCATCTTTTTGGTTTTTTCTAAGGTCGAATTTATAAGTCATGCATACTGCTAAGTATACTTTATCTAAGTATAGTATAAGTTTATCCCAAAGAAAGACGTGGTTATATCTTAATCGGGACTTAAAAAGAACAAATAACTTTATAAAAATTATAGAGTAAATAAACAAATAAAGTTCAAATAATTAAATAATGTTCTAAGAATTAGGGTGCGCTGAGTACGTGAGAATTATGTTTTTTTTTTAAATAAAAGTGCAAATAAATACTAATTGCATAGGTGAAATAAATAAAAAATATTTTTAAATAACAAGTGAATAAATTAACATGAAAAAATACTCTTGAATATTTTCTAATTTATATGTAATATTTTTAGTAAAAATGACTAACTTTTACAAAAATCAAAATATTACTTCCAAAATATAAATTAAGAAATAAGGAAATAGTACTAATTATTTCTTGTATGGAAAGACTACGACAACTATAAAAGCCAAGGATTTGTGTTCTATATACAGTATACAGGGCACTTTCTTCCGCATCTACTTAATTTTTGGTATGATATTTTTACCTCAGGCGGAATATTAAATTTGTTCCAAGTTTTACGATTATTTAATAAAATGAATTTGGAAACCATATTTTCATTATCTTCTTGCCACCTGTAAAATTTAAAATTATAGTAATGTAAGTAAATTTGATAAAGAATACATATAAATAAATATTAAAAATATACTGACTCTTTCATACATTTAAATAAGTAATACATAATATAAACTAATTAGTTTTAAGTGCTTAATTAATTTGAGTACAATTATTATGAAATAATGCGTTTGCTAAACAAATTAAAAATTATGGTGGAAGGAAAAGATTAATAATTTAATTAAATTATTATAAAAGTAAAGTATGAAAGAAAATGAATTGAAGGTAACATAATATATGAAATGCAAGAGGGGCAGTTTGTAACCCAAAAGGCACACCATACAATTCGAAGAAGTATATTATTTTATTTTCTTTTTATGAAAAATAACTTGACACCTATTAATTTTATTATTTATTATTGATGCTTGTATTGTATTATTTATTATTCAATCCTTTAAAGTTTAATCTACTATTTCCTACCTAATAACTTTAAAATGATAGGTTCATTGTATTTTTTTTAATAAATCTTTTATTTTATTCAAATATAACAGTAATATAAGCCCTTAGGTTTTTTTTCGTGTTAGTTATAGAACGGGATAATCATAGCTTTTTAAACGGTTAAAAGTTAAAACTCATATATCATTATACGATCCTAATCTTTATCAATAGAATGTTTAGTAAATTTAATAATTATTAATCGAATTACGAATGAAAGAAAATTTTTGATAGAACAAACAAAAATACTACTTGCATTTTCGCTAGATAAACAAGATAGTAAATACACGAAAAAGAAGTAAAAAAGAATAGTTGTTTTTTAAGGTTGTTTGGTTTTATGACGCAAGGACTTCAAAATGGATGTCGTAATCGAAATACAAGAAGGTTTTTTTCTTATTTCTTCTTGTGGAGTCTTCGAGTCAATGACGGTGTCTTGATCTTTCCCTTTCACTTGAGAAAAAGAAGTCAAAACAACTCGTCAGCGACTTTTGGATTGTTTTATTGTTAAGATTATTTGTCTTTTTATAGTACATTGATAGACTCTCTTAGTTTTATATCATCCTTATAAGAATATTAAAATGTATTCAAATGTCTTTCAGGAAATTGTAACAGAATTTGGCAATGTTGTTTTAATGCCGTTGGCACGACTCTACATTATTAACATATTTAGGTTTAACTTGAAGACAATAGTTGTCCTTAAGATTACGCTTGAATAGTTGTTTGAAGATGTAACGTTGTGGCTTCATATAATGAACTTTCTCATTATAATGAAAATATAATCTACATGAAATTAAAGACAGAGCTAATGTGAACTAATTTTTTTTATGTGAGACTAAATTTTTTAAGTCCGTCTTAAAAATGAGGACGTTCTTAGGGTTCAAATATACTTAGACATGATCGCTTAGACCTACGATCATCTCGTCTATATTCTATTGACTTATCAGTTCATTTCACCTACTGGTGAAATGAGGTCTGTAATTGTCATAAAAATATTAATGATACATTTACGGATGTCCATATAACTTAACTGATACTACCTACCTATTTACGGATGTCATATATAACTTCTAACTGATACTACCTACCTATATGTTATTTACGGATGTCATATATAACTTCTAACTGATACTACCTACCTATATGTTATTTACGGATGTCATATATAACTTCTAACTGATACTACCTACCTATAGTATTTACGGATGTCATATATAACTTCTAACTGATACTACCTACCTATATGTCATTTACGGATGTCACATATAACTTCTAACTGATACTACCTACCTATATGCTACTATAAGGCGCGGTCGAATATCCACGACCTTCTAGAACGTTAGATCACCAACAAACTTTTTTTATAACTTTTTTTTCAAAATTTTCAGTAATTAGCCGGATTTGTGATAAATGAAGCCTATTTCCGTAATTTGCACGCTCTTTTGGTTAATCTCAAAGAGTATTTACATTCACTCAACAATTTCTTTTTAATCTAACTTGGTACATACATAACTACTGTTAGACGTCAATGTTAACAAATATGACATGTCAAAATATAACACAAAATATTGACGTTTAACAGTAGTTATGTATGTACCAAGTAAGATTAAAAATAAATCGTTGAGTGAATGTAAATGCTCTTTGAGATTAACCAAAAGAGCATGCAGATTACGGAAATAGGCTTCATTTATCACAAATGAAGTCAGTGTAACCTCGACTAATAGTCTCAGTGTAACCTCGACTAATGGTCTCAGTGTAACCTCGACTAATAGTCTCCGTGTAACCTCTAATAGTCTCAGTGTAACCTCGACTAAATAAGGTCTCAGTGTAACCTCGACTAATAGTCTCAGTGTAACCTCGACTAATGGTCTCAGTGTATAAGCTCGACTAATGGTCTCAGTGTAACCTCGACTAATAGTCTCAGTGTAACCTCGACTAATGGTCTCAGTGTAACCTCGACTAATAGTCTCAGTGTAACTCGACTAATGGTCTCAGTGTACCTCGACTAATGGTCTTAGTGTAACCTCGACTAATGGTCTCAGTGTAACCTCGACTAATGGTCTCAGTGTAACCTCGACTAATAGTCTCAGTGTAAAAATATAGTCTTTAAAATTTTGCTCTAATGTCATTTCTAGATTATATACTTAAGTCTAGAAAACAAAAGTGTTAAGGCCCCAAAATATGAAAAGATAAAACAATAAAAATACAATGTTCTCAAACAGGATATAAAATAATCCATGCCGTTCCTGCGTGATATTTTTAAACTTCCGACTATACCAAGTTACATCTGCCAGTAAAGTAAAAATAATGTTAAAATTTACATAATATGAGGGATAAAAAAAATATGTGAGACAGGAGGAATATTGTCACTAATTTAGAAGTTTTGGCTTCTTAAGTACAAAAATAAACCGGTTTTAAACAAGCTACAAGTCAAACAAACAGGACTTGCAAATTTCAAGAGTAAACCAATACAGGTTCTTTTATTTGATAACTAAATAATTCAGAGTTGCTTAATTTTATTTAAAAATCGACTAGAAAATTAAATTTTAGTAGAATAAATATTTATGGGAATACTTAAAGATTTGACCTCACAATCAAATGGATAATAACATAATTTTGTATTGTACATGTGTGTGCATGCGCATGTTGTATGTTACATGCATACAACGTAAAAATTAATGGAAACTTAAACTTAAATAAAAGAGCAAATTTTTTGGACTGGAAATTAAGGTATAAATACCTTCGTTCACAAGCAAGGTTTGGCAGAGGGTTTAACCCTGTGTTTAACTCCCTAGGGGGTTCAACCCCCCAATTGTCGAGTAACCGGGACTGAACACGGGGTTAAACTTTGTAACTCATTTTTTATCGGTGTAGCGTCTAAACTATGTGAATAGTTGAGGTTGAACCCCCATGGGGGTTGAACACGGCGTTAAACTCCCTGCCACACCTCGCGCCCGTGTGTGAACGAAGTAATTTTTGAAATCAGCTGCCTTCATTATGTTGACTTTAACAAAATATTTCTTTAATTAAAAGGAAAAAGTTCTATTTTTTGACATCTAGCAATAAAGTCTGATTATCCTATCACCAAATTATTCTGATTAGTAAATTTGAAAAATATATAATTCTTTGTATGGTTGGTAAATTTGTAACATATTATGTTGTTTATGTAAGTTATGCATGTTAATCTAAAGTGAAAATGCAGACTAGTTATGTCTGGTTAATACATTTGGAAAATAGGTTCAGTAAGTTCTCTTCTTTCAGATTTTTTTTTAAAAATGTATGTGTGTGTATATATGTATATGTATATATATATATTATATATATATATATATATATATATATATATATATATATATATATATTGTGTGTGTGTGTGTGTGTGTGTGTGTGTGTGTGTGTGTGTGTGTGTGTGTGTGTATTATGTATAATGTATATATATTAAAATATTATTTAAATGGTTGGGGAAATTGGAATATATTACCAACTGATGTATGGTTCGTCAAATTTGAAAAATATTGACTTATTACGTAGTTAGTATAATTTGAAAATATGGGCAAGTTATGTAAGTCGATAATATAACACCCACCATATCAATTGATTCTGACCGTATTAAAAATCGAATGAACTTAAAAAAAATTCAAGGTTAAAAAACATGAATCCTTTTATTGCAAATATAATCTAAATCAAGATTCATAATTTATACACTTTATAAATTCATATCATATATATGCTACCTCAATTCCACGCCCAAGATTATTATTTTTTTTTAAATTAAAATGGCATTAAGTTATTTCTAAATGGCAAAATATATGAGATCCATCCTTTTTAAGAAATTCTTATTAATTATAGGTCGTTTTATTAAAATTATATCTTTTAAAAATTTTATACTGCAATTTCGATCTTAGGCACAGTATTTTAATAACAAAATTGATATTAAAGGTTAAAAAACGTCCTTGAAGGTTATTTTTGAGGAATTTACAAAAAAAATAATGCTACCGGGTCTCTAAATATATTTAGACATTATTTTGTAATTTACTGTCTATTTAAGATAAATGTTTATATTTCAAGAACAATGTAGTTTCTGACAGAGAAAATTCATAATTTCTAGGTTCTAGTATGTAAAACTTCTTAAAGAATAAAAATTAAGTATATTTGTTTGTTTAAATAATTAAAAAATCACAACTATAAAAAAGTAACTAACAACATTAAGCGCTACTTAAATATTATTTTATTTTTTTTAAATAGTAAGTAAAATTACGTTTATAGATTGACATATAGTTCTTGACGCTCTGAATATATTTACTGTTTGTATAAATAAAGTGTTTATTTAAAATAAACTTATTTTCGATTTTTACGCTCCAAAAACGAGTGAGTCTTTACTGTCAATCATTTTTAAAGAATTTTTTTATTGTTGTCTTTTGTAGATTTTTTTTTAAGGAAAAAATTAAACGAGATTTTTAAGCGGTTGTATGGCTGAGGTTAACACAAAAGAATACTTAAAGACTAGTTCGCATGTTGACATTTTGAATATTAGGAGTTAAAATTCCTCTGAAAAAGGAGCTAAATGCCGCTTGTAATGTCGTGTATAATGCAGGATTAATATTATAATGCTCGTTTAATCAAAAGCTGGCAATATATTATTTTTTAGAGATCTTATATATAAACTGGTGTCAAAGGTTAGTATATAAATACTAACGCTTTACGACTTCGACCACAAAGGCGGCTATGCAGATATGCAGAATTATGTAAATAATAATTATTATTACGAAAAGTCTCTCCACGATGTTTATTAGTTTAATTAAAACGGACTTTCTACTAAAACAGTCATCATCTTAGCACTGATGATTACCGTTTTAGCTCCATCATCATCATCATCGTGTTTCTTTAACTTTTCCTCATTCATACCGTAGGGATATAGGAAAAATATTGTGTTTAAGGAAAGTTTTATTTATAGACAGAAAGTTAAGTTCAACTTGTTTTCCCTGACCTGAGGGACTTTGAATTACTAAGGGGACTTTACACGTGATTCAGGATCTGACCGGACATTCCCAATACCTTAATTAAATTTTAAATATAGTGGAATAAATCCAATTCATCCCGAAGACAAAGTTATCCTGTGGAAAGACATGTAATCCTGCGTCCTGACGCCTACATCAAGCTAAAATTATCTTTAAAACTACGTTATAAAGTATTATGCATTTAACTCAAGGTTACATAAGTTCAGTTACCTTGGTCTTGGAAGGAAAATATTAAAACCACCGTAGTACGCATTTCATTTTAATTTTCTTTACTTTTTATTCACGAAGAAAATAAAAGAATACCAATAACCTTAAATTAAATTTTTGTTGGTCTAAATAATTTTAAATCATTATTTATTATATTTAAAGTTAAGCGAGACTATCGTTTTTCGCTTAACATTAATTATAACATTTGGCGTTTATATGTAAAAAAAAATTTCTTCACTAATCAGTGTTGCCACTTTAAAGAAAAAAATATATAAATAGACTAAATAATGAAGGCACTGAAATATTAAAATTTTAAACTTGTACCACAATTTCTTATAACTCTAAATTTTCCCTTTTTTAATGTTTTCACATCACAAACTATTTTCTGAACAAATTTTTTTTATTATGTTGTCTATCTATGAGTATAGTCAGTTAATACCCAAAAATTAAAGATTTTAAATTGTTTTAATGTCTAATTTAAGTCGAAATATTTTATAGAATTTGCATAGAACGTACTTTTTGTATTTCCATATGTTATGTTAAAGAAATATTTTAAATCATACCATACATTTTTTCATTACTGCTAAACCTTTAGACAAGGAAAACTCACCTGTAACAAACAAAATGACGTATGAAATTAGATTTATCATGAAAAAATATAAATTCAAATTTCAAGTTAATTGAAATTAATATTTTTAAATATGGGCAATCATGTCAACCTTCCAGCTAAGAATTAGAACCTTTTAATTTTAAAATGTCAAACCATTCACTCGAAAAGATTATATATTTTAATTCCAAAAGGTGATATTCAATTGCACTACTTGAAGTAGAGTAAAACGTAAAGAAAATTAAGCTAAAACTAAGCTCATCAAAAAATTTAGAGTAAAATTTGGTCCTATGTTAAAAGCATAGAAAAATGTTGTCTCAAGTAACCTTCAGTAATATATTCCTAAAGTGACCATTCACTAAACTGAATTTCTATTCTATTTATGTTTTTATTCTTTTTTATGATGCAGATATTACTTCATGGCCTCACATGGCCCGCTTCCGTAAAATACATCGAATATCAATTGCTATATCAAATTGCAATTTACAAATTTTCAAGTTTGCAGGCACCTGTCCAGCAAATGCAAAATGTTTTGAGATCCAAATAAATGCAAAAGCATACCAAAAAAACTTGCTTATTCATTCCTAATTGGAATTATTATTAGATTTTTAAAGTTATTTTAAAGTTGCAAAGTGTTTAGATCTTGAAAGTTTTACATTTACTGTACTCAGAGAACTTGCGAATGGCCATTTCCAAGGAAACATATGGTTCATTAGAATTTTTATCAATCTTTACTTTATATAAAATTTCAAGGCTTACTAATAATTTAATATACCAATTACCAGGATATGCATGTAACAGTATATCCCGTGAGTTGATCATACAAACATATGATGAAATATGAAACAACCGTAACACATATGTAACACACCTACGAGCTATTACATAAATATGTGTAGGAAAATAAAATTAAGTCTAATTAAATATTATGATATAGTAGTATAAGTTAAAATGATTTAACAATAACAAATAATTGAGAATTAACTAATATTTTTTTTATTATGCCTATAATGGATGATACACGAAAGTATTCAAAGAACATTAAATTACATAAAGGAACTTATGGTGTAAAGAACATTTAGAATCTTTAAGAGTAAAGTACTTTAAGGAACCTGAAAGAAAATTAAGGAGCTTGAGGAGTAAAGTACATTAAAAAGCATGAAGAGTAAAGTACATTAAGAAACTGATGAGTAAAGTACATTAGGGAGCTTTAAGAGTAGTACATTAAGAAACTGATGAGTAAAATACATTAAGAACCTTGAAGAGGAAAGTACATTAGGAAACTGATGAGTAAAGTACATTAAGGAGCTCATAGAATAGTACATTAAGGAGCTTGAAGAGTAAAGTACATTAAGAAACTGATGAGTTAAGTACATTAGGGAGCTTTAAGAATAGTACATTAAGAAGCTTGAACAGTAAAGTACATTAAGAAACTGATGAGTTAAGTACATTAAAGAGCTTAAAGAATAGTACATTAAGAAGCTTGAACAGTAAAGTACATTAAGAAACTGATGAGTTTCTTTAAAATGTAGAGCTGCAGAAAGAAACTCTAAAAAACTCTCTAAGAAACTCTTAAAATGGAACTCTACATTTTGCCATCAACGATGACGAATGTCGAATGATGGAACAGTTTCCAGATGTAGCATTGCATTTTGCTTGTTACATTTCCTAGGTGTCTCTCGCACAATTATATTGTGTCAACTATCCATGTTTTGCAAAACTCGGATGTATCAAAATAATGTATGTTTTGCTTGCCATGCATGATGACGGTAAGAGATCACCGATCGTCTCTGGTAAATACTTTACATTATATTCTTCGGAATTAATTGAAGGTCAGAGTGACTTCAGGCTCTGTCGGCGCCCTGATGAGTTAGACGTAACCAAACAGATTGGGACATGACATTATGTCGAGCCATCAATGATGACGAATGTCGAATGATGGAACAGTTCCCAGATGTAGCATTACATTTTGCTTGTTACATTTCCTAGGTGTATCTCGCACAATTATATTGTGTCAACTATTCATGCTTTGCAAAACTCGGTAGTATCCAAATATTTTTTTATTTTAAACTTTAAGCTTTTTAAAATCTCTTTCAGCAACATCGAATTTTTTCACATTAAATCTGCTAAATAAAATACTTAATTTTATAATTGAAATACCTAGTTATCCAAATCATGAAATAAGAATTCAACAAGCTTTACTTCCAGACAACGCCTATATTTGTGAAATCAACCTTGAGGTATATGGAATACATGAAATTAAATATTTTGTGTGAACAAATCGAAGGTTATAGCTAAGTGGCACTGGATTAAAGTAAAATTAAACGAAATGCAACTTTGTTGTTGTAATAGAACATTATATTTTAAGTAATATGACTTATTTAATGATCAAATTAAAGTTTTAAAGTTGGTAACCTTCAGTGCTGCCATAGAGATGGATGGGAAAAATGAAACATAGATACTCATTTATTTAATAAATATAACTAAACCAAATATGGATTATTCGGAAATATAAAAAAATGATTGTGAATGATAAGGTCAACATAAATTCCGAAGTGTAAAGTGAGAACATATTTAGCTAAAGAAAATTAGTACTACAACTAGTAACGGTAACCTCACTTATTACATGAAATCTTCTTGGTTATTTAATATTCTAGTATATGACAAAAAACTTTATAGGGACCTCTATTTTTAATTATTAAAGGTTAAACCTCATCGTACAGGCACTGATGATGGCCTCATATTAGGTTAAAAGCGCTTTGAACCTACCTAGAGGTCATCATTACTGCAAACCGTTAAGATGTTGAAGTAAAAAAAGCGAAGTCTGTCTAAACCGTTTTTAGTGTGGGACTTATAGACCACACATACACAATGTACTTGGCTCTTGTGTTAATACATGGCACCCATTCATTTTTATACCAAAATTTCCATGGACTAATTTTCTTAAAATTGTGATCAAAATCACCAAACTTTCTATTAAAAAGTCTTTCAAGACCAATTTATTGTAAAAGTTTATTGACTTATTTGATTGTTTTCTTTATCGAAAAGGAATTTTTATTTCTTTCCTTATTGTTATTACATAAAATCTTTTAGGTTTTTAATGTTCAAGTATATCTATTAATAGGAAACGCTAAGTAATAAATTGGTACATCATCATCAAAAATGATAATTTTTGTAGACTTTTAAAATGTTTAAGTTGTTTTTTAAGCTTCGTAAACAGGTTTTAGATGAGGCAGGCAAGCCACCACAGAAGCTCGCATCCCTGGATTATATTTAAAAGAAGATGACACTGAATCCTTATAAAATAAGCCAATTTTCTCCCCCTAACATCCTTGATATTTTATAAAGGCTAACCTGTTATATAAACCTTTGAACTTTGATAAAACAATAAAGATTACAATCTAAATAAAATACTGGCAAAAATGTTAAAATTTAGATATTAACAATTTAAAATTATTTGTATGCCTACTTTAATTAAATCGGGGGGAATCAGAAAATTGTAAAACCAGCCAAAGATAATTAACAGGGTTTAAATTGTCTAAGAGGGTGGTTGTTTGGAAAATCAAATTGTGAGCTGTTGTTTGATATTTAACTAATAATATTGATACTGGCTCATAACATACGAATGCTATAATAAATTTGATTTATAATAAATTTGATTAAAAATAAATTTGATTACATAATGATTTGCAATTTACCGATACAAGCAGCTTACCCGTTTCGCTGTTGTGAAAAATATATTGAATTGAGCAATCAATTAGAATCTTTCGCAGATTTCTAAAACAAACTTTTAGTTGCAAGCAAGTTCACAAAATTTTGGAAATTATTCGTATGACAGACATTGCAAAACGTTTGAACCAGATGTTTACAGACACACGATATCATGCCTGTCATAAAAATGTAGAGACTTTTCAATTGTTAGGGAGACAGTCACCTTTCAATCGAAATTCACGACAAACAAATCGTTCAAACATACAAAGACAGTCAGATTCATGCAATCAATCTATCAATTGTTTCATTGCTTTTCACAGAGTCATCGAAAAAATTTCCTATCACATTTACATTTTTCGAACATTTTCAATAGCATCAGTTTTTAATTACAAATCATTCTTTTAAGACACATCGAAAACATTTTCAATAGCAAATCATTCTTATCGAAAACATTTTCAGTTACAAATCATTCTTTTAAGACACATCGAAAACATTTTCAAAGCAAATCATTCTTATCGAAACATTTTCAATTACAAATCATTCTTTTAAGACACATCGAAAACATTTTCAATAGCAAATCATTCTTATCGAAACATTTTCATAAACAGACACATCGAAAACATTTTCAATAGCAAATCATTCTTATCGAAAACATTTTCAATTACAATCATTCTTTATCGAAAACAATTTCAATTACAAAAATCATTCTTTTAAAGACATAAAACATTTTTATTACAAATCATTCTTTTAGAGAAAATATTTCATATCTATTAATTTTTTACAGGCGTTGAGAACAGTCTCAATTGCAAGCAATTATTTTACTGATATCGAGCGAGAACATTCAATTAAAAATCATTATTTTACTGATATCGAGAAAAGTCAATTACAAATCATTCTTTTACTGATATCGAGAACAGTCAATTACAAATCATTCGTAGTACACATCTCAAGCGCAGTCTCAATTGAAAATCATTCGCACTATATATTTTGAACAAAGTTTCAATAGCAAAGAATTGCTACAAGAAATAAAATTATGAAAAATATAATGTATATAGTTATACATAGTGTTTTAATTGCTTCGCCGTCATAACTATAGCTTGTAACAACTATATTGTTTGTAACTTTTGTAACAAGAGCTTTGTTTGTAACTTTTGTAACAAATGTTTTGTTGGTAACTTTTGTAACAAATGTTTTGTTGGTAACTTTTGTAACAAATGTTTTGTCGGTAACTTTTGTATCAAGTGTTTTGTTGGTAACTTTTGTTACAAGTGTTACAAAAAATGATACTGTACTTATTTACTTATCATCCAATCGCATTAATCACAATTGTGATATGAATAGTTAAAATGCTACCTTGCAACGTCAGAGTCACAAGTAAAAGGTTAGAAAATTAGAATAATTTAAAAGTAAAATTTCTTTTAACACATTCGTTTTAATTTAACTAAAACATTTTTTCTCACTCCAGATCTAAATAAAGGATTGCAAATCAAATAATTGTATTAAGACAAGGCAAACCTGCAAGGCTAAAGTTGTGCAAAATCAACCTGCAACCTGTTTAATTGCTTTACTGGTTTTAGAAAAGAATCCTTGCATAATGTATTCTTAATTTTTATCTTTAAAATTAAATAACATTAAATAAAGAAGAGAAAAAGAAAGAAAAAACTATTACGAAAAGAAAGAGAGTTTTTGTACAAGATAAAAATTAAAAGTATAAAAGAATGAACAAGAAAAAAGGAAAAATTAAATGTTAAGTGAAACGTTTATAAATTAAAACATCTTTCTAATTTCAAGATTTAGGGTCTTTGTATAACTAAGGATATTTCTTCTAAATTGGAGATTTATTACTTTAAGTGTTGACCGCGTCAATGTTAATAATTATCAACATTGACATTGATCAACATTCCGGTCACCACCGGAAGACCTAAATCTTAATGACAATAACCGCGGAAGTCTATGCAGTTTAATCATAATATCGGTTCAAACAAAAATTTAAAAAAAAATATATACATCTAAATATGTTTAGCTATTGGCTAAACATATACTAAATACTATGAGTAAAATTAGTTGGATGTAATCCATTGTCAATGTTACTTACAATTAACGACGTGGGAGCAGGTACTTCTCACATCATTAGGTTCGTCTTGAGAAAGACGGTTTGTCTTATACCGTCAGGATTAGGGTGTCAGGATTTTAATCTGACTTGGTAGGCAAGTATCAACTTTGAAACTTATCTATCTGGGGCCTTACCTGGGGAAGGCCCCAGGTTATGTAATGATTTGGTGTTATTTGAATGAGTATACAAATCAGTGCTTTTATTGTCACTTACAAATGGCGTAAGTGGTTTGACAACCAATGTATATTGAAGGCAGTAAAATGAAAATCACACTACTGGGATATACAAATTTATTTCTCTTATAATGTAATTTACACAGTACTGGAAAATTAAAGTTTGCAAAACTTGTTCAACATTAATTTATTTGACCGGTGAACCTCAGCGGACAACCAGTGAGGACCGGGCCAATTAAGTAGCGGGTCAAAGTTTCGCTACCACTGTTGTAGGCTTCAGGACATCCTCCATCCCTCTTCAGGGATGTGTGTCGTATTGAATGAAAACGCAATGTTGAGGAACTGCATCATCCCTGATGATGCCTCTCTCAGTGGAAGTAAAACATTGGATAAATCATCATTAACGCGGTCACCTTTGGAAACCCTAAACTTTCGTGTATAACATTAGTTTAAACAATCATGATTTTCGTTTTTACTTTTCCTCATTTTTACCGTAGGTATAAAGAAAATACGGGCCTTCGGCCCGTAGCCGCTACGCGGCCTCGGCGCTTCGCGCCTCGTCCGCTCCGCAGCGTCGGCCCACCGGGCCGCTTCGCGGCCCGGGTCCTCCCTGTGGCCGCTTTCGCGGCCACATTGTTGTTGTTTTGTATGTTGTGTTGTTCATTATTGTTCTTGTTACATGGCATTTTGCCATGTACCTAGCGAATTTTCAAAGCCTCTCCACACAGGCCCGCTTCGCGGGCCTGTGTGGAGTGTGTGTGAGAGGCTTTCTCACAAATTTGATTTTACTAATTAAGATTTTATTAATACTTTATTATTAATAGTATGCTATAATATTAAAACTAACAAGCATTATAAACAAAAATATATTCATGATTTTTGTTTTTAAATAAAAATACCGTTTCCGTCACTTAGGATCATAGATAAACAATATTAACATAGATGGCTCACTCAAAGATAAAAAAAAAATAGTTGATGGGATGCAGGAGGCTCAAGTAGAACAGTCTAGTGTGACAGCGTGAAACTGTCACATATTTTTTTACATAGATCTTTGTTTACTTTTATTTTATTTACTAAACGATTGGCAATTGTTTGTTTTTAAAAAAATACTACAGCACAATCTAGTAGAGAATAGAGCAAATATATTTTTACTACTAGCGCTATTCAAGACTCTAGTGATGAGACCCCAACTTAAATCATAAACACAAACTTGTCAATTGAGTGTTCCTACTACACTCGGAGTGAACCATCTATCTTAGGATTGTCTGATTGAGCTGAAACCGGTCGCAATCGTTTTAGAATGACTTCGACCATATAAAGACTTACTTCGAGGTTCTTCCGCTTTTACGGGCCTGCTTTGTTCGGCGTGGTTTAGTGGAAGCCATTTTGTCCTGTCTCTCTGGGACAGCAGGGCTTACCAGGATGAAGCAAGAGGTAGAGGTCCATCTTTTATACTATATCCCCACCCTCTAGCACTACTAAACCCAACAGATATCGTACAAGTCTTTGACCTGGACGTATACATATAATACAAGATATATATATATATGTTATACCAATTGCGCCATTTGTGATGGTTCGATTGAGCTGAAATTGGTCTAATCGATTCAGCTAGCCGTCTACCTAAATACTAGATACCTGTTTTTAAAGCCATTTAAGTTTCAAAAATTTTTTTTCATGACGTCATAACTTTGTTGATGACGTCATATAATGTTTTTATAAACAATAGGGCGCCTACAACGTAACCCCCTAACATCTCGCGATTTGAAGTTTCGTTTCAATTGAGAAACGCCTTCGAGAGTTATCGTTCGCCCATACGAAAGGGTAGAAACTCTTACATATATATATATAATATTATATATATAATATATTATATTATATTATATTAATATATATTATATATATATATATATATACATATATATATAAACTTTTTCGGACATATATTTTTTGTTATCAGGAAACCAATAGGAACCTTTCCACTCACTCCCACCCTCAACTTCCGTCCATCCGAACAACCTCATAAGCATCATTTTTCATTATGAAAATTCGCTAAAACATTGTGTATGCAAACAATCGAAACCGGGATGTCACCTAAAATTATCCGTTCAGTTGTTTTTTAAAACCCTCGTCATTTTAACAAAGTTATCATATTCAAAGTTATGGTAGCTCCTAGTGTATTTATGCTAGAAAGTTTAAACTTTGTACAAAAACCAGTCTACAGCTGTAGTTGTGCTATTAGAAAAATATTTCTTTATGACGTCATTAACTCGCAAAAATGATTCAGTAAAAATTTCGAAAAATCATAAAACACGGAAAAATGTTAGAATCGGATTGAGACTTGGCAAAATCTCAATCCACATGCACGAGTCTTGTACATGTAGCCATGTACAAGACTAACATACGTGTCAAGTTTCATCTCATTAACAGCATTAGTTCAATTTTTATTTGAACTAAAAATTGAATTTTTCCGGAACTTTTCCAGGGTACCTTGGAAAAGGTTTGAGGTACCTCGTTAGCAGATTTTTTTATTAGCTTTGGACATTTAATACACATGTATAATATTTACATTAAATAGTATCAGCAGGAAAGACACAAACAGAAATACAAACACGAAAGTCAAGTAAGTTAAGCAATACTTAAATAGTGAAAGTTAGGCTATAAGTAAGTTATACAAATTTATAATCTAGGAATAAAATTACGCAACATTAGTCATCAAATATTAGAGTTATCTAGCAGCTGATAAATGTGAAAAGTCAACCATAGAAAACATTAAAATTGTGATTGGATCTCATAAAATTTTTATTACGTAAGATAACGACGAATCACAATCGCCAGGGGAGGTTGTGGCATCCCACCCCCAGATTAAATGTTGCCCCCTTTGACAAAGTAGATTTTAGTGGAATTCCCTTGTATAGATGTTTGAATTTCGCTTCCTCAGAGTTTTGGCTGGCTACGGGTCTGATAACAGTGTTGTATTATTTTACTATTTATATTGTTTTAGACAATTTCCATAGAAAAAAATTCGCTAATGGGATGTTTTCCTTACTCTAAGATAAACAATCAAACTCCAAACTCAACTTCTAATAATAGAGGAGCATTTTTTTAATTTTAACAATAAGCTCTTATTTAGTTATAGCGAAATAAAAGTCTTGTAAACTTATTTACTTTAGTAAATAGGCTTTGTAAATAAATTACTGCATGAGTGTAACTAGGAGAATTGCTACTCACAATTATTGACGTTTTAGGAATTGATTTACTCCTTCTATCATCAGGTTCACATAAAGGATCCAAATCCCTATATATTGAGCGGGAGAAGGCCCCAAGTAGTCAAGGTTCAAATGTGCATATATTAAAAGTTCCTAAGTAAGGTGAAAATCATCAAAAAAACACACATCGTCGTTCTAAAGATGAACCTGTTAATGGTACAAGTAACTTTTTGAATACTTCAACTTTTATTTGAAACTTGATTCAGAGTTTATAAAAATAAAATAGTAAAAATTATTTAAAATTTTGCAAAGTCAGCATATAGTCCCGCCTCGGAATATAGCACTAAAGTGGTGGTTTCTTACTCTACTCTATGGTCCTATAAATCCTATAACCAAATAGTTCATAAATTAAAATCAATCTAAAGCTCCCAAACTATAAATGACACTTTATGTACCCCTAGGCAGAGACTATAGATACTTAAACAGTAAGACTGTCGACTCAATGGTGGGAAAAATTGAATTCCCGGTTCGACACTAGCGCTGCGGGGGGACCTACCTTTCAATTGAGATGTGTGGGCGTGGCTTAATTTCCGCTTTTTGCCTACAGTCAGTTTGAAAATTAAATATTTTATATAACTTGTATTAGTCATACTTCTAAACTAGCCGTAGCGCTTCGCCAAGGCTGTGTAAGTTCTTTAAACTTACCACAGAACTCTTTTGATTACTTTTAAGTTTTTCATTCAAGTAATTTATTAATTTTAATTGATTCAATCAGGTTTAATTAATAAAATAGTGGTTAAAGTTTACACGTGCTAGAACAGCGTTTCCCAACCTTTTCAGTACCGCGACCCTATACTTTGCTTTTCTAAATTTGGCGACCCAAATGCATTTATTTTGCATAACCTGAAAATTGCAGGCGTTTTTATTTATTGCCAAACTAGTTATGACCCTACAGACATCATCAAATCATAATTTTTCATGAGAGTTTTTTTTATACTTAAATAGAAAAAACTAGATACTAATTGGAGTTCAAAAGAAGTAAATTATGTAATAGCAATAAAATATAAAAATATAAAAATTAGCATTTGTTAAATATAAAAATGAAGCATTTATTATATTAAAGGAAAAAATCAAATAATGATTATAGTAAACAAAAAAAAGAATAAAAAAATAAAAATATGTAATATATTCATATTAATGACTAATTTGTTTGCTGTTGGTTTTCCACTAATAAGTCAAGTCGTGTTTTGTTAATTCATTTCACTACTTTAATTTAAAACGCAAAACTATAAAAAAAATAAATGGTGAAACAAATATAATTAAAAAACTTGTTACGCGATTTATTAAATTAAACTACGTTAATGTTTGTTAGAACCAAATTCACATATAATTGAACATTATAATTTTTAATAACCCAACCTTAAAATAAGTAATAAGAAACTGTTAAACACAGTATTATCATTGGGTAACCAATAACAATCATCAAAGTTTAGCAAGAATTAGATAAAGGCGGTGCCTCTGTCGGTTAAGGACTTCTAAGAAATGTTTTGGCCACGGCTTCTTTTTATCGCATGTTTAAAGTATTATCAATTTCTAAAATAAAATATTCTGTTTAAGCAAATCTGTTATTTGCTTATAATAATCTTTTCACATAAATCTTTGTCATTTTTTGGTTGTTACTAATAAAAAATTTGGCGACCCAAAAAATTTCGTTCGCGACCCAATCTGGGTCGCGACCCATGGGTTGGGAAGGGCTGTGCTAGAAGATAGATTTTTGCATTTAATGCAGCCTGTATTTTAATTACATCTATTTACTTTTAGGGTCTGAATTTTTTAATACAGAACATGTAAAAAAAAATTTAAACCGTTTTTGTGAAAAATAAATAAAGAAAACTATCATTTTATAATAGCAATAAATGTAGCTGTCATAGCCAAAAATTGCCATGGTATCCATAAATTTAATTATAATAACATAATCAGTAATTTTTGGAAAGCTATTGGGGTTAGTTCATGAGTTGTCCGCATCGTTCCGCCGCAGCGCTAATTTTTAGTAGCTTGCGATAATCGAATCCAAACTTTTCCTCACTTAAGTTAACCCCCCCCCCTGATTATAACAGAATAAATGTCATTCGTATGTCACAATTGCTAAAATCAAATTCCTACACATAAGTGCCGTTCACTCGTGTAAACTTAACGGACTTAGCTCATATTAACTTAGTTCTATACAAATTATCCCCTCCCACACGTTTTAAACAAAGAGTCGACCTTTAAAATTATATTTGTTGTCTTAAAGGTTCTTATTACACTCCTTGATATTCGACCTTGCCTTGTTCTTTAAACAGCTTTTTTTTCAAAATCCAAAATGTCACCTCTCACTTTTTCTGTTGTATGTAACCGATGGAAAACGAAATCTTTGAATATCAACACCTTCATAAACAATGCGATAGTAAACTATAATTTTTATGAACAATTTAATATAATAATTATTCATTTAGTTCTAGCCTTGATTAAGTTATACTTTCATCGTGTTTTTAGTGTTAACAGATTTATTTTAATTGAATGCTATGATTCTATAGTCCTTTCAAAATTAAAAAAAATATTAATTTTCATTGAATGTTATAATGTATTAATTATAACTACAGTATATTGGTATAATTCTTAAGCGCTCAAATTAGAAGAAGTCATTCATTGACTTTGTTTAAAGATTCGCATAACGTGGACACATTTCTTTTGGAATGCTTCCTTTCTTGCTCACCAGTCTAGTTTCTGCTCACCAGTCTAGTTTTTGCTCACCAGTCTAGTTATTGCTCACCAGTCTAGTTTTTGGTCACCAGTCTAGTTTCTCCTCACCAGTCTGGTTTCTGCTCACCAGTCTAGTTTTTGGTCACCAGTCTAGTTTTTGCTTAGGTATTTGGCTTTTGCTTCATAAATAGCCATAAAACTTCTACTCGTTTCTCAATTTTCATTGATCTGTCAGAGAAATTAAGCCTGTTTATCCTATAGTTTGTCCATGCTTGCACTTGGCTTAGTTTTAGCTCTTTTCCTTAGAAAAATTCAGAAAAATTTAGAACAAAGTACTAGTGTTATTGTTCTGACTACGATGTGCAAACACTACTGTTGTGAACAGGATAGCAAGCATTTCAAAGGAAGTCATCGCCCGGCTAGCGGACCTCCGTGCCAGAATAATTTTAAAGCTATAAAGTTGTATAGTGTAAAAATACGATAAATAATACCTCGGGAACAGTTCTCTAGCCAGCCAAATCTTGTAGGGGGGGGGGGCCAATCCCAGAGGGGGGAGGGGTTTACTATTAAGGTGTTTATTCACCTTTAAAGACTTCCGCTGAAAATACTTCACCAGTGGAGGCGAATTTTTTTTTTCAGAAGAGGGGGCGACGCAACCCCTTCGGCCTTTTGCTAGCTACGTGCCTGCTTTGGAACCAATATTAGAACCCAGGTGCCAGGGAATGAGAGTAATTTGAGTACTCATAATGACTTCAGACCATAATTTGATCTCGACTCCAAAAATTTGTGTATTTAACACGGATTTTTCGACTTCGTCACTTAGAGAGGGTCGTGTGGATTGCTGACTAGTTTTATTCGATTCAGCACCCCATGAAACATCGATAAAGACACCCTTCATGAAATTGTTTGTTTATCGACCGTTTCCGGTTATTTACGGTGATAAAACTCTTAATTTAGGCGATTCTTTTAAACATTTTATTCAATATAACCCTTCTTTCATCCTAGAATGATCTTAACACATCAAGCTTCAATTAAAACAATCTTACAAAACAATTTTATAAAACTGCATCAATTTCTCTTATATACTTGAAAATTACTTAATACGACCTTGCCTACATACGACCACAAAACAACTTTTTATGAATTAATCCTACACGAAATTGTTTTATAATCATAATAACCGTGAAATAAATAATAATATACTTATAAGATATATATGAGTGATACAATTTTAAAATCAAGAAATGGCTTCACTAAACTCTGTTAGAAACCGCAAGCTAATTTTTCGGTCTTAAATAATTTAAGTGTGTTGTCTGCGATGATTATAATATATAGGTACTTTAAGTTGACAGATTTTCTGATCGACAAAGGTGAACTTAGGAGGAGCTTGATGGGCTTAGCCCTCCTAAATATTAACTTTATTAATGATATTGATAAGAGGGTACAAATAAGACAGTTAGTTTACGAATTAAGGTAATAAATTTCATCCTCACCAGGATATTGTCATGTATAGATTACACCCTGAGAGTATAATTCTAAAAGCTCCGTGAATTACGATAAATAAAAACTTAACCAACCCCGTCTCTCCACTAGACATTATTTAATGTAACAGGCATAATTTGTTCAGTTTTTTTTTTGTACTGCGCAGTACTTCAAGGGACTTTTTAAATTTTTTTCTCAGGTTGTGATCTAAACATGACTATGTCCTCCAGGAATGGGTTAAATCAAGGATGAATAAAGGGAATGGCGCGATAGGAAACTTTTCTAACACCCTGGAACGTTGTATGGGATAGAAAAATAGGAGCAAACTTACCCTCATATAGCTTTAGCAAAAAAAGGCGCGACATATTATATTTGTGTGTATATATACATAGTATATATTATGATGGATTCTTCTCTATTTTTATCGTCAATGGGGTCACTTTTTTATGACAAAAAAGTTTTTTATGTGTTTTTAATTCGTCATATTAACTCTTGGTCATTTTATGACTAAAAAAAACTAAAATGTCCGCATATTTAGTTCAGTTCAATAATAATTTGTATTTTCTTTTATTCTTTAAGTCTATTACTTTAAGTGCCTTGTTCTTTTAAACAAATCGTGAACCTTTTTTTAATTGTTTGTAATACATACATATATATATATATATATATATATATATATATATATATATATATATATATATATATATATATTTATATATACATATATAATGCCCCTCCCCCCAAAAGAAAGACTACCCTGGCTACGCCCATGTGCCTCAACCTTTAAAACTTTAATAATAACTTAACCTTATAACTAATAACTTTAATTAATTTCTTGATTGCTTATAAAATTGATGTTAAAAGGGCTGTTATTGTATCTTAGCATTGCCAGGTTGGTCATTATTGATTTTCATAATTGCTTCTAGTGTAAATGTTTTGATATAAATGCACTTGAAATCGGTAATTAAACATTACATTTTTCAGTGTATTTTATAAGTTATTAATTCGAATGTTACTGTAGGTACATTATTTTAATTAAATTATAACAATTTTAACCTTTTATTAAATTGCTTAACTTAATTAAATCATTAATCAAATTATAACACTTACTTTGAGTAAAGATTCGTATTACTCTTTTTATTGATTGCCATATTTTATTTTTAACTTTTAAGAAAAAAGAAGCAGGTTGCTGTTGAAGTGAATGGTGTTTTCAGGTCCTACAAGTAAGAGTACACGAAACAGGTTGAAGGTATTTCGTAATGATTCCCTCTCGGGTTCTCCTTAGCACGTACTTGAACCCACAGTGTATTTTTTATCACATTTTATTACTCCAGAATCAATTATTACTTCATACCTGACATATTGTATGTGAAAATTAGATACTTTTGGCTATAATGAAATAATATAAGCAAAGCTTATAATAGGTACTACTCATAAGCGTAATTTTTATAGAAGATTCGCAAAAATAAATAATTATTCAATTAAGAAATCGTTATGTTTACTTTAAAATTATAAATTAATTAAACGGGATGAATTGGCAACGATCGAATTCACAGGTTGACTGTTTAGGCGATCGAATAGACAGGTTGAACAATTTAGTTTTCTACTAGCGAATTTTCCTTGGAAGAAATTCCCAGAAATGGGTGCTTTCTGCTTCAGAACCCATGAACTTACATAAAAAGTTATGTTTCTGTAAAATATTTCTACATCAAAATCCTGCGCGACTATGCAAATTGATGGGGAAGGTTTTCTTCTTAGGAGGCTTTAGAAAAAGCCTCACCTTTCCCAAATACAACATGTCTTGATAGCAAAAACCCCCTCAAGAACGGGCCTCAAGTAATTACCTGTTGCTTTAGATATTTTTATGTTAACAAATTGACTAATTTGTATACATCTCGTTGTTAAAGAAACAAAGGGTTGTTAGGAACATAATGATTTTAAGGACACGGTTATAGTTATAATCGTAAAAAATCGTTCAGTATTTCTGAACTGACCCTAAGAAAGGTGATCCTTGATCAACAAGGACTATGTTGCCAAAGCCCTAACCCTTTCTCGTAGAGATGGCAATGTATCTTTATCTAGCTACCTCTCTTTCTAAAGGTCGCTTATTATAAAATGGACTTAACATGTCTTGAGAAGTTGCAAGGAAATGGACTTAACATGCCTTGAGAAGTTGCAAGGCAGATGGACTTAACATGCCTTGAGAAGTTGCAAGGCAAATGTACTTAATAGAACATGAAGACTAAATTGAAGTTGTTGAACAAATTCATTTCAGCATAGCTCATAGTGAATTAAGAAGGTTAAGGTTAATGCAGATTAAGTTTATCTTCCCACTTTAGTCTTACCATATTTTTCATTATTTCATAATGTTCAAAAACTCCATAGAAGAAAGCTATCAAGGCAAAGTGTTTTTGAAGCTTCCTTTCCTTTTTTCTGCAAAAACTAACAACAGCTTATACAAAAAACCTACACGCTTCTCCACTAAAGAGTGGATAGCGATCTAGAGAAGAGGCGTGTAGGTTTTAGCAAATTTTCAAACAAAAAATAAGTTTTATATATATATATATATATATATATATATATATATATATATATATATATATATAATATATATGTATAGATTTTTTGTCCTAGTCGTTTCTATGGGACACGAAAACTTTCGAACGCTTTCTTGGATCGAAATGAAACTTGCTACAAAAATCAACCTGGTTTATGTCCCAAACCCTATTGTTTATGAAATATGTGTGACGTCATTAACCCACAAAAATGACCCCAAAAACATTTGAAAGAATCACAAATCTTTACACATAAATTTTTACACATATACTACTATGTATACTTTACAAACATACGAAGTTTCATTTTATTATCAGTATTAATTCCGGCTTTATTGATTGACATATATCTGTGAAACAAAACTTTATGTCATTGATTGACATAATGTAAACAAATCACGTATATTTACTAGTACATTTGAAAATTCGCTTATATGGTAGCAGTATGCCACTTATATAAACCAGTAGTGTGACAAACTGATTAAGTACAACAACCATGTGACGCGCAAACCATGTGGCGCGTCTACGCCGCGGAACGGCTAAGAAGCCGATGTTTTTATATTTAGTATTACTCCACTGCGCTTTACTAAGTCAACAACTTGTTGGATCAAACCTGAATCAAAGTGAATATGCAGTAGGTAGTAAGTATAGTGGCAGGCGTACACAAATCTGCTTTTAACACTCTCGTAACCCGTGAGATCTCAGGCATGTTTTAAAGAATTGCTTTAAAGAATAATTAACAAATTGTTCACATAATACAAAGTCATGTGACCGTGGAATTATTTTGTATACACTCATTTGCAACTAATGAAGGAAAAACATGCTTAAAATAAACAAATCGGTAGGAACTATTGTTGTGAGCAATAAATCAACTTAAAGTATACAGTTTTGTGTGAACAATTAATTACTTTTACTATTCTGTAAATTACTATACTACTACTTCTATGATATTATTAAAAGTTACTATAAGAGAAGTGCAAAATAGGGAGAAAGGCAGAAAAATTTAATCCATTTTATTGGTAATAATGATCTTTCTGCGTGGACCAACAGAATCTTTTTTCTCACATGATATTATTTATAGGTGTTATAAGGACTCAAGTTATGGGCGTACTGTTGCTAAGATATATAAATACACATAAATACATAATTTTTATTTTAGCTTCTAACTGCTACTTTAGCTTATAAATGGGATATTTTCTGTTATGACTAATCTATTATCTTGAGTTGTCTAAAGAAGAAGAAAACTAACGAATAAATTGTATTTGTTTTTCTTTAGAATTTTCAAAGAGTAAAAAAAAATGAATTGGAAATAATTGACCGCCAGAGGACGCCTCACTCAGATTTTAGGATCTTGAGGCATCTCGCTTCAGTAAAAAAATAATTTGAATATAAATCAATAAAAAATGAATTGACAGATAAAATAAATTAATTAAAATGAATAAATAGAAAAAACGCATGAAGTGCAAATTATTTGGTATAAGATATACTGAAACCTGCGAAATTTGTCTAGCGTCGTGAGATCCCGTCTATTAATAAAAATGTTATTTTAGTGTTTTTGTGCCTCGACCGAAAAAATATAAAGGTTTTCGTCATATTAATTTAGGTTTTTAAGTTTAAAAAGATAAGACTCTCGAACAAATTGAGAATAAAACAAGGCAAAAGGTGGTATAATTGTTTTAGAAATTAATTATTTTAATTGCTAAAGCTCGTAATGCCAAATTACTGCTTATTTGTACAGTATGTATAGGTTATACAATCATTCAATGATCATATATAAATACTAATAGGTTATAAAATTAAATACTGTATAGGTTATAAATTCATTAAATGATCATATATAAATACAGAAGACGGCAGTTTGTTATTATTACATCATATTTTATTTACTTTGAGATGATAAAAGTCAAATAATCTAAAGAGTCTAGCTAAATAAACACGTCTATGCGACGCGATAAAGTGGACCCTAGATCTTTAGTAGCTCTGCGACTGTCTGCAGAAGACGAGGACGTTGTCACGACTTTAACGCTAGTCAACTCTATTACGAAACCGAAATAATCGAATTCTAAAAAAGTATTTTAACAACAAATGAAATAAAATATAACTTAATTCAAGTGCTAAAACTAAGCGCAAATAGTTAATCGTCAAACAGTTAATATACATATATATATATATATATATATATATAAGATTTCTAAAGTTAAAAATTAATTTTTGAAAGTAAATTTAATAAATTACTGTATTGAAAAAAAATAATTTAAAATTTATTAATTAAATAACAAAAAATATTTAAAAGTTAAATCTTGTAAAAAGTAAATAATACATAAATTTATGATAATCAATTCGTACTACATTAGGTTATATTTTTTAACGTAAAAAAGATTGAAGTGGAATGTGTGAATTTGTGATAAATATCAATTGATATTACCGAGTTCAGCAACATGAGTTATATAGAGTTGACACAATATAACTGTGCGAAAGACACCCCAAGGGATGTTACGGGCGCTGATGAGTTAGACGCAACGAAACAATGCGGGACATGACATTATGTCGAATCTTTACAATGACAAATCTCGAATTTTTAAAGACTTCCTAAAATTTATATTTTTTGCTTGTAACATTTCCTAGGTGTCCCTAACACAAAGCCATAAATACTTACAAAAATAAAATATTATTACAAATAAATATTCCCAACAATTTCGATCAGTATTAAAAGCTTAGTATATTTTTATAACATATCAATCTGTCCTATTAGTACAATTTTGAAATAAGTAAAATGAGTGTAAAATATGAACACATTATTGAAAGTGTTAAATACATAGAACATAGATTAAAGCTATTAATAATTTCGAGTGAAAATGGATCTGTTCAATTGTTTCCATACAACTGGCTTTACTCCAGGTATGATTTTTCTTTTTCTTCTTAAGACAGATTTATATTAAGATAGATTAATTACTTTTAGCGAATTTTACTATGAAAATAACGCTTATTTCATATTTCCTTTTAATTAAAACTTCTTTAACACATTAAAGATGGTTCATACAGTAAAAACATTCTTTGCTTGTTTTCAATTTGGTATGTATTTTTTAAACGTTGGAGAGTATTTATCGATTTCCTTTAAGTTTCTTTACGTAATAGTACAGTATTGAGGGCCCCAATAGTGTCGATCCCATTTCGGGATCGAAAAAATTAATCCATCCCTCTATCCGGGGAGGGATGGAAATAGTTTTATGTTCACTCATTTTAAAGGGACGTTAAGCCGGTGGTTCCAAACCTGTACAAAGTACAGGTACTCGTAAAAGATGCCTATAACCTTAAAAAACCGGCGGGTTTAAGCAAAATGTAGGACTCTTAACATAGTAGTTTATATATATACATATACATATATATATATATATATATATATATATATATATATATATATATATATATATATATATATATATATATATATATATTTATATTTATTTATTTATTTATTTATTTATGTGTTTTGGCCTTTTGGAATCGTAAGCAGAGAAGGTTAGTTCAGCAGAGGGGCACGGGTTTTTTCTAGTTAAAGCTATTGAAACTTATTTTTATTACTTAGCTATTAAGCCACAGCTTTTCAGTGAATTAGACGCAAAAATGCCATCAATTGGACTCATAAGATAGAACACTATTTTATATTTAAGGGAGTTAGCAAAAAGGTCCCAATAAAGTGGCCTACTTGCAAGGTGATTAGGTGATCTCACTTCTCGCTAATAACTATTACTACTACTACAGTAAGGTATTAATTTGTTTCTTTTTCTTAAAACGGTTGTGTAAAAATTATTTAATGATTAAAGAAACGAACTCATATTGTTACAAAAAATCTTTTGTTATTCAAATACTTAAAAGTCATACTTCGTACTTTTTATCTGTCATTAGAGAGTTAATCAATAAAAAGGATTAAGAATGACTTAACTTTTCATTAGAGACTTAACTTTCAAACATACTTTACATTCTTATAATCCTATTAGGAATTATCTTAATTAAATATTATAATATTTTATAACTATATCGAGCTATTCAACACACTAAGCTCTGACACACGACGTGGTTCTACTAGAAAACATAAGACACGTTCATGTGATACGTTATATGAGGATTAAGGTTTGCAAAACTAGATGGCAAATAAGGAAGAGTTCGAGCGGTTTAAAGAGAGTCATATTAAAAGGGAAAGTAACTGAGTCGAGGATCTAGTATAGAAACAGAAAGTTATTGCTTCATCTTAAACTGTATCTAGGGTTAGACGGATTGTGTAATATGTGCGTTGCAATAATACTGCTCTTAAGGGTGTTGGTTGTTAAGAAGCAACAAAGTAATTAGTACGTTCACGCACACACTCTCGATCCGCGATCGTATAGAATACGTATGCAATACGGTTAACTTACTTCACGGTTCTTACAGCTTATTTGTTTAGTCGATCGAGTGAGATTACGTGATAACTGTTCCCGCCAAAACATGGCGTGCGTCTTTTATAGTGAAGGTTCACTTTTGGTTATAAGAAAGTTTAAAACAAAAAATATATTAAATTAAATTGTGATTTCTTTGCATAATAATAAAGTTACACTAAAAAAATAATATTCCAAAAGTTATTTGATCAAAAACGGTAATATAAAAGTGAAATAAAGTGAAATAAAAGTTCGACGAGAAGGTTACCCGTTAAATACGATCGTCTCTAATGGTATACAACGTATCGGGGGATCCATTTAGATTCCATCTCCGTAGTTCTAGCGTATGCGATCGGATCCCCTCCGCATGGTTCATACAGCTTATATTACCGTATTGAGAGATCGTATTCTATACGATCCGCGGATCTAGAGTGTGTGTGAACGTACTAAATGTTTCGTTAAAATAACTGATTTTCCTAAACAGAGATATATACTAGAGGGGGCATAGCCTATCTAAATACATTGAGAGACCTGAAACATTTTTTGGGGCTATCAGAGGCTCTGTGTAACCTCATTGAAACCTCCTTCAAGAGTGAGTTAAGGTTATAATATATCAATTGATTTTGTCTTTCCGCAGATTGTTTGTGTTATGATTTGTATTTTTAACGTTCTACTTTATAAGTTATTATAATTTTGACTGAATTTGATTATATTTATAATCAAAGGTGGTCAGGTTACTTTTGCATGTTTCAAAATTAGATGTTCACAACGTATAGGACCCTCTAGTAATAATATCTCTATCATCCTAAACGGATTATTTTTATTTTGCTCAATGAGAAATTTGATGTAATAAGTAGGAATACACTTTTGTCGAATTCCTGAATAAATAATTATAATGCCTGCTTGGAGCGATGCGGCTCGTCAGGGATTACCCCTGCGGGACCCAACTCAAGTGTTAGAGGCAACCGTTAAGCTCTAATTGTACTCTATAGAGTTAGCCATAATTTAATTGATCAATACTCTTACATAATTTATTTTGTAACTTAATAAGCAAAACAGTAATCATGTAATAATTCCAATGCCTGTTAAATAATTTAAAATTAATAAATAACTAAAAATAGTAATAATAAATATAAATGTACGCAATTTAGTCATAAGTATTTTAGTTAGACATTTATATAACTATGTTTGTGCTGTACGTAAGAGGTATAGAGTGTTTTCCGATGCATATGTGTACGTATGTATGAATGCGTTCTGTGTATATGTACGTTAAAAATTTAAATATGGAATTAAAATTGCATGTCATTTGCTTTAAATAAACTGTTTAAATAATCAAGAGGACATTTCGATGATGGTTCTTAAATTTCTCTTTTAAATTGTTAAAACATGTCATAAAATACTACAGTGTGAAAATGAAGAAGTGACTCCTAAACCTGCAGTAACGTAACGTCAGGTAATCCCAATTTGTGGTTTTATAATCTACTTATAATAAATTGTGACTAATTGTAAACCTTCACAAATAAATGGTTTATTTATTTAATTATATAAACTAAGAGTGAAGCTCAGGATGCAGACTCCAGCCCTGCGTGGTATCAAAAGTCACCATATGAATACACGAATAAAGTCACCATAGAATAAAGTCACCATATGAATACACCGAATAAAGTCAACATATGAATACACCGAATAAAGTCACCATATGAATACACCGAATAAAGTCACCATATGAATACACCGAATAAAGACACTATATGAATACACCGAATAAAAGAAAACTTGGGTAAATGAATGTCTAAATGTTGACTCAAATCGGGTACGGGGTACCTCGGAACTTTTCCTCATCAACATCGGATTCGCTACGCTCATCCTCAGAGCAAACAATTCGACAAAATTATACTGCAACATGTCTTCAGACTTGCTTTGCTAGTCCTCATGTAGTAAATGCATCCGTTTCATTCTCAGCGGTCACCCATACAGCACTGACCACGCTTATCGCTACTTAAGTTTTATGAGCAAACAAAAATTATGGATTATGGATGTCGTATTGAAACGAAACTTTGTGTACTTATTAAGTAAAGGTATACATTTGTACCTAATTTCAACTGAATTGGATCATTTTCTGATTTTTACAATTTTTTAAAAAAACATACACAAGTCGTTTGATAAAAACTGATTTAATGCTGATAATGAGATAAAACTTAGCCAAAATGTTAGTCTTATACACAGTCACACGCGTGCCAAATCTCAATTCGATCGCATCATTTTTCTGCTCTTTATGATTTTTCAAAATTTTCACGGAGTCATTATTGCGGGTTAATGACGTTATATTTTTTTTTCGAATAGCACAACTACAGCAGTAGATTAATTTGGTACAAAGTTTCAATTCTCTAGCATAAATACACTAGGAGCTACGATGATAACAGATACAAACACTCATATAGACAGACAACTTTGAGAAAACCACTCAGAGGGCCTTAAAACCTGAAACGGAAAATTCCGGTTTCATCGCGGTTTCGGATTTTATTGCAAACACAATAATTTACCTATATACCTACGGTATACATGAGGAAAAGTAAAAATTGTTTACAATTTCATAAAACTTGTAAAATCAATAGTTTATCTTTTAGTTAAGTAAACAAAAAGCAAACTATTCTTAATATTTGGAAGCAATAGCAAGCTCAAAAAAACAAAATCTAGTACCAATCTTAGAACAAGTTATTGGAATTACAGAAGGAGAATTTTTGCTGTTATTCGTCAAACCTCTGTTAGTGCGACAAAAAAATTTTATTTAACTCTTCCACAAAAAGAAAACTTATCCCAGGTGTAATATACAGCCGATATGACAAAAAATACAATTCTGTTTATCCAAGCCAACAATCGCGGAAGAGTTGTTTATGAGTTTTAGGTTACATTTCTTTCACCCCAGTTAGTTTTATAAGTACCTGTTACAGAACAGTCACAGTCTAAAGATTTTATTGCTTTTCTTCATTATGAAGCTGTAACATCTTTTTACGAAACAGCTCTAATACGTGATAAATTAACGTTATGTAAACTTTAATTAAACACAAATATAAATTATTAATGCAGATACCAATAATAAATGGGTGTAAAATAATTTACATATGATGTTTTATAATGAGGCTTATTAAATTGTTTAATTAGCTATATTCAATTTTTTATATTGATAAAAAGTAAGATCAACTAATTGACTAATAGAAATTTATCTATAAGGACTATAATACTTATAAATTATAATTGATATTGTACTTTCCAAAATAAAGCTGTACTTAACGCTTCCGCTTACATCCTTTAATATGAAAGGACTTTTCCATATCTTGGGTAATTCTTGGTAACAAATGTTACCAATAAAAATAAGCAGCGTTTCTCGGCTAGCTAAGCATAAGTCCTTTGTGTATTAGCTGTTGTTTTCTATTATTTCTTGTTTTTAACATTATTATTTTCCAATAATATAATATTAGAATAATACAATATAATATTTTCTAATGTATTAATATTACATGACATATTCAACTTTGTATTATTTGTTATTACATGGCATATTCGGTCTTGTATTTACCAAACTTTTCTCCTTTGGCCGCGGCCAAAATAATAAAAATTTGACTTCTCAATTCAAAACCCTATTAAGATTTTTTTAGGCTTTAGATGGAAACATGAATAAGTAAAAATTTAACAAAGAAACTGTTTGGTCAAGCAAATTAATCTTGAATTTATTATCAAGAAATTTTACTTTAACTAGTCCTATTTATGCTTAATTTAATTTCAATATTTGACAAGGATGGGATTGTGGCCTCTGGCCGCAGCCCACATAAAAAATTGCTACTAAATACAAGGCTAAATGCCATGTAGATACTTTTCACACTTACATCCACATATTATACATACATAATATATATATATATATATATAATATATATATAATATATAATATATATATATATATATATATATATATATGTAATACTTTCGTATTCCGAGCAACCTCATAAGGGCCATTTTTGGTGTAAAGTCTTAAAATAATAATCTTAAAATAGGAAGTCTAAAACTTCCTTTAGAGCATAAAGTAATGACAATCAAAAAGTTTTTAAATATAATATATATATATATATAATATAATATATATATATATTATAATATAATACTTCCGTATTTCAAGTACCTCATAAGGGTCTTTTTAAAGTGTTAATTTGATATAAGTCTAAAACTTTCTTTAGTTTTGAGCATGAAGTAATGACAATAAAAAATTTGACTTCTTAATTCGAAGCCCTATTAAGTTTCTTTTAACCTTTTAGAAGGCAACATAAATAAATATATTACACAAAAAAAAACTGTTGGGTCAAACTAATTGAATATTATCAATATATTTTATTTTAACTAGCATATATGCTTGATTTAATTTCAATATTTGTCAGGATGTGATTCATTCAATGCAATAATATTAAGAATTCATATAAAATAAAAGATCATACAGCTTAGCATTCTAAATAAGACCTTGGAAAGTAAAAGTAAATAATTATACATTTTATTAAATTAAATAAAAGGCAAATATTTTAAATTAATATAATAATGATTTGAGTCCCATAATCAAATTAAAATAAGAAAAAATAAAAAATTAAGAAAATATATAATTATGAAAAAAATATTATATCTATCATAATTTATTTGATTTATTTATATATATATATAATATATATATATATATATATATATATATATATATATATATATATATATATATATATATAGGTGTGTGTTGTGTATGAATGTATACATAATTTGTGGTATATATGTAAGTGAAAAATGTGTTTTAATTAATTTATTTTTTGTAATGTTTACTTTATTTTATTTGGTTTATGTCAGTATTAGAGTTTCAGAACTTCATTGTTCTTTGTGACAGTTGGAGATCGTATTGTGAACTTTTTTTATTTAGATGCGTTATTATGGATATAATTTATAGGTAATAATGAATTGGGTACATTTAGACACCAAAAAATTATTTTTCAAAGATTAAGCTAATATGTTTTTAATTTTTATTCAATTATTAATTACTTAATGTCAACAATAAGATTTATTTTGACGAAGTAAGATTAACCAAGTAGAAAATTATGGACTTGTTGGAATTACTTTATTGGCATACATATTAGTAATTATAACTATGAGGTTCTTAGGGGTCTACAGTGCTTAACCCACAAGATACAGACAAGAGTGGTTCAATTTTGATGGTCTGATAAAAAGACTTCTTTGATTTTAGTGTGTTTGTATTTCGGCCTTAGCAGACGCAAAAATTGATTATACACTGACTTATTACCTATATTATTTTAGGTGGACGGATATCATATCCATCCACCTAAAATATTATTCGTCAAAATTTAAAGAAAAATCAAACTCACCTATTTAGAAATAAAATCCTAAAATGATCGAAAATCCTAAAATTCTATTACGTGACTTGCACTTTTGTTAAAAATCCGAAAAACCGATTTTTCTTTACTGTCGCAAACAACACATATTAAAATAATACGCGCCAAAAAAACTCGGAAACCAAAAATAAAATCTTCGCTAGATAACAAAAAGGTAACTGATAAGAATTAAAGTACGGAAAAAATAGAGGGGGATGAACCAGTGACGAACGGTACGGAGTTCGGTTTAGGACTGAATACGTCACTATCAGACCGACCTCCAAACGGTCTCAAGCAATAGGTGAAAGTTAAAAAGATACAAAAGCGCATGCGCCAAGGAGCCGACTTCTCCCGCCACTTTTCGCCACTGCTAGTTACAGTAAGGATTATTAAAAAGGATACCACTATTTTATCATTAATAATCTTATACTAATAACAGTAATAAATCTTTTCTAGTTCTTTCATATCCATCTTTATACAGTAGTAAAACAAATAACTAACTTATGAAAATAATAAAAACAAATACGTATAGTCATTGAGAAGTCAGAACGCCACAAAATTATTAGCTCATTTAAAACGAATTTACTTCATAAAAAGCAAATATGAAGTAACATATATTGGACAACTTGAAACACGACCATAGACCATATTCCCATACAAGGCGTACGTATTCGTAAAAAAACTATATAATGGAACGAAGACAAAATTTCGGGTACGGGTACTACCACTGATAATACTGATGGACAAAACCAATGGTAAAAATGTTTGTCCAAAATAATTATATTTGTTCTGTACCAAACATTGTATGAGCATTAATTCTTGGTACCACATTTGTTAGATGGTTGTGTTGGCTTCCTGCACTATTAAAAAAAGTTAGCTATAATAAATTAGTTAATAATAACAAGATAAAATAGGTTAGATTAAACTACATTTTTAGGCCTAGTTTGACCATAAGTGCAATCTGGGGCAGGCATGGAATGGGTATGGTTCGAGGACGCTGGCATTTTCAAACGCGGAGGACATATTCCGGATGAATCCCGGGAACGGAATAATAAGCTGGGAAACGGATAATTCCGGTGACATCCCGGTTTCAGATTTTTTTGCATATACAATATTTTCCTATATACCGTGGTATAAATAAGAAAATAATAATAATAAATATATATATATATTATATATATATATATATATATATATATATATATATATATATATATTATATATATATATATAATATATATATATAATATATATATATATATATATATATATATATAAGGTGTGTATGAATGTATACATTATTTTTTGTATATATTTAAAGGGAAAATGTGTTTTAATTTTAATGTTTTTTTAATGTTTACTTTATTTTATTTTATGCATTATGTATGAATTGTTACCACTGATTTAATACTACTAAGTTTAAGCAGTAACATAACATTTTTAGCGAATTTTCGATGAAATAAATGAGCTTATGAAGTTAGGGTCATGGAGGGGTAGGTGGGGTGGATAGTTTTGAAAAGAGCTGGGACTCATTGATCAAGAATATATAAATTTGGTTGAGGTTTTGTATGTATATATATATATATTATATATATATATATATATATATATATATATATATATATATATATATATTTGAGGTTTTATATATATATATATCTTCTAACGACCCAGGAAGATTATTTCTTAAATCTCTTTAAAAAAAGGTAAGATCTACCCCATCCATGTTTGGAGGAACTTCTAATGGTCCAACAAGTTTATGATTTCGGCCCATGAATTAATGCTAAATCGTCTTTGAAATGATCCTTGATGAATGTTGTGTTGATGAATGTTGTCCAATGCATAACCATGTTGATTGTGATAATTAAATACACCGTAGCGGGTAAATATTGACTTGTCAGTCCAAAGAATATTTTTTTAGCAAATCACCAACATTCCAGTGCACCATGGATCTACAAAAATCCACCCTTAATGGAAAAGTATTTTCACTCAAATCACTGCTTTTTTTGGTAATGAAATGGATGAAATCCAACAGACCGTATTGGGCTAAAAACATTCCATTGGGATACACCCAAAGTTCGTGCTGCCGTCCAAATGCAGTTTATCGAACTGTTTACAACAATGTCAATAATATCATCTTCTACATCTACATCATTATTTGCCGGCTTACGAGGTGCTCTTTAAAAATTACCTTTCTCGTGGAGAGCAGGGTGTAACCTGGCGAATGTTGCTGCACATGGAACTACTCGATCAGGAAACCTAGCTCTGTACTCCCTTTGGGCAGCTAAAACATTCCCATTGGAAAATCCATAAACAAATTGCATGTCTGCAAGTCTGTATTCGTTATTAGTGAATGCTGACATTTGTTTTTAAAAAATACAACAAATTGTATTAAATAAAAAAAGAAGGTACAAAATTAGGTACAAAACAAGGTACAAAAAGTACAACATAAACAATTATAACAAAAAGCAATTAAACAATAAACAATAATTAGTTTTTTTTGTCAAAAAGCGGATAATGTAAACAAAGCAAAAACCCAGGTTTGTTTATTATGATTGTTTGGTAATGATACAAATTAATTAAAAAAACACCTTTTAACTTTGATTACTGGTAGTTTTGTCCTATAAATGGGTATTAATTGGTATTGATCAAAAATGTGTTAAACAAAAATGTTTTTCCAAAGTTCCGATAAAATTTTCTATTATTTTTAAAACAGTTATTGAGCTACAAATTTTTATTTGTTTATTTTTTTTCAGAAAAATGCAACTCTTTCATAACTTAATTATTATTTACTTTGGAGTTAAAGCATGTTTTCCAACCAACATATGCAACCCTAAAAAAATGATGATATTTGACTTTGTTGGAGAACGGTTAAGAATTGACCCCTGGTCAATACCATGTTTTTTCTAGCCCTTTGGGCATAGAATTACTCCGTTCATTTTTTACATGTATCACCCTGTATAAACCAAGTAGGAAACAAATACAATTTCTGTCAGACCTGGTATGTAGTTCACATTTCGTGGACCAGGGAGTTGGCTCAAATATTCCTGTGGGCGCAGCCATCTTGTCTTACCCTTGAGCTTGTAAGCGAACTATTTAGGATACTCAAAATTTTTGTTTTTTGCATTTCTTTATACATTTTAGTATAAAATGTTAATAATTTGTGTAAGAAATACGTTTTGTTACATCCAATAGAGGTTTAAGTGCGAATATTTAAAACTAGGTTTGATTAAATTACCTTAAAATGAGTGGCTAATTAAACGTTTCTTTTTCGTGTGCACTACTTAACTTAGTACATTTTTGCGAGTGATATTTGTTTTTTCCTTAAAATATTAATTATAATTAGTAATGTACAACTTTATCCTAAAATTTATGAATATTAATTAAGCAATTGTAATTTTAAGTTATATTTATGACAATACACCGTCGTCTAGATATTCTTTAAAGTCTTAATAAAAACATGTGATTTACCTTTAATTTTATTTCTCTTTTTCCTTAACTAAATTATTGTTACACTTATTTCACAGAATTTAAAACGAAATCATTAAATTAGCACGAACTTATTCCAATTTTACACAGAGATATTATTTCTAGAGGGGCTCTGTAGGTTAACTTGTGGAACATCGAAAAAGTAACCTGACCACCTTCGATTATAAATACAATGAAATAATCAGTACAAAATTACAATAACATATATAGAAGAATGTTAAAAATACAAATCAAAACACAAATAATCAGTAAATAAAAATCAGGAAGTCAAAATCAATTGATTCATTATAACCTTAACTCACTCTTGAAAGAGGTTTCAATGAGGTTACACAGAGCCCCAAAAAGATGTTTCAGGCCTTTTAATATAATGAGATGGGCTATGCCTCCTCTAGTATATATCTCTATGTATCTAATAGACATACTGGAGTAATATATCTCAGTACCTATACAACAGTTGCCACTGTCACCAAAGGTGGTTTTCCTGGAAGTTATCCTTTGTACGTTCACACACACTTCTAAATCCGTGGATAGTATCCATATGAAAGAGGTGATTGTATTAAAGAGATAACCTTCACGTCTAACATTTATTTCACTTTAGCTTGAATATTATAATAAATCAGTTGTTTTCGGCTTCCCGAACATTCCTTGTATTTTTAACGCTCTACTGTATACAGTAGAGCGTTAAGTAACTTATAAGTAACAAACTTATCAGTTACTGAAAGTTTGTACTGATTATTGATTGTATTTATTATCGAGGTGGTCAGGTTACTTTTTCGATGTTTAAAAATTTTACCTAAAATTTCCTTTTTAGGCCTACCACTGATAATCCGTTGATTAATGAAATAACTTGTTTTTATTACATTATACATTCATTATTAACGGATGTATTATTTTTTATTATAGATTTCGAAATAAATTGCTTTATGAATACTTACTCGTACATAGTACATTCAGCTTCATAAGAATTCCTCCCTTCTTTTAAAAAACTTAACACTCAACCTTATAAATGTGTTTGAAATTACACCTATAATTGTCTATCGGCATATTATATATTCAAATTTTAATAATACACACGGCACAACAAAAAATCTTAAAAAATAACGATTTAGTAAGAAATCTTTTACATAAAACAAGCTGGAGGTATATGAATCAGCATAAAAATTATACATTTCAATTACTTCAATACAGTTGCCACTTGATTTTATTCTTTTCATTGTTTTAAACATAGAGAAATATCAAGAGGGATCCTATTGGTTGAATTTTGAAACATTGGAAAAGTAACCCGACCATATTCGATTATCAAAATAATCAAATAAACAGAACAAAAATGCAGTAACTTATATAGTCGACCATTTATTATATAAATCAAAACACAAACAATGAGCGGAAAGCCGAAATCAATAGATATAGTAAAACCTTAATTCGCTCTTGGAGGAGGTTTCATAGAGCCCTTGAGAGCCCCATAAAGATGTTTCAGGTCTTTCAATGCATTGAGATAGGCTATGCCTCCTCTAGTATATATCTCTATGGTTTTAAACATATACGTGTATACTATAGAGGGGGTATAGCCTCTCTCAATACACTGAAAGACCTAAAGCATCTTTTTGGGACTCTCAGGGGCTCTTTGTAACTTCATTGAAACCTCCTTTAAGATTGAGTTAAGGTTAAAATAAATCAATTGTTTTCGGCTTTCCACACACTTTTTGTTTTTTTTTTTATAATTTTAACGTTTTTTTGTATAAATTACTGTAATTTTATTCTGATTATTTTAACAAATTTTAAGGGAAGGTGGTCAGGTTACTTTTTCGATGTTTCAAAATTTAATCGATAGGGCCCCTCTAGTAATAATTTCTCTAGTTTTCAAAAAATAATAATTTTATTAAAAAGTAGATTGACTCAAGTTACATTTATTTTATGTTTCTTTTTTTGCACATCTCAGTAATTATCGTTTTTTTGCATCTTTTATTAGAATTTTATTCAATTTATAATTTTAAATTGTGGTACCATCTGAATTAATAAGTTCAATCATTATAAATTTAAATATCTCTAAACAGATTTTTTTTAAAAAACGAGGGGTTTTACTGTTTCAGGGGTTTGAAATCGGGGGAATTTTTTCTGTTAAAAAAACGGGTGGTTCTCGGAAAAAACGGGTGAAATGATAACCCTACTTTAGATGGTTATGCTAAACCTGGTATCATTTATTTCGCCCCCACGGAAAATGAATTATGTCGCCACTGATTAAGTAGCCAACCAAAGTCATGTTTCAGTCATCTTTCGGTATCAAAATGATTCGTAAATACGAAGAACTTTTACCGAGGTCCTCGCATTAAAAATCGCGTTTATACCCTGGTTAGTTTGATACACCCTGATACACCCTGATACACCCTGGTTTATTTGATACACGACACTTATACTTAAATTTATTATGAGACTATCTCTATTTTCATATTGTTAATTATATATATATATATGTGTGTATGTATGTGTGTGTATATGAATGTAAGTGTATACGAATGTAAGTGATGTATGTGTGTGTATATGAATGTATGTATGCGTGTGCATAAGTATGTGTATATATATGTGCGTGTGTGTGTATGTGTGATGTATATTTTATGTGCTATTAACTATTATATTTCTTTAGGTCAATTTTTTTTTCTTCATTGATCTCTTTGTTTAAATATTTTTTTTATCTTTCCTAACGAAAGTCTCTTGGTTATGTCTCATTTATTAGTTCCTTATTTTAATTTTAAGTCTTCAACAATGTTACCCTTTTTTAATTATAATAAAGTTTATCATTTTTTACTTACTTTTTAATTATTCTTTATTATGTCTACTTTTTTAAATATTTTTCTATTTTATTTATTAATAGTTTTAAGTTTATTATTAATAATCTATCCTAAGGTTTAAAAATTTTTCATTTCATTAATCAACTATTATAATTATTTCAATACAATATATTATTTATTTTCTCTCCTATAGTCATACCTCATACCAAATATATATCATACATACAAATTTATAATATATTCCTAACTATTATAACCCACACACAGCTTTGCCTTGTGGGTTGCCATAATTATAAAAATACTATATTCTAATTAAAAATATTATTTTTTGTCACAACAGAACTTAATTTTGTATAATATTTTATTTATTTATATTATTATTGTACCATACTTGTAACTATTCTATAAAATTTTTATATTTAATATTTATATTTGTAACTATTGTACATAGTTTTATTTATTTTTTTTTATATATTCTGTACATTGAAAAATTTTTATATTTGTTTGCTGTAAGTTTTGTATATATTTGTAATTTTTTACTTTTGGTAAATAAAGGTTGTTTTGTATTGTATTGTATTGTATTGTAGTTTTGTTTATATTTTACTTTCTTTTGAGAGTTACATTTGATTACAGAGCTTTAACAATAAAGCTCTGTAATCTTGAGCAAAATATTTTTGTGCAAACAAAACTATAAATGCAAGTGTTTAATAGTTGAAAAGGCATATATATAATACAAGAAGTTATATATTATAGCCAGTCAGTCATTACTTATTTGAAATTTACAAAGCGTGTCTTCTTAGACACGGCAAACCCGTAGGTTTTATTATCTCTGCGGCAAACCAAGTAGTGTACAGGAGGTAAAAAATTAGGAATACAGACCTATCTAGCGGATTTTTAATAAACCTTAAGTGATTATATTAATCAGACAGTCCAGCCCTCATAACGTGATCTTTATTCAAATTTTAAAGATATAGGAATTTGTACGTCAAAAACACTACAAATTTTGCCTTTAACGATTAAAACTTACGAGCATCAATATCAATCAAGCATATTGATATTGTGTATGCTCCGTTTTTACTGTAAATAAGTGAATACTTGGACCCGCAATATTTTATTCTTAACTTTTGTAATAAACAAACCTGGCTCTTCTATCGTTTGTTTATATTTCACCACGTGTGTTGGGTCAGGACGAGGAAATATTAGGCCCGTCTACAATCTTAAGTTAAATTCGTTAAGTTCGTAATTTTTATTTATGTAATTTTAAACTTGTGGTGCTTAGATTACAATGGATATGAGTGAAAATAAATGTGAGTCTACTGTTACTCCGGTTAGTGTAGATGATCTTGTGATCTTAGACAAATCTTGTGATGTCCATGTGAAAAGTGCTTCTTCTAGTGATATTTCCGATGAAAATGTTAGTAAAGTATGTGCTAATGAAACTGTACGTGTAGACATTTCACAAATAAATTTTAATATAAGTGGCCAATTAGAAAATCATAGTAACATAGCTGTTCTCAATAATAGCGAGGTATGCAATAGTACAAGGACTAACATGGGAAGGGGCGATAAAGTATGTGTAAGTACTGAACCAAATGATAACTCCAGTACTACTGAATCATCTAACAAACTTGACAAAGTAAAAACAATCGATTTAGAACAGAAAATGGAAGTGTTCAATGATTCTGAGGTTACTCAAACTTTAACATCCTCTTCATTAGATAATAGGATTGATAATGGTGAAAATGACAGCAATACTTTTATAGAAATTGATAAATCAAGTTGTACGTTGAATGCAAATGATAAATCCACTGATACCGATGTCATTGAATCTAAGTCTATTGGTGAAAGTCATATAGATGAAATCCAAACAAATGACAATGAAGAATCTAACGTCATACAAAATATGCATACTGACCCCAAACAAGTAGATGTTGAAATTTCTAATAAATCGAATGAATGTTCAACTATTAGTAAAGCATTGATAATGACTCACAATGAAACATCAGTGGGTGCTTTTACAAAATGCCAGGATTCCGAGACGGAAGATAGTGACAGTGATTCAGATGAGAGTGAATCTGAAAGTGATTCTAGTGCTAAAGAATCCGAGAAAATTTCTGATGAACCAGAAAGTTCTGATGAAGAAGAACCTGTTAGAGCTAAACCTAGGTTTGTTCAGTGTATTGCTTATTTATTTTTTTTATTACATAAACGGCTTTTTACAAATTATTATTTTTACCTATATCTTAAATACAAGCCATAAAGGAATTTAAAACTGGAAATAAATCAAAATTACATTTTGATTTTTGTTTCTGCATTTCTTGAAGAAACACAAAAACAAAATGAGAAAAAATACAAAAGAACATCATGTTATGCGAAGAGGTGCATATTTAGAGAAATAGAGAGCCATAGCAGGTCTACTGCTATGGAAAAATACTAAAACTATTAAATACATAATAGGGTATTGTGTTTTGAGGCAAATGCTCATAAAACTTAAGTTTCTTTGTCTTGTTTTAGCTTTATGTCAGTCAAGTTTCAGTTGTTGTGCCAGGACTATCTTAATAATACAGCTACTATGTCAACACTTACTTTGTTCAACCCAAACTGTTCACTCAGTATTTTTCACTGTAAAAAAAAACGAGTTTCGGGGTTGAAACCCGAGTTCAATCCTGTTTACACGACAACAACCGGAGGGGTTGAACCCCCTAGAGGGTTAATCACAGGGTTATCTATTTGCATAATTACTAGGTTGAGGCCTAAATATTTCTTTTTATGACTTGATCTTTAAGTTTTTATTTTTGCTTTATTTAAAATCATTATAAAACTTTAGTAGATTAGAATAAAAAATTGTATTTTATTTTTATTATTTTTATTTAATTTTTACCTTTGCAGGATCATGGTTCAGTTATAAACAATTAAATAAAAATTAAATCCATTCCCCTCCCAATCATCTCTGAGTTTCTATCAATGACATTTTAAAAGAGGATTTTAATTTATGGCATTTATGACATTAACTAACAATAGGCTTTGTAAGCTTTTCATCATCTCCATACATCAAATTTCGTTTAGATACCATAAAGCTTTAGAGAGATATCATGACCATAAACATTTGTAGAAGCTTGCATTCATATTTATGTAGGTTAGAGTTTTTTTAGATGAATAAAACTTGTCCAAGAAACTTGAGTGTTTAAAAATAAGTCCAAGAATGCCCTATAGATTATTTAAAAGAGTGAAAATTAATTATTGGCTTGTTTTAAAAATAATATTTAGAGGAATAAAACTTAAGAGATTAAGATTGGCTCCAAGTTGGCCCAATATTTAATATGGTACAAATAAGTTGTTGGGTTGTTTTAAAGATAATCCATCTTTAGAGGAATAAAACTTAGGAGATTGATTGGGTCCACGTTGGCCCAATAGATGGTACAAATAAGGTAAATAAGTTATCGGGTTGTTTTAAAGATAATCAATCTTTAGAGGAATAAAACTTTGGAGACTAAGATTGGGTCCAAGTTGCTCAGTAGATTATTTAAAAGAAGGAAATGGGTTATTCGATTGTTTCATAGATAATCTTTTAAGGAATAAAACTTTTGAGTTCAAAATTAGATCCAATTTGGCCCAATAGATTATCCGAATAAGATGAATGAGTTTTTAGGTTTCTTTAAGATAATTTATCTTTAGAGGAAATCAAATTACATAAAAGTTCAGAGTTCAAGATTGGATCCAAGTAGGCCTAAAAGATGACAAATGAGTTGTTGGCTTGTCGTTGTGCTTGGATTCTTTTTATAAACTGGTTATCCTATTTAGATGAATTTTACTTCATCTGGTTATAATTTTTTTGTTTACTCTTTTAGCGCTAATGGTGAAACAAATCAAAATCAGAGGGAGAAAAAGAAGAAAGGTGGAGCTAAATATAAACACGAGTTAGATCTAGAGGATTTGCCTCCTATAGAAGATCTTCATATAACTGTGCTAGAAGATGAATGTGAACCCCTCGGTACTGTTTATAGCATTGTTAATCAATTAGGTGAGTCTTATTGATGCTTTAAATTAGTTGTTACTAAAAATATGTCAGACTCAAAGGAAATCTGCTTTGTCTTACTAAGTTTCCTATGCAGTGGGATATGTACTTAAATTAACACAAGTGGATCTCTCTCCTTCTGTTATTTTATCTCTGAACTCTAACTTTAAGTGAAAATCTAAGGAATTAAAAAAAATTATTTAATAATAACATTTCAGATATACATATTTATGTATGAGAATAATTTGAATTTAATAATTCAAATTATTCTCACTTAATGAATACTTTACAAATTATTACTTGTTAATACAAGTAACTTTAATAAAAAAGATTTGAATAAATTATTGAAAAAAATACATATTTCTTGACTTTTTTAATAACATACAGAGGATTGGCGGGTAGACTTTTCTTTTAGATTTACCAAGTCAAAAATGTTGCAATATTTCGGAATATTAGAAAATCACCCTTGATTCATACTTGCAATCTCTTACTTATCTTATACTTTACTTGAGTACATACAGATTCAGTCGCAAATTCTGTAAAGCTGCTACTTTTCCTCATTTATACCATAGATATATAGAGAAATGTATTGTTTTAAAAAAATCCAATACAGGGTTATCGGCTGAGTCATCTATTTTATATGTTTTTAAAACCTCCTGTATGGTTTTCACAAATTTGCTGTATGTGTGTGTGTCTATTATCATTGTAGCTCCCAGTGTTTTTATGCTATGGAGTTGAAACTTGGAATATAAATCATTCTTTAGGTCTAGTTGTGCTATCTGGAAAATAATTTGTTTATAACATTATTAACTGGCAATAATGACTAAAAAAAATTTCAAAAATGTAAAAAGAGGTACACATGTAGGTACATATAAAGCCAGTAAATGAACCAAGTTTCATTTAATTATCAGCATTAGGATGTAAAAAAAAGTATATGTACAAATAAATTTCAACCAATGTAATGACGACAAAACCGGCTTTCAACCTTAAACAGGTCATCTCTAGTGCCGGTGAAAAGAAGCTATTTTTTCCTTTTGAGTCTAAACGCAAGATTTGAAGCCGGATGCAGACAGCATCCATGAGTCTGCATCCAGTCACAAATCTTGCCACTAGACTCAAAAAGAAGAAATGGCTTCTTCTCACCGGGACTGGGGATGACCTGTTTTAAGTTGAAAGCCAGTTTAATAATCATTACATTGGTTGAAATTTTTTTGTGGATAAACTTATATTTACATCCTTATGGTAGAAAATCACTAGATCTTATATTCTCATATTATCGCCATTAGTTTAATTTTTATCAATTTTTTTTAACAATTCTTTATTAATAACTTATTATACATATACATATTAGAATATAAAGATAAAGGAATAGATACTGCACTAAAGAATTGAAAAATTCTGTGCTGTGTGGCGTTTACTTATAAACTAAACTTAAATATTAAACTTATTATCTAGTGTTAGAGTAGCATGCATTCTTTTAATTTATATTTTTATTTTATTTTATATATAGCTTAATACTTATTATTAAAATTACTTTTTACTATCTTATCCTTTAGAGGTGTATTGGCAAAAAAAAAATAACTTAAAATAGATAAATAATCCAATTGAGTTGTAATTTGGTACAAGTCTATCCCATCAGGTAATAAATAATTATTGTAAGTTTCGTTTCAATATGATCAGTTAGTTTCTTGGTAAGTTCTTTGGCTGACTTAAAATTTCCTTGCATATCATTTCGAAGGGAGACTTTCTTTTATTATCTTTTGTCTAAATAGGTATAATTTAATTAGACAAAGTTTTATTTATAATTTATGATATTTTAAATACTTTTATAAATAATATGCCCAATATTTTGTTAGTAAAAGTGTATCAATCATCAAAATATGATGCCTATGGCAAATCTATTTTAACTTTTCCTTATTTATACAGTATATAAATAAAATATGTAGAATAATTAATGTGTTTGCTCTAAAAATCCAAAACCTGGTTTTTAGCTGAATCATCCATTTTTACATGAATTATACATGTAAAAATTTGATTGTAATTGTAATTTGATCTAATAAATGGTTATTCATTCATCCATTTTAGATATTTTTAAGACCTACTGAGTGGTTTTTACAAAGTTGTCTATGTGTGTGTCTATCATCATAGCTAGCACATTAAAAATCCGGAATTCATATTTTAATTAAATTATCTGTTAGTAAGTCCTGTTAGCATTTTTAACAGAATTGCTATTTTAAATCTTCCTGTGTGATTCCTATATCTGTTTATGCCATGGATAAAATTGAAATTAAATATGTTAAGTTTCAACATAATTAATGAAAAACTAATATTTTTTAATCTGTTACAGTTGTCATTCAAGCATTACCTAACACACCAGCTTTGAATTTAGACTCACTTATATTTAAGAAAGATGGGCACTGTCTAGGCCAGATATTTGATGTCTTTGGCCCAGTTAAAACTCCGTTCTATACGCTTAGGTTTAACACTCACGAGGATATCAAAGAGAAAGGAATCGAGAAAGGACAAACTGTTTATTGTGCTCCACAAACTCCTCATACTAAATATGTATTCACTTATCAACTTATGAAGTAAGTTTAGTGTATATTGGATTGATTAACTTGGTGATATTTTTATATCATTTTATGAATATTTTGCATTTGTGAGAATAAAGTTACGAATGAGCGATCTGCTTTTGTATTAAGGTAGCAAATCCATAAAATGTAATCAAGTAAAGTTAATCAATCAAATTTAAAATCTAGTTAAGTTAATGAGAGGTAATAAATATTTTTATTTACTATTTACTGTCTACACCAGCAATTCTCAACTTAAGGGTTGTAACCCAAAAATTGGATCGTAGACAATTATTGTTTTGTCGCGAGAAAATAATTGGTCAAAATGAATGAAAATGAGTAGGTATACTTTTGAAAAATTATATAATATTTTTTACTTCAATGTTGTTTTACTTCATGTTTAAACTTGTGTAGTCATCAATGAGAATTTAGGTGGGCTATCCCCCTTGCATTAAATACTAGGGGTATAGCCAACCAGACAAATTTTTAGATTTGCCTTCCTTTTTTTATTAGATACATACGGCTTTATATAGGTTCATTTCTGAACTTACATATTTTGTTGGTCTATTACACTGATTAGGCTGATAGACAAACCTGGGTTAAAAAATCCTAGACGGTTATTGTTAAAATGGTACGGACCCAGGGATGGCGCCACCGTAGAATTCGATGTTATGTACGGACCCAGGGAGCGCCACCGTCGAATCCGTGGACATTTTAGTAAATAGAGAAACGAGAGAAATATATTAGTGACTTATCTATTCAAAGTAATACGTCTATGAAATATGATAGTGTTATCAATTTCAATAGTTTGCCGTTTTTTATTTTGTTACTATCATTTTGTGACTTATAATATGTAATTAAACATGTAAGTGTTAGTGATATTTTTAATAACTAACTAAAGTAATAACTTTTTAATAACTTTGCCGATTTCGTATTTATAAATGAAAGTTTCCAATGTTATTGTGAAGACGTAGCTGAAGGTGTACTAGCATGGATTTGAATAGCAAACAAAATAAAATACTTCCTATTTTATTTTAGCGCTAAGAACATAAAAGGTAAGGCAAGTTTAATTAATATTTTGTTTTATTTTTGAAGTTTCTTTTAAATGGACTGTTTACTTTGACGTACTTTGTATTTTCATTTAGATCGATTTCACTCGGTGTTTATTAAAACTGTTTGTGCCGTGTTATTTTTGAAGTATAGTTTTTGAAGTTTACTTCGAACGACTGTTTACATTGACGTATTTGTGTTTCATTTATATTTGTTTCAACTCGTATTTGTCTACTGATTTTGTGCCGTCTTATTTTTGATTCTTTTTCTGAATGGGACTGTTTACATTTGACGTATTTTGTGTTTCATTTATATTTGTTTCAACTCGTATTTATGTACTGTTTGTGCCGTCTATTTTTTGATTTCTTTTCTCTGAATGGACTGTTTACATATGACGTATTTTGTGTTTTATTTAGATTTATTTCAACTTGTATTTATTTATGTTTGTGCCGTTTAAAGTAAGTCACCGTAAAGATATAAATTTAACAATTTTTTAGTGTACATTTGTATGTCATACACGTTTTATATGACATTAAATTATTAAGAGGGTAAAATTGAACCCAGGTTTAGTCAGTCAGGTTAGAGTTAATACGTTGCCAGGGTTAATATAACCTGCAAGTGAGGGTTAATTTGGAAGTAAGTAGTTATGTAAATAGGTTTGTGATGACATGCTTTGGCTAGTGTGCAATTTCATTCACTGACTTATAGTACTCCAATATGACTTATGATATATCTTGTTTTGAAACATCTCCTTATACTTTCCGTCACACGCGTTCGTTACTTTAGGTCATGTTTCAACATCAATTTTATGCAGTTTGAATCAAATGTTAAAAGGCAAAAGCATTGCATTGGTGCACTCAGGAATTGAATAAATAAATGATAAGGGAGGGGGGGGGGATTGAATAAGACAGTGTCTGTGCATTGTATTGCTCTTTTAAAAGTTAGCAAGGTTTTTTTATTATAACACTTTTGACACCTCATCTATTTAACTTACTATTGTGTGGAAAATAGTGTTAAGCGAACCTAATGAGATTAGCCCCTACAGAGTAATATATACTTTGTTCAGGCGCAAGGTTTGGCAGGGGATTCAACCCCCCGGAATTGTGTGTAAATGTTAAACACAAATTTCAACCCTGACACTCATTTTTTGTATCGGGTTAAGTCTAAACTATCGGTTTTAAATTCTGTGTGAACAGTTGAAGTTTGAACCCCTAAGGGGGTGAACACAGTGTTGAACGCCTGCCTAACCCCGCATGTGAACAAATTAATAGTATAAATCTGTGTTTAATTTGTGGATGTGGTTTTTAACAACCACAACTTGAATCATTGGCTGTCACTTGAATTGTTTTTCCACCCTGTCAATTAGCTTATCCAACCATTTGTTATACTACATTAATTGAACAATATTTTGAATGTTATGAATCTCACCCCTTTATGTCTCAAATTTGCCCCTGTATGCTTCCTCGTTTAAATAAATTTGTTCAATGGCAAGTACTTATGGGTATTTTGTTTTGTCTCAGGCTATGTCTTGTTTCTATTAAATGTACCATTTAAAAATTTTCTGAATCAAAGACATATATTTAATTTTATTGTTTCAGGTGTGATAACTGATAAAAATGAATTCGCATTGGTGATGTTTAGAAGTAGTTAAAAAGTGTATCATCTTGTCTACACATCAGAATGAGGAACAGAGCACAGGAACAGATAAATGTTTAAATCAATAAGTTGTAACAGTCGACCTTCATGAAAGCATATCCACTCATAAATGCATGGAGAGCATTCATCTTATCTAATGCTAAATGTAAGAACATTATCGTCATGGAGTAATCTAAGTTAACACATTCAGTGGGCCTAAGTAGGGCTGAATTGTTTGCCAGGGACGACGGCCTGATTTGACCCCTTTGTGCCCCACTCAATTCTAAATGTGTATTTTATTACCTATTTTTAATTAATTGGTCTAAAAACTGGAAAGTGCTAGCTTTTTTGCCAGTGTTTACTACTTTTAAACTGGAACACCCGCCCCATTACACTTATTTCCGCTGTGTCTTGGTGAAAGCAGGCCCATTTTAAAAGGGGAAGTTAGATGCTGGGCAATCCTTTAACTAACCAAGCACAATAAAAATAATTTCAATTTTAACTCTCTTTTTGGAAAATAAAATGTATCTGTTTCCATGTTTTTGCTTTTTAAATTAATGTTAATTCTAATGCCATATCTGTCCTCAATCCCAATACTGTGCAAGTGATAAATTAAAATATTTACAACCGGCACTTAACCAATTTATTTATCTTTCCAAAAGGCAAGCTGGTCTTCTCATGTGTGATTTTGTTGCAATAACTCTGTTCAACAGTCGACAGAAAATTGTTGATTTCGAATACGGGTTTTGCGGTGGAAAAATCATTCCATTGGCACAATGTTTGTCTACGGTACGTGACCGGGTTGTTGCCGTCACAAGTTATTTAATCGACCCTTGACGATTTGTACGGACCGATACGGATGCCTTCTCATAAAATATACTGCTTGTCAAATAGTCTCATCAAATAGCCTGGCTTTGCTGTATGGGCCTAGTCTTTAATTATAACTCATAAGTGGATTCTCTGTTCTTTAACATGTGCCATACCAATTTGATTTGGAAGGCGATGTGCCTCTAGTAATATAAAATGACTCCTCCATGGAGGAGATTAGTGACTTAATATCACTTCTTCATTCGCTGTGGATCTGGTGCAGCAACAATATTGGAACTATAGCGTAATATAGTGTTGAACCTTCTTACCACTCGCTAGCATTTTACAAGTTTTTTATCGTTTTATACCAACCACAGACCCCCCCACCCACCACACAACTATACACACCGGTAAGTGAATTTCCACAGACGCACCCACCACCACCCCGTGATGTTCATTGAATCAATTATCACAATCAAGTATCCATTGTGGACAAGATGTGTTCATAGTACTAATATTGCGCACAGTTATACGTTCATTGACTGTGGGGGAAATAGAGTAGAAAACAAGGTTCTGCTGTTTAGTTGTTTTTCGTGTGTGAGGGAGTTTGGTGTGTGTGTTGGGTTTCTTATTAATTGAAATTGCTATTAGATTTGGGCTACACAGATGCTAATGCACTCAGGCAGTCACACATATAGTATGAAATGGTTAAATCAATTGACCTCGTGTGGGAAATAATATGAGCGGAGTGATAAGGCAGGCCCGTAGCAATCCAAAACTTGTAAAAGGGGTGAAACCATCTAGAGGGGGGTTGTTTCACTAACCTGTTAAGGAAGCTTACCCCTGAAATACCTAACCTTTGTCTAGAGCACACACCACACCCACACACAACCCACAACACAGCTTATTTATTTTACCATCTGTGCACTCTCCCACCCAACATGCACCCCCCGCACCACCAAACTACGGTATTAAATAGCCACAATACCCCCATTAATACTCACACAGCCCCATAACACCCACATCCGACCCACCACCATCTGGCCTCCTGGAGAGCACCATGAAAACAGAACTCACCAGCACCACCACATAATTACCCCCCCACACCACCACAAAGGAATAAAAATTTTCACCACCCCACACATCTGAATTATGCCCATTTTTCTCTTTGCTATCGCCAGAAGCCAAGCTATGGTTTGATTGAACACGATTCCAAGAAGTAAAACAAATATTTGCCGATAAAATGAAAAATCCATGGTAACAAGTACTTCCTATTAACTGTTCTGTTAATTTCCTCACTTGTCATCTAGAGCAGATTTCAGAAAAATTGTTATTTCATCTGCAATTTTTATGGCCATTGAATTCCATCTCTCAGATATCAAATATTATCTGGTACCTAGTGGGGCCCAGGTATGTGTTTTAGAGCTAGCATACTAACCCGATAAAATAATGCAGTTGCGGGTTCTAATATCGCGGTATCGCACGAAATAGGCTTTTTGAGTAACACATTATGTGATTACTTAATGTTGACTTATAAATAGATTGGAATTGTTTATTTAACACCAGTTTCAAATGACTATATACCATTTATGTCCTTTCTCTAGATAATTTCTACATATATTTTCTATATATGATATCATATAATATATATATCTTATATATTTTATGATTTTATCGGAATGTTTGAAGCTGAATTTCTTCGGTGACATCATTGTGTTTAATTTTTCTAAATTGGCACTACGAAAATGATAGTATGATCAGTATTTAGAGACCTTTTCAAGTTAGTACTGCATGTCTACCTTTAGATCTTTACATTTATGGCCAATTACTGTTATATATTAGACATCGT
>JACMZG010001914.1:23554641-23600575 GCA_018340805.1 Microvelia longipes | reverse complement strand
GCCCTGGAGGAGCCTAATTGTCCTTCTCTACATAATGAGTCAGGGCCGTTGATGGTTTGTCATGATTGGAGACTGATATCCAGTACTTCATTAGATCGTTGATCTTGACTTTATCAAGATCATTGATCTTGATTAGAACAGTTTCAGTTTAATAGCCTGTGTTTGAATTTATAAAATTAAAAATGGTTGGTGGTCCGCCTGGTATCTTTTAAGTCAAATTGGGGTCCGGGAAGCACTGAAGTCTGCGTATCCCTGCCATAGAGATATTATTACTAGAGGGGCCCTATTGGTTGAATTTTGAGGCATCCAAAAAGCACCTTCGACTATTAACATAATGAAATAAACAGTACAAAATTATAGTAACGTATATAGTAGAATGTTTAATATACAAAATAAAACAATGTATGAAAAACACACATCAATTGATTTATTATAACTTTAATAAATCAATGAGATTTAAATGATGTTTTCCCTCTAAGAGCTCCAAAATATGTTTCAAGCTTTTCAATTTCTTTATTAGGTTCAAAGTACTTTGTGAAAAGCAAAAGCATAGTGTATTTAGAGATTATCTTGATAATAATAATTTGTATAAATAATCAATACCACTCGAAAAGGTTATCAAAAATACCTTGGTTTTTGTTTGATTAGATATAAACTTGATATCATCTGCAATTAAGTTTTTCTTGATTTTTAAATTTTAATTATATTTTTCAGTTTAAAATTAAAACTATTTATATAAAATTTTATTGTTTGCACAAAAACAAGGCTTTTAATTTATGAAGTTGTTCATTTATATTTATAAAACTTACTTCTAAGTTTGACCTTTTCCAAGTTACTTATTGAAGTTTTGCCATAAATATGTTCTGTACATATTCAAGGTATTTTAGATTGTTGAAATGGATTTCATTTACTTATTTTATTTATAGACAGAAAGGGAGTGATGCTTCTTGGAGACATAATTATGAAGTACCGGAGGCTTATCAAGATTACTCGGATGACGAACAGGAGAGAAGAGCTCATAGGAAGGGACAGCAAAAGGTGAATATCTTTTTGTGCTATTTGAATAACAATAATAACGGAACTAAAGTGAACCTTGTTCTAAATAATAATATTAATGCTAAGGTTGGCACTAAGAGGAATAAATAACTACTGCTGTCTACTAATACACTATATTTCGCCCTCTACCTCAGAGCATATTCATGTAATCTACAACATAGATCAATACAAATATATTAGGTAAGGTAATGTTGGAACTAAAACTATTTTTAATTATTAAATGTAATTTTTTATTTTATATTATTATCGATTTTTTAAAATAAATAATTATATTACTTACAATTATATTTCTAGCATCTAATGCTAATTGTCAATAAGAATTCTAATTTTGAAACAAAACGAATAAATTAAGTGGCAAAAACTGTAAGAACATGAACAAGTGAGTCAATAAATACTGAAGAAAGAGGGATAGTGAAGTAAATTATTATTTTGAAGAGGGATTATATAGATAATAGGAATTTAAAAAAGGCGGGAATAGGATTTAATTTAAATTTATTTTCTGGAGTATCCCACTATAATGTTTATTTATTTCTTCACTGTCCTTTTTATAATTGATATTATTATCTTCTTTAGATATATGTAGAGCTTCAAGTAACTAATCTTTTCTTATCATACTTTCCATGGCTAAGATTTTTACTTCATTAAAATAAAAGTATGTTTAATTTTTCTTAGCATGGTCGGCTAAAGCTTTGTTTCTGTATTGCTGTGAGTTACAATTAGCTTTATGTCGAGCTTTCCTATTGATCCAACGTTTTTTTGACTCTCCAATGTATTGTGCGAGCATCATTGCAAGAAACTTGATAACCAAATCCCTTATATAATCTTTTGGAACTTTATCTTAAGATTGGTAAATATAATCCTTAATTTTATTTACAGATTTAAGTCAATTTAACCTCTGGGACAATCAAATTCTTTAAAGTTTTTGTTATACTTTGGGAAAGACCTTTGACATATAAGGCTTGAAAAGAAGGACTGAGATCGAAATTATTAGCTTGTGGGTTAGGATTTGGTTGTGGGTTAGATTCGGTTGTGATTAGGATTCGGTTTGGTTAGGATTCAGTTGAGGGTTAGGATTCGGTTGAGGGTTAAGATTCGGTTGTTTGGGTTGTGGGTAGGATTCAGTTGTGGGTTTGGATTCGGATAGGAGAGGTTTGAATTAGGATTATTTATTGTCATATACCAAAGTGATTTTATTAATTGATCGGGTAAAAAATTATCTAAAAGTTTTTTAAATACAACTGTTTTAATTCAGGGATATAGTCAGAATCAGTGAGAGATATTGCTCTTTTTATTAGATTATGGGCAGTATTTTTTATCTGGCTGGGAGGATGGTTGGATTTGTAATTCAAAAATCTATTGCCTTTTATCGGTTTGTTGGCCCATTTAGTTTTTAACTCTCAATTTAATTATAGTTATATCTAAAAAGTTCAGTTGATTATCTTCAGAGTGTTCTACTGTGAATTCAAAGTTTTTATGAACTTTGTTAAGTTCATTCTTAAGGGGTTCAACGTATCTTGATTTTATACTAAGAATAAGTCATCAATATATTTGAAATAAATTTAGGTTTATTTTTGGATTTAGTTAAAACAGTATTTAGGACATAATTAACATAAATGCCACTTAAGTTGACTGACATGCAGCTCCCATTGGTAAGCCATCTTATTTGTTTATATAACTTATCTTCAATGTAAGTAAGTATTTTCACAACAAAATTGAAACATTTTAAGTATAAGTCAGGACATTTGATTGATGTTTTCGTCTTTGATTAAGTTCCAATTTTCTTTATAAGTCTATAAATTTTATTTAATGGAACATTAGTGTAGAGGGACTTAACGTCAAAGGATACTATTGTTTCACTATTGAGTAATTTGAGGTTTTGTATTTTTTCTTTGAAATTGAAAACATTAGGGATATCATATCTATTGTTATTATTAAGGTTGCTTAAAGTAGGGTTTAAGTATTTGGATAATTTATATGTAACGGAATGGATTGCATCTAGTATGGGTCTGAGTGGGGTATTGTCTTTATGGGTCTTAGGAAGCCCATATATACGAGCTATTCTACAACTATTTATGCTGAGTTTTCTTTTTTGCTGTTCAGTAAGAAATTTCTTTTCAACTAAGGAAATTATAACTAAATAATAATGATAACAGAGTTATCATTGTGATAAGTTTCTAGTAATTCATTAAAAATAGTTTATTTTGCCCATTTCCACTCGTTACTATCGTATGTCACCATGATATGGGGCCATGCCCCAAGTGTTGACAGAATTTTTATATTGCAAACCTTATAACCTAGGTTTTATAACCTACCTCATAAAACATCTTGTCGAAAATATTTTAAGAATAATTACATTTTCACTCTTTACTCTCTGTATTGTTATCAATTGCTCATATTCATTCACAGTATTCCATCAAGCTTAACAGTAGTAGAAAATATTCATTCATATTTTACTAGGCAAAATAATTTGTTTGTTGTACCAAAGTGTAGACTTGAAAAAACAGTTAGGTACAATTCTGTTCAGGCTGGGCTCCGACTTTATAATTTATTGCCCTTTGAAAAAAGAGGGTTAGATGAAAAGAAATTTACTGGGTATATAACAGAATTATTATTGAACAACCCTCTGTATAATATAGTGGAATTTAAAATAATTGATTATTAACATTTTTTATGTATTTTGACAATTAACTTTGTACATTGAATTGTATTTGTTAAATAATGCTTATTTTATTTTATTTTATTGTATAACGGAGTTATCATTGTGATAACGGAGAAGGTCCTAGAATACTCTCAGAAAGCCATATTTATTTTAGTGTGACAAACGGTTAAAATTAGTTTATTGTGTAGGAAAATAATGTGAGGGAGCCAATGAGGTTAGTCCTGGATGCTAATCAATGCTCACAATCATATCAGGCCAACCTCATTGGTTCGTCAATACTATTTTTCCACACTGTCAACTAATTTTAACTGTGTCATTCTATAGATTAGGGAGGTTTTAAAGATAGATGTACTGCACCTTTACTTTCAAATTATAATTTGAATATATAAGAAGAATTTGTATATTATATTGTCATTAATATGAGATTTTGGAAGTTTATATTTTTAAGTATCTTAACTCTCCATGATGTTTAATTAAAAAAAACACTAGAATTAAAAACAATATTGTCAACCACAATAGTATAAAAAATTATAACTGACTGGTTTCGACTTTATGTCATAATCATAGCTGTTTACAGACTGAGTATTTTGGGTAGCAAGGAGGAGGAGGGAGAAGAGGAAGGAGTTAGTGTGGGTGTGGTTAGAGGTACTGATGGGGGAGGGTTACCTGTGTCTGAAGAAGGCTAGGTAACCAGATCTAACAGTAAAAAGGAACATAAAATACTTAAAATCATTTATAAATTAACTAACTATACAATAAAATCCAAAAAGAATGTGACTCAAAAGTTATTATGGCTTACATATCTAATTATAACATAGCAGAGAAGTCAAATTTAAGTAACTAATTTACGAATAAACTTTACTTATTACTAAAAATTGCACTTAGATAACTAATTTGCAAGGCAATTGCACTTAAACAACTATTATACTATAATGGCGGCTAAATCTAATTGTCATAGGATGAGGATTCTTATAGTATCCTATCCTATTCTCATAGCATCCTATCCTATTCTCATAGCATCCTATCATATTCTCCTAGCATCCTATCCTATTCTTTTAGCATCCTATCATATTCTCATAGCATCCTATCATAAAACAGGCTGCCATATATTCTGTGGACATTGTATAAAATTTGACTTGTGTACTTTCAGGCTAGAGGACGCCCTAGTGGATTAGCCAATGACTCTACTCCTCAGAAACATGTCAGAGTGAAAAAAGAATTGAATCACAATTATGATAGATTTGTAAGTAATTTTCAACCAATAACTGATTATGTTTTATTAGGAAGATAAAGATAAATAATAAGAAAATAAGTATTTCTATAGAAAAAAAAAACACACACACACATGTAATATAGATATATATATATTTATATTATATATAATATATATATATATATATATACTAACAATAAACACACACACACACACACACACACACACACACACACCACACACACACACACACACACACAACACACACACACACAACACAACACAAATTACACACAACACACATTCTTGGTTTTCATTTGTTTTATTTGGTATACAGGAGGTTTTATTAATATCCATAGAATTTTCTCAGACAATTTATATCAACTTCTCCCTATTAGCAGTAGTAAGTTGCACTGCTATTCTAAGTAGGATACATTAAATGTAATATTTGTTATACATTTTTTAATAAACTGTGTAGGCTCCCGTGATGGTCATCCAGTGGTGTCTGTATCAATGTAGATGATGAATCTAATGTTTCGCTTCCTCTGTGGAGGCATCTCCAAGGTTGTAGGACATGTCATGCTTGCTTTCTCCCTAGCACAGTCTCAACAGATTTTTTTTTTTTTTAGATAGTAACCCTATCTAAAAAGCATTTATTTTATCACATGCCCATTTAAAATATTACAGTGTTATTAGATAACACTCAAAAGGACTTGAATTTAAATATAAGTCATGCAAAAAAAAGGAATAATTCATATATATATATATATATATATATATATAATATATATATATATTTATATATATATATATATATATATATATATATATATATTAATGATATAAAAATATTTGGATTATATAATTAGTATGATTTTTATAAAATATAATAATAAAATAACAATGTTATTAAATATAAATTAAGAGTAATAAATAATAATAATAATTAATGAATAGAATAAATTGAAGGGATATAAATATTGAATCGATAGATGTGGTATTTAATAATAAAATATTTTATTTGAATAAATCAAAATCAGAATTGATTTTGATTTATTCTCAGAATTAAAACTAACAGTTTCAGTTAAAAACAAAAATGCTTCCTATTTATAATTTTTGGTATAATGTCTAGAAACCCAATTGTGTTGAGTCCAGAAAATTAGTAACATGATGTGGATAACTGGTATTTTGAATAATTCGTGAGTCAAAGGCAAAATAAATTTGATGAAACTTTTAGTATTTTACCCTGCATAAGAATTTTGTAAATACTACTTTAATGTAATATTGCAGGCTCTTTTTATTCTGAATAAAATGTTTCAATTCTAATTAGTGATCTCATCTCTATTTTTCAGACTGGAAATGAATGGTATAAATCAAGAGCTAACGAAATGAATCAATTCAGCAATCGTTCTCACCAATCACATAATTTTAATAGACTTCAAAATGTACAACAACCACCTAATCAAAACCATCAATTTTCACAGCATCAAAATTCATTTTATAGAAATAACAGTTATGAACAGATTCCATCCTCGCCTTCCAATATGAATTCTTTTGCATCGATGCCACCACCTGTTTTACGACCTCCTACTCCGATCAGTTGGCACAGGCCTCAGCTGAATTCTTCGACTGGTTTCAGCAGACCACCTCCGATGCCATTTTCATCGCCTCCCCCTCAATACAACCAATCATATCAAATGACCCCACCTTATGAAAAATTAACACCTCCCAATTTTTCAAATCCAATCTCACCCAAAGGCCCTCCACCTTATTGGCAGACAAATCCAAACCATGTTCCATTTGGCATTAATAATTCGAGAAATACTAATTATCCTTCACCTATTTTACCACCCTTATCTAAACCAAATATGATGAATATTAGACCTGTCCCTCCTGCCATGCCTCCAAATTTATTTTCTCAACCTCCTCCTGGCCCTCCCCCTAATAACTATTAATAAAACAGACTAGTCCAATTAAAAAAAAGAAAATGTTTTGTATTAATAACAGACTTTTTTACTTTTCCTCATTTATACTGTAGGTATATAGGAAAAGTATTGTGTTTGCAAAAAAAATCGAAACTGGGATGAAACTGGAATTATCCATTTTAGGCGTTTTAAGGCCTCCTAAGTGGTTTTTGCAAAGTTGTCTGTCTGTATGTGTGTGTCTGTTATCATGGTAGCGCCCAGTGTATTTATGCTAGAAAGTTGAAATTTTGTACAAAAATCAGTCTACCGCTGTAGTTGTTTTATTTGGAAAATATTTTTTTTATGACTTCATTAACCCGTGGATTATATAACTCGTGAACTCTGTGGATTATAAATAATAAAAGAAAAGAAGTCTCTCCACAAAACAAAACTTTATTTGCAAAGCCCTTTCAACCTAACTAGAGGCCATCATCAGTGCGAAACCTAACAAACAAGTTATAATATATTAAATAAAAGCCAAATAATCTGTGGATTATGTTTTTAAATTTAATCAATTAGAAGCTGATCAAGAAATTGGATAATCATTAAAAACTGGAATCGCTGCTTTGCGTAAAATTTTAATTTTGAATTAGTTCTACTATATTACTATGACTTAAAATTATTTTTAAATACATGTGTTGTTTTATGAATAAGCTCATTTCCGTAGTTTAGAGTCAAGAAGGTATACAACAGAAACATTTTCTTCTGTGTTGCCTTACAAAGTGTTGATGTTATAGCTCATTCTATTTTGTAATGGTTTAAAATTGGTACATGCAACATAGCTGTGAAGTGATATTTATTGTTGTAGAAATATATTTTGTTGCCTAATCAATAATTTTATACAGCTGGAATAATATTTTACATCCTAGTTGAATAATCTGCTATTCCATCTAATGCCTATAATTTCAGCAAATAATATGACACCTCCCCTTCCACTTGGCTGATTTATCTTGGTTGACCTCTGCCATAATCTGGCAACCCTAGAGGCTACTGATGAACAATTAATTAAAAATAATATTTTGTTTTTCCTTCATTGATCACAAAACATAATTACTTTTAACAATTATGCAATTAAAAACCAGAATTAAGACTATTTTTTTTATTATTATAATAATTATTTTACTTTAGTTTTTGTACAGTAGTCCATGCATTTATTTTATTAATTGTTTCATTATTAATAATGAATTACTTTATTTTAAATTTTGAACAAGATTATTAATTTTATGGAGAAATCTCATTTTATTTTGTAATTTAGTTACCAGGTGCTATTATTTTATAAAAATAAACTTTTTAGAATGTAACATGTTTTTTAATTTATTTCTATACATAATATTTTTTATGAAATATTTGTTATAAGATAGAACAGAAGAGGATTGATGTTAATAGAAATGGGCCATGGAGGTTTTAGTACAGGTGGAAAAGGCATACTTCATATTTTCCATATATACTCCTCATTTTTACTTTGTCAGTAGGCTACTTTTTCTAGGGGGAGGGGGCATGACCCTCTTGTAGCCAGAGAGGGGTCACCCTGTAAAATATACTCTCCTAATCAGCTGCACTTGTTCTGGGGAAACAAGTATACCCCTTACATATATCTACTATGCATTGTACGTAAGACATGCATGTATTGCGGTTTAGTGTCAATACGTTTTTCAAGAGTTTACTTACTGCCAATTCTTTTCTGGGAGTCAACTCATTTTGATTTCCTTTGAACAAAGTCTCGATTTGCTTTTCAAGTTTCATTAGTTCTTTAATAAATCATATCCCTATGTATTATTTAACATTAAAATATCTTACTTAAAAAAAAAAAACAAGTCTTTCGAGTCTTAAAATATTTTTTTTTGAGTCTTAAAACACCGAATTAAGAAGAAAAAGAAGTTTAATATGTTGAACGCTCAATTCACTATTATTCCTTATAATAACAAGTATTCGTCGTTTTAAAAACTTTTTGTAATAGTTAAAGAAATAATACCTACCTACTTTAACTGTTGATTTACATGATAAAAGACAAAGAAGCATTTAGCACTTCAAGGTAAGAGACTCAGTGTGTTTATTTTTTGTAATAAAAACATGTAGGAGGAGACCCTCGTCGAATTGAAACTGGCCTCCAAAATTTATATTAGGAAATGTTTCGAGTGTATGTACTATTAGTTTGATCATATACGTCTGGTTTTACAAGCATAGAACGTTCCGTTGTGGTTCTAAGAGTGAGGGAACTATTTAAAGCTAATATGTTGTGAACACACCCCTGTGCAGAAAATTAACTTCTTATATTGAGAATTTAACGTGTCATTTCACATTGTAACAAAGATTTTGTAAATAGGCTTATGCTCTTTACTGTTAAAGAGTTTTGCAGTACTTTATCAAGTACTACGTGAACAAAGCATATTTAACAGGTGATCGTATTCCTTTTGCATAAAATACATTAAGGGAGTCACCGGTGGTGTTGTGGTTAAGGTACGTGGCCAATACACAGAATGAATGGACTTTAAAATCCAGAGTTTAATTAGTCATGGGTTCAATCCCAGCACGGGCCTCTGGGATTTTTATGAGAGGGATAAAAATTCTATGTACCACGTCCTTCAGAAGGGACGTAAATCCGGTGTTCTCGAGCCTGTGCGTTGTCAGGTACTTGTTAAAGATACCTTACCCTAAATAAAAACTGGGTATATGCAAAATTTAGAACCCACAAAGTAGATTCATTATAATACTATTCTGTTTCTGCCTTGTAGTTTAAAGTGTGTGGAGGTTTGGTTTAACAATGAGGGCACGTGTTGTTCCTAGTTTTCACTAGACTAAAAGATTTAGTGAAAATATGTATGATAGCTTGAAAAAAGCATGAGAGGAACCATAGAAATTCACGGCTCTTCTGTCTAGATTAGATGAAATATACCTACACTTGAAATTAAAAGGAGTAGAACACTATCTTAGGGAGCTGGCAAAAAGGGCCCAACAACGTGGCCTACTTGCCCGGTAGTTACTACCACTCCCCCCATATTACTATCACTACTACTACTACGTTAAGGTTCTTGCACCGTATTTGTTTAATCGATCGACTGAGATTACGTGATAACTGATCCCACCAAAACATCGAGTCTTTTATGGTGAAGGTTCACTTTTGTTTACATGGAAGTTTAAAACAAAAATATATTTAATGAAATTGTGATTTCTTTGCATAATAATGAAGTTACACCAAAAAAATGATATTCCAATAGTCATTAGATGAAAAACGGTAATATTTAAGCTAAAGTGAAATAGAAGTTTTATGTGAAGGTTATCCGTTAAATACGATCGCCTCTATTGTATGTATACAATAGAGGATCTACATCCAAGGATTTAGAAGTGTGTGTGAATGTACTTAAGGATAACTTCCTGGAAACCACCAGTGGTAACTGTTGTATACTGAGATATATTACTCCAGTGTGTCTATTAGATACATAGAGATATATACTAAAGAGGACATAGCCTATCTCATTATATTAAAAGGCATGAAACATCTTTTTGAGGCTTTCAGGGGCTCTGTGTAACCTCATTAAAACTTCCTTCAAGAGGTTATGATAAATCAATTAATTTTGGCTTATCGAACATTATTCATGTTTTGATTTGTATTTTTAAGGTTCTACTGTATAAGATACTGTAATTGTGTACTGATTATTTTATTTTATGTAGAAGCCAAGGTGGTCTGGTTACTGTTTCGATGATTCAACAATTAACCCATAGAGCCCCTCTAGTAATTATATCTCTATGATTAGATATCAGTGCACTTATTGAGGGATCTCTGGGTTCTAATTGGCTCCTGCCAATTCGCGATTCAAAGAGATAGTTGTAAGGTTGGCAATACCAATGGCGGGAAAACGAAAGGGTGATCAAAATTTTTTATTTATCATAGGATTAGCATGGGAGCCGATAAAAATTCTTCTTTTATTTATTTATTGTTTGTTAATTTGTGATAAAAATTATTAGAACGACCATCGGTGCTAAAAAAAATTGCAAATATTTTATAGATAAATATTTTGATAATTCCAGGATTTTAAATATAGAATCAGGCTCTTATCACTATAGACTTTGATTCGTCCAATTTAACCCAGTAATAGTAAAACCTAAACAGATAATTTAAACAAACATTTTACAAAAAGTGAATTTATTGAGTTATTAATTATTTTAGTGCGTAAATGAAATTGATTGATAAATTAAAACACCATTACAGTGAAAATCCACCCATTACAGTGAGTTCATACACCCTAAAATTAGTTAAATTAAAGCACTTTGATAAAAAATTTAAAGAAATAATCGTCACAAATAAGAAAAACCAGGAAATCCCCATAAGGACTTTAACAACGATCACCCTTTCGTTATCAATTTCTTATCAGCAACGGTGGTGCTGCTACGGACTTTGAATCGCGAATAATTCATGGCAAAAATTCTCTGCTACCAACTATGGTAAAATTAATTACCCTAGCTGAGGGGATGACATAAAGATATAAACTAAAGTGATAGACATTTATGCAGTAAGGGTGGGGGCGTGGGACACAGTGATCCAACTCACTGGGAATAAGCTGTTTTAGACAGGCCTGTTTTTTTAGTTTGCCTTTTCTCAACTGGAGCAGGTCAGTTTACCTTGTCCCTCATGTATAAAATAATTATTTCTTTATTTTCAAGATCATAAATTATTGTTAAAGGGGTTTTTAACAATGTTAAAAATCTTATTAATTATTTTAAATTTAAAATTTTTATAAAATATTATAAAAATATGAACACTTTGTTATTTACCTGTGATGTGCAGAAATTTAAATTTAATTTCCGTGTTCATTGTGTTTTTTATTTGTCCTTTTAATAAAAAAATTCAAAATGTATTCTATTTTCTTCAAATAATCTTATAAACAACTAAAAAGAATAAGAAATGTTTATAAATAAGTTAAAAGTTGTCTTGTTTACAAGACAACTTTGTCTTATTACGTTGTCTTGTTATTCTTTATAAACATAAATAGACGTCTCAATTTAAAACTGATAACAATATTAATAACAGCGGCACAAGGTGAAAATTACTGTTGATGCAACAAGCCCCTGTTTTAGATCCACCCCTAGCCAAGGAGTTGGATCACTGTGTCTCGCACTCCCACCCCTACCGTATGAATTTCTACATCACTTGTGTGTCATTTCACATTCTAACTAAGATGTTGTAAATAGGCTTATGCTCTTTACTGTTAAAGACCTTTGCAATACTTTATCAAGGGTAACTTCTGGAGGAACCACCTTAGGTGACAGTGGTAACTGTTGTGTACTGAGATACATTACTACAGTATTGCCCGGTTTCTCGTACATTTTTTTTAATTAAGCATTAGTAAATGAGAGATTAAACTAATGATAGATTAAATTTTTTCACCAGTTTCTCAAAGCAATATTTAATCCTCAACTAAACCAATTTAATCTCCCATTAAGTCCAATTTTAATGGTCCATTAGTTTGTTTTTCCAAATTGTCATACCCGTGGTTAAAAAAATGACACTTGTAAACAACTGTATAAATTGGACATTTTTATAAATAGTTGAATAATACATAATATTAAAAAAAGTAAACAATACTATTTGACAGATGTGTCAACATTGTTTTTATGCTAATGTGTCATTAAATTAGTTAAAGATTAAATTAATGGAAAATTATTTTTTATTCCAGTTTCTCAAAACATTTTAATGCTCCATTACATAAAGACTAAATTAATCTCCCATTAACAGTTTAATGTGAGAATTTAGTAAAATAATTGGGTGTTTTAGTTCTTTTTCTCTCTACTAGAAAGCGCTAGTTTATAAATACTATGAAAATAGCTAGCGCATAACATGTAATACGATACCTTTTTGTCACTTAACATCATAATTTTAACTGTTACAACTTATAAAACCATCGAATAATTTTATTAATTAAAACCATATAAGTTTTTTTTACTTTATGTTAAATGAATTTTTAACATGAAGAAATATATGTCAAACGATAAAATTGTTACTTACACTGATAAATGTTTTTTCTTCACCACGTTTTTGCCTTACAAAGTAGCAATCACATATTAATTATTCGATTTTAGGAAATTTGCAAAGTTAATATTGTAGGATATAGCGTAGTATATGTTTCACAAACAATAGGATTATATATTCTTGATCAGTGATTCCCGCTCTTTCATAAAATACCACCTTCTCCTCCATAACCCTTATCTCATAAGATCATTTTTCCTTTGGTTGTTTATTTCCTTGACTTACCTCATTTTGAAATAGTTCAAGCAAAATAAAAACATATTTCAGTTCTACAAAAACATGAATTCAGAACATGGTTTTGATAACTACTGATTTAATGGCCCGAATTCCTCCCATTAAATTCTACCATACTTAATTAACAATTAGTTTGTAATGATTCTTTGAGAAACCCAAAAGTTAATGGACCATTAATCTTAATGAACAGTCGTGAAATTGGATTATTAAAATAAATTAATGTGCGTTTGAGAAACTCAAATTTAATAAGGCATTAAATCGATATTTCCCTATGTAAACAAATAGAATGAACTGACATTTTAATCTGACATTAAAACAATAACAATAAATAATAGATGTACGAGAAACCCATTTTATTTTTAATCCTTCATTAAAGTTTTCATTAGTTTATTGGAAGATTATCCCCACTCTGCACTTAATACAGTTTTGAGAAACCCAAAACAGACTTTAATGGCTCATTATTTACTAAATCTCCCATTAAAATTGTTTAATTGAGGTTCGAGAAACCGAGCATATGTCTAGTAGATTAAATTGCACAGATTGTAGGATCTGTTGGCTCTAATAATTCATAGCTACCTAGAAATGCTCTGATACCAACTATGGCAAAATTAATTACCCTAGTTGAGGGGACGTCATAAAGGTATTAACATTACAAGGCATTATCTTTTACTGATGAAGTTATCCTTACTAATGATTTACCAGACTTTTAAAGATTAATGTCACTATTTTAAAGAGATGTGCGTTCAAAGCTTATTTATTTTTGGTTTAAACGAAAAAATGACTATTCAATGTCACCAAGTTTAGAAGTAGGAAATTTTTTGTCTATAAGAAAGTTGTTGGCAATCCTGCCATTTTTTACACAAATATGGCTCTGGGAATAAAGATATTATTATTAGAGAGGTCCTATAGGTTAAATTTTGATACACTGAAAAAATAACCTGACCACCTGCGCTTATATATATAATGAAATTATCAGTACAAAATTACAGTAACTTATATAGGAGAACATTAAAAATATTAATCAAAACGTAAACAATATGTGGGAAGACGAAAATAATTTATTTATTTTAACCTTAACTCACTCTTGGAGGAGGTTTCAATGAGATTACACAGAGCCCCAGAAAGATGTTTCAAGTCACTCAATGGATTGAGATTGGCTATGCCCCCTCTAGTATACATATATCTCTGTGGGTCTGGGTGCCAAAAACTACTAGATCTTCTATAGAAGGCATACTTACCCTATCTCAAATACATTGAAAGGCTTGAGACATCTTTTGGGCTCTGTGAAACTTCCTTTAAAAGTGTGTTAAGGTCCGCATAATAATTATTTTTTGTGTTTTGCATTTTAAACGTTCTGCTATTTAAGTTGCTGAATTTTGTATTATTAATTTGATGATATTAAAATTCGATGTGTTCAGGTTACTTTTTTGAAGTTTCGACATTCAACCAATAGGGCCTTTCTATTATTTTGCTCTTGTTTATAATCAGTTGACAGCGTGGGAAAATAGTGTTATGAACTAATGAGGTTGGTCTGGTATGAAATTGTGGGCCTGGTTTAACATCCAGGACTACACTCATTGCCTCTCTGGCATTATTTTCTTATGATGTCAACTGATTATAACAGTGTGTTACTCTATAGTAATAATATCTATTTCTGAGTCTAACCTGCAATACAAACCCTGGACCTCTGTGTTTGTCAAATGATAGGATATGTACCAGCGATCTTTTATAAATGGGATGCTGTAATTTGGGAACTTTACTGACCCCATAGATATTTCATGAGATAGAAAAATATGAGCAAACTTACCTTCCCTAGCAAGGTTATAGCCAAAGATTATGTAGTATACTAAAGATTATGTAGTATATATTATGGTATACTAAATAATCTTTGGTTATAGCAAAAGGTGGGAAATGCAGGTTATGTAACATGGATAAGATGTGTTCAACATATATTAACTCTTCAGGGCAAATAAAACATTTAAATGACCAAAATTTATTAGAGACATGAGGAGGTAACAATCAAAATAAAGTTTATTACTGTTCATTATATGTATATAACCTACAATAAAAAAAACATTTGACGCAAGGTAAATTAGCCTCTAAAAGATCTGAGCACTTAATGTAATTATTGCAAGCATGTGCAGTTCGTACCAAACATGTGCAATTTGTTTTTGATGTATGTTTTGTGATGGATTCTTCTTAATTTTGTATCCTCAATTGGGTCACTTTTTTATATGGTAATTTGAATTAGTGCATTATCTCCTTTATTAATGATCCTTTGTGAATACTAGCCCTTTGTCAACTATGACATCAGAGGTGGCTTATTGATTAATCAGATTATCAGTTAATTTAAATTGTTTCAACAAATTTAAACTATTAAATGCAATAAAAGAGTAAGTTTGTGCCAACTAATTCACAATATTGTGATTTTCACCTTCTTATCGGTCTATTTAAAAACTCGTGACAACCCATTAAAAGTAATTTATATGAAATAAGTGACTTTAAACACCCCCTTTAAAATTTTAAACACTACCCTAATTAAAGTTAAAACAAATTTGAAGGTTTGTTACATCATAAATATGTAAAAATTATAACTTTGATCACACTCTTGTTATCAATTTGTTATCAGTAACGGTGTGGCTGTTAGAGACTTTTGACACTATGCTGGATCCAGCATGTAGCAGAAATCAATTTTCAAAGTAAAAATTACAAATAAAAACTAAATTGTGTTCTCTGGATGAGAATTTATTTTTATAACTTTCACTTTTAGATGCCAAAGATTTTGAGAGGCAACAATTTGAATTTGAGATTCTAAAAGAATATTTTGGAGTTTATAATATGGAACTTCACCCACTTAATGAAGCATCTTATCCTCTCCATGAAGCCTGCTCTGAAGGTAAATAAATAAATAATTAGAAACTTAATTTTATTCAATGATAACATATTTTAAATAAATACCTAGAAACTTATTTTTTCAATAATAATGTTTATTAAATGAGAAATAGTTTAGGACAGACAAGTATTAATAACGTCTAGTAAATAATTACATTGAAACTTACTTTAATTTAATGAAAGCATTTTCTACTATTAAATAAATACCTAGGGAGTCATTCCATATCAAATCAACACAAAAGAAGTACATTTTTGGACTCAATGTCACCGATTTTAATTTAACCCATATGTGACATATTGTCACATTAGGGTGGCGAATTTGCCAAAAAATGTGAATTTTTAACATGGCTGTATCTAATATTCTGCATAGGATATACTTTTTATTTTGGCGGTGTTTGAAAGCTTATACTTGGCCCTTTCAAATTGATTCTACATACTTTTGGATAATTAGTTACAAGATTTCTTTATGAGCAAATATAAAATAAAAATGCTTAATATCTTTAAAAAGCCAATCTTTAAAAATTTTGAAAAAAATCCTAAAATGAGCTTAAACTGTTTGTAAAATGCCCACAAAGATTCATTTTGGGACTGCCATGGGATTGGACATAGTAGGGCATAACGTGTATCAAGGTAAAATCATAACCATTTACAGGAATTGCAAAAGAGTGACTTTTTTACACTTTGGCGCACGTTATGAGCTACTGTGTCCAATCCTGGACATTTTAAGCTATCCTAACAGTTTAAGCTCTTTTTAGGATATTAGCATTTTTATTTTATGTTTGCTCATAATAAAAACTTGTAACTTAATTATCCAAAAGTATGTAGAATCTATTGAAAGGCCTAAGTTTAAGCTTTCAAACGCCACCAAAAAAATAAAATATCCTACAGAATATTAGATACAGCCATTTTTGTAAGTCAAAAGAAATGCTGAAAATATTATTTATGCAACAGGGATAAAATAAGTTTAACAGCTCAAGTTAAAGTGTTGTGCCTAAGGCAGCGCCCGAAGGAGGAAACTTCATTGAGTCACGTCATATGAGGCCGGTAGGCCGAGGGAGATAAAGACTAGTTAGCTCCCGAGGCTTGCCGAGGAGTTAACTATAACATTTTGGCTCCCGATGCTTGACGATGGGAGATAATAGCGAAGATGCTGGAAACTTTCATCTCCTTGTTGCATATAATTTTATCTACCGACGTGAGAACTAATACTAACAACTATTATATATCTTCCAGTTCTTAATGTTTATTGTGTTAGTTTAGTTTATCTTACCATGTCAATTACTCTCTGATAAGCAGAAAATACAAGCCACTACTTCACCTTATTTTATTGTAGCTGTCAATTAGAATATATGTGTAATTCTAATTGTAATTTAACATTAGCGTTGTGTATATTCTATATGTTTTGTGTACTCCCCATCTAGATACCAACAGGGGGTCTCAGCTTTGCTGTTGGTTGTTCCGTATAGAGCGAACTGGTTAACACCCCCCCAGGGGAATAAAAATGCCGGCTAATAAAATTTCCTAAATTCCTAAAAAATTTTACTAAATAAATTCTGTCCAAAGTTGGCAACGAAGAGACTTTCATATTTTTTAATGTACCTTTCCCTAGGGAGTAAATATAGTAACATTTACAGTGTGAATAAAACAAGACTGTAAGTAGTAAAGACTTTACAATACAAGGAGTAGATAAATTCACATTTTTTGGAATATCACTACCCCTACTTGTGGCAAATATGCTGCACTCAAATGAGCCAGAAAATCTAGGTTTTTTGCGCCTCTTCTCATGGTGCCGTACATGTCAACCAAATTATATTAAAATTGGAGATACCACGTGTTTTACCATGTAATTTACATGTTGATTTGAAATTTTTATTTGATTTGATTTTATATAAGTTAATTTTATTCAATAATTACATTTTTACTTAAGAGGGTCAATTATTCTTTATCAGAAAGATGAATAATAACAGTTTGAGCATAGCAAGAATGTATTAAACAAATGTTGGTATTGTTATTAAACAAATATAGTTTGTCTCTTCTTCACAAATGAGTTATTATTGTAAAACAAAGCCAGCTTTTAACCTGAATGGTCATCATCAGTGCTTAGAACCCAAAAAGTCTTCTAACATTAAGGCTTAGCACAATAAAATTTAATTTAAAGGTTTAATATTACCTCAAAGACTCTTATTGAAAGATAATGTAAATAATTACCGTAGAGATTTTCTTACTGAATCTTTAATAGCTATGTATATAGAGCTATACCCAGTCTAAACCTTCACTTTAATTAATAAACTTCATAGGCTTCCGCGGTTATTGTCATGATGATTTAGGTCTTCCAGTGGTGTCCGCGTCAATGCGGATGAAGAATCTGACATTTCGTTTCCACTGTGGGAGACATCTTCAAGAATGTAGTATATCATGGATGAAAACACAATGCCGTGCAAAACTGAAGTGAACAGCGGAAGTGAAACGTCGGATTCTTTGTTTAAATTGATGTGGTCATCATCAGAAGACCACAAAATCTTTAATTTAATTATTATTATTAATTGTATGTCTTAATTTGATGGACCAAATTAACAAATAATATTAATACATTAATATTGCGGAGTGATTTAAAATATTAGGAAATAATTAAGGCCTTCAAGTGTTGGCACAAAGCTCTTTTCCTCATTTATGCTTTAGTTATGTAGGGAAAGCAATGTGTTAGCATTAAAAATCCGAAACATAGTCTTCTACAAAATTTTCCATTTCAGGTGTTTTCAAAACCTACGGAGTGGTATCTATCAATTTTTCTGTCTGTGTGTGTTTGTTTGTTATTATCGTAGCTGCCAGTGTGTTTATTTTAAAGTTGTTAAATCTATTAGTGCTTTTCGAAACATACTTTGTACTACACCATTAATTGTCATTAAAAAAGCAAAATTCATAAAATGTGGATAATTGTTTGGATCGATTTAAAATTAATAAATTAGGTGATTCCATGTTCTGAGGACAAGCAAAGCAAGCATAGCGAATCCAATAAGGGGAGAGATTTGTACCCCGTGCCCAAATTTTAGACTAATGGATGAATTTTGTCCTTTGTTATATATTGTGAAATTTACTGTTAGTATGATCAGTGATGAATACTTCTTACAATCTTTTATCTTTAGTTGATTGACTCCCATATTTTTCTACAGGTAATTTAGATCAAGTTCGAGAGCTTGTAGAGGGAGGAGCCAATGTGAACTCGAGAGATCCATTTGGAATATCAGCTCTTCATTTAGTCTTCGACTGTCAGCACTATGAAAAATCAAAAACAACTGAAGATGTTGAAACAAGAAAGGAAATAATTAAATTTTTAATGGATAGAGGTAGCGATGTAAATGTTAGGGATGGGTATGGTGTTACTCCTTTACATCTAGCTGCCGAGAGAGGTAACGAGTGGGCGGCTAGTTTTTTGTTAGATCATGGAGGTGATATTAGCAGTGAAGACTATCAAGGTAGAAAAGTAATTCATTTTTCTGCAGAAAACGGAAACGCAAACATAATTAGTATTTTCTTAGATCATGGTGCTAATATCAACGAGAGAGATAGAAATGGTGTCACTCCTCTTCATTTAGCAGCAAGAGCTGGTAGTTTCAGCGCTGTGAGTCACTTAATAAGTAAAGGAGCCGATATTACTTACAGAGATTTAAATGATAGAACTGTTTTACATTTCGCTGCAGAAGGTGGTAATCCCGAAGTAATTAAGATATTTTTAGATATTGGTATGAATGTATTAGTTAGTGATATTCACGGCACCACTCCCCTTCATTTAGCAGCGGAAACTGGCGATACAGTTTCTGTAAAATTATTGCTTACAAATGGTTCAGATCCTACACTTCAAGACTGGAGAGGAAAAACTGCTCTTCACCATTATGTCAAGTATGATAACCCTGAAACGTTAAATTTATTAATTAATAATAAAAATTCTATTAATGTTATTGATAAGCAAGGCACCTCCCCTATTCATTTAGCTGCTAAGTATGGTAATTATAAAACTGTTAAATTTTTATTAGATTTAGGAGCTGAAGTTACTGGTAAAGATAATGATGGCACAACTGTTCTTCATTATTCAGCTGAAGGTGGGAATTTAGAAATTGTTAAAATGCTTTTAGCTAAAGGACTCAGTCTTTATGATAGAGATGCATATGGTTTTACGCCACTCCATTTTGCTGCTAGGGACGGTCATTTTGCTCTAACGGAATTTATTTTAAAGTCTTATAAGTTTGTTGATTGTAGAAATATACATTTAGAAACTCCTTTACATTTATCATTAGGTTTTGGTGAACTTAGTGCTACTAGTTTGTTATTAGATAACGGGGCAGATGTGAGATTATCGGATGAAAGAGGTTGGACTGCTCTTCATTATGCGTGTAGTTATGGTGACTGTGATACTGTTAAACTTATATTAAAATATCATCCAGATATCGACGCCCCGGCTAAGGAAAGTTTTACTCCTTTACATTTAGTTTTAAAAAAGCAAAAAGGTGTTGATATGCTTCAATTATTACTTGATAGTAATGCAACAGTTAATGTACAAGATGATTATGGTATAACTCCTTTACACTTAGCTCTAGCTTTTAGATCGGCTGGTTCTGTTTCTTTACTTCTTGATTATGGAGCTGATATAACATTACCGGATTATGATGCAGATGAAACACCATTTCATACTGTCATGTCATCAGATTTTGACGGAGACACAAAAATACGTTGGTTGGTTTTGTCCCACGCTTATAGGTTAAAAGCGCTAAATCTTTTATCTTTAGATCCTATCTCGGAATCAATACTTAACCGCTCTGATCCTGAATATTACTACAAATGTGTTCAAGAAGTTGAACATATGAAACAAGTTAAAGTTTCCGGCAATGTTTCCCTATACCAAATACTAACTGTGCCATTTTGTAAGTTAGTTGGCTTAAGTAAAGGGTCTCATGTTAAAGAAATCATAGCTGAGGGTGCTTTCCCTACTTATACAAGGATGTTAGAGAGTAGATTTAACAAAGCATCCGAAAGACTACGACTTCAACGAATGGGTGAAATTTTCTTTTCTTTAATACCCGACTCATTTCCTAGTCTTCTCTACGACTGTGTAGAAATGATTTTATCATACCTATCTGATAGAGATTTAAAAACATTGGCTGAATGCTGCAATTTAAATAACTCACCGAAAAATTCATTAGTTAAAAGTAACAAATTTTTAACTACTTCTGGCCCAAGTAGCTTTTCTAGTTAACTCTTTATTTAACTTTAAATAGACTCTTCTTTAACAATTATTATAGTTTTTAATAGTTTCTAGCTACAGCTTTACTAGTGACTAAATCATATGAATAAGTTTTAGGAAATTATTATTCTAGTGAATAAGTTAAATTATTATTCTAGAGAACAAGTTAATTTATCTAGTATCATTCAATAGAGTATGTGCACAATTTTTTTTATTGCATTAACTTTTAAGTAGGTCATATAAAAGAACACCCTGTATAATATTAGAATGAAAAAACGTATACTTTTGATGATACAGCAAAAAAACAAAAAATATATTTAAACATGTTCTTTTGGTTAGAAAACGGCCTCGACTGCTTGTGTGACGTCGTCAGACGTAAGAATACCGCCGTGTATTCACTATATGCCGTGTACATTACTGTACGCCGTGTACATTATGCACTAGAGCAACCTCATAATATTTTATTCTATACTGTCAACAAGAAGATACCGACAGCTGTAGTCATCACGTTCCTTAGGCATTGTATTACCTGGAACAAGGAATTGTTTTGTTTCAGTCTTCTTTACATTCTATTCAACTGTAAGCAACTGTTGACCTTACGATATTTCTAACTAAATCTCCCTTCTGTTCCTTAAACGTCCCAACCTTTAGAACATTCCGTTTTCACCCCACTCTCTCACCCATTCCCCTCTCCTCTTCCTTAAACGCTTATTTTGACTATTCAAAATTAAATAAAATATTTTTTTACAGATTAATATATTTTATTAAACACATTTAATCATTTTATGAGCAACATTTTTTTTTTTTTTGAAAAATGCAAATACTCTATTCTATAGTGCTATCAAAAAAGCATAATTGGTAGCTCGTAGATATACTAAGGATATATAAGATGTAAATGATTAGATTAGATTAGATAAAATTTTCATTGTCGTGGACCCTTAACAGGGTATGCCAATAGTCAAAATCAAAAGAAAAAAGAATAATAATTTAAAATTTAAAATCTCATCTACTGAGTAGAAACAATTTTCTTTTAATACTTTGCAAATGCATGCTTTGAACTTCTTTGTTTCTAACAATTTTATATTCTCTGGAAGAGCATTATATAATTTACTACACCAGTAGTTTACACTATTCTGGCTCCTCGACACTCTACATTTCTTTACCATCAGGCTATTTTTAAATCGAGTTTTGTATGAATGGCCTACTGCTCTTTCACTAAACATTCTAATATTATTTTTAACAAACACTAATCACTGCAATATATAAATGCTTAGTAGTGTTAGGATTCCAAATTTCTTAAAATGCTCCTTGCAGTCTTGACGGAAGCCCAGTTGAAAGATGGCTCTGATGGCTTTCCTTTGTATAGAAAATACTCCATCTGCATGAGAGGAGTGTCCCCAGTAGAGAAGAGTATAGCTGATCCTGCTGTGTATCCCGGCATAGTAGACTGAGAGCAAGACATCACACGACAGCTGAGTTGACAGAGAGTAGATAGAAATACTTGGCTTGCTAACCTGCTGCTTAGATCATATCATATATATGTTATCTCCTCAGTATTTCCATGAGCTACCAATTGTGCTTTTTTGATAGCACTATAGAATTGAATGATACTACTTAAATTAACTTATTCACTGGAATAATAATTAAAGTCATCAAAATGATGGTTCAGAATAGCACTAATGACAAAGTTTGATTTAAAATAATTGATAAAACTTTTAGCAAATGCTTTTGGATCCAAAGCTTTGGACGCTTCGTTCCAAAATCAGGGTAAAAACAATCTTTTTGGAAAATTTTATCTTTCTGCTGGAATTTTTTGTTCTCCCAGAGATCATTTGGTTTAATTAGTTTCCTAGCAAATATTGAGATAAATTTTAGAGTAATTTTAACTTAACCAACCAGTTTGTTAAATTGTTTTGTAGTATTTTTCAATTCTATTAATTTTTTTTTCCTGTCTGTAAAAGGTTAACGTTGTTCTTAATATACATTTAGAATGAATACAATCATAAGAATAACCAACTCTTATACTTAGTAAAAAAACAATTCTTTTTGTTAAAATGTAGTTAATTATATTTTTTGTGGCCTTTAGTTTTTGTTAATTTTCTATATATTTTATGAAAATTAACTTTATTTTTCAATCATTGCTCAACATTGTGACAATATAAAAATAAACGTATTAAAAAAATTAAAGAATCTTTTAAATTGCACAATTTAATGATGATCGTTTCACAAAACTTATATGTGAATATGAGAAGGGTTATTTGGTCATCATCCTCAGGATGGTAAACAGATTAAATTGCTGACCAGGATCAGGGAGATTTTGCTTTTTTTTTTTTATTTTGCATAGTATGATATTGACAACCTCCAACAAAAAATAATAAAATGAAATAAAATTATTTAAAGGTATAAAGCTCTTTATTGTGATATTTTGAAAGGCATTTCACTACGTTTTAATGTCTTGTCCATAGTTAGAATTACTAGCAGGATGTAGATTAATTATTGAATCATTTTTACTTTTTTTTAGAAAGTTATATTTGTTTTATTATGCAGGTTCTTGTGTAGGCTCTGTTTTTGTATCGTCCTTGTTGGTTAAACTGGGGCCAGATTCTTACAGTAAAAAATAATATAATAAAATTATCTTATGAACTTTCTACTGAATTAATTAACTATATTGTCAAAATATATATTGATCCAGCTCAGACAAATATTAAAACCAAGTGACACTACTTAAGGTGGATGGGTCATTCCATATGGACTGTGTAAAACTGAGTGACACTACTTTTAAATATGGATGGGTCATTCATATGTGTACACTTGTATATGGGATGTGATTCTATGACGTGTAACTGATGGCATACTTTAAATATGGGATGGGCATTCCATATGACTGTTAAACTGAGTGGCATACTTTTGATGTGGGATAGGTCATTCCATATGACTGTGTAAACTGAGTGACACTACTTTAAATATGGGATGGGTCATTCCATATGACTGTGTAAACTGAGTGGCACTACTTTAGATACGGGATAGGTCATTCCATATGACTGTGTAAACTGAGTGACACTACTTTAAATATGGGATGGGTCATTCCATATGACTGTGTAAACTGAGTGGCACTACTTTAGATACGGGATAGGTCATTCCATATGACTGTGTAAACTGAGTGACACTACTTTAAATATGGGATAGGTCATTCCATATGACTGTGTAAACTGAGTGGCACTACTTTAGATTTGGGATGGGTCATATAAAAAAAATATTCATCATATCTTTGATATCTCCAATTTTATTACAATATGACTGATAGTTAGACACCTTAGAAAGATGAAAACATTTATTTTTTTGCTTATTCAGTGGTGCTCTTTTGCCCCAGAGGTGTATTGAATTTTGAAGTTTTACAACTTTTTAACATTACTTTGACTACAAATATGGCAGTATCTAAAATTTCACTGAGCTTAAAATTTTTATTTTAATGATTTTTTATTTTAGACTTGTTGCTTAAACATGGATATTACAAATTTTAGATACTTACTTGTTTTAATTATAAGCAAATTAATTAAATATGCTAATATCTTAACAAGCCATTTTTTTAAATTTTGGAAAAATTCTTTCAATGAGCTTAAATTGTGAGTAATATGTCCACAAAGTTTCATTTTGAGACGGCCATGAGATTGAACTTATTTGCACAAAATGTGCATCACATCACAAAATTAGTAATAAAAATTCTTTATAAAGTGTCTTTTTTACACTTTGACATACCAGATGCATGTCCAATCTAACCCAATTATGTGCTGTGTCCAAAGATACTATTACTTAAAGGGAGTACATAGCCTGAATAACATAGCGATAAGGGGCCTGGAAGTAAGACAGTTTCCGTAAGGTGCCATAACTGTACTTACCCCTACTATAGTTTTCCTAGAGAGAGACTAGATACTCCCCCCTTCTCTACAACCTCTATTGTAGCTCACACTCTAAGAACAGTGGGCATTTTTCAGTGTCGCCACATTAAACCACTTTATCCAACACAGAGATTTATTAAATTATTCTCTGTGTTGAAAAAAGTGGTTTAATGTGTCCTTAAAATTTAAGACAAAATAGTTTAAAAATATTGTAAAAATGTAATATTTACGTGAAATTGTAATTATAATGAAAAATAAAAAAATGACGTCACCAATGTACAGTTACAGCACCTAGCTACCCAAGGAATGATAAGAGCTGTTGTTTTCTCCCTCTAAGCATTAGTCTCTTTGGCTGTCTACAATCCTATGGCGGCTCCAAAATGAAACCTTTGTAGGCCTTTTTACACTTGTGGAAAAATTCATCCTTAGTAGAATTTTAGATACAGCCATTTTTTTGCATGGTGCCTACCTGTTAGCCATATTTTATTAAAATTGGTGGCATTAAGTCCAAAGAGTACTTTTTGTGTTGATTTTGCGAGGAATAACCTGAGGGTAAGCAGAAGTTATTTCCATTCTTTATGTCTAATAAACTTATTCTTGTCTAAAATTGTTGTTTATACTTCATAGCCAAGAACCAAAAAGTTTAACTTTAACTAATTGTGTAAACACTTTTATGTATAATAGCAGTTCCGAGTATAAGTCAGTGTAGTCTGTTGTCATTATTTGCTCACAGTTATGACAAATGTGTTGACAGAATTTGTAATGAAATTTATTTATTAATAGGTTAATTCTTTATTAAAAAGTCTTCAAGGCTTGTTAGGATCCTTGTGGTGGTTCTAACCTTGCCTTTAATAACAATATGTTTTACTACTTTCTATTAATTTTTAGATTTATTTTGTTTGTTGTTTGTTAACTATTAAAAATCATAATTTATTAAATTATAAAAATAAATTTAATTATTTTTTTTAAAGAAACGGTTTACTTTTCATTACGTTTAAATTTTTATTTCCTTAGAATTTTGTTAATAGTTGTTCTTAAAATATTAATAATGATGATATTTGTTTTGAATGCTATATAAGCTTACCACTGTTTTTTTGATGACAAATTTTGATCAACAAATTGGACTTTCAAAATTAAAAAAAATGTATATTGATTTATTTTTTTAGTGAATTTTCATTGTGAATTGTCGTTTGAGATCACTTTTCAAACATTTAATATGTTTCATTTAATGTACTTTATTTTCTAATTTCATTGTATTAATTATTTGAGGGAGACATTTGATTTAAAAAAAAATATAATAGTAACCTCAATAATAGTAAAGTATAAAATAAAAAGTAGAATCCATCACAAGACGCATGTCGAAAACCCACTGCAAAAGCTTGGTACAAACTGGACTGCATGGTTGCATTACGCAGGTCTTAAATTTAAAGGCATACTTACCTTCTGAAAAATTTGTTTCATATTCTATGTTATAAAAAAATAGTGAAAAGTTATATTATTTCTGTTTTAACTTTTTTTAAAAAAAATCCACTTGTTACCACCTCTTGTCTTGATATTTAAAAAAAAACAATTAAGGTTGATCATTTAAATGTTTTATTTGCCCTGAAGTTTAAGTAACTGTCGATCTTAACTTATCCTGGGTACCAAAGATTATGTAGTATACTACATAATCTTTGCTGGGTACATAACCTGTTTTTTGCGTCTTTTGCTATAACTTTCTGGTGAAGGTAAGTTTGCCTTTATTTCTCTATCTCATGAAACGTTTATTGGATCAGTAAAGTTCCCTAGTATATTAGAGAGCGACTAGAACCTTGTGTTCCCTTTACTTAAGGAATTAGGCTCTTCAGCTTAAATGTTTTGATTTGTTCTAAAATATAAATAAATACCTGGAGTTGAGTTCTCGACAAAATGATATCATATCAGATGTTTAACAAAATGATATCATATCATATGTTCAACAAAATGATATCATATCAGATTTTTAGGAAAATGATAAACATTTTAGGTGATATCATTTTTGATTCATGTTCTGCCTTTGCTCTAAGCATTGTTATTGAGTTCCTTATTGTTTTATTTTATTTAATTTTCACTAACTCTTAGCAATAAGTTACCAAAGGTTATATGTAAGTCTTTCTAATAACTGAAAGATCAACTTCAATTTGAAACAAATATATTTGTGTTGTTACTTGTTTTGTTAAAACATATTAATTTGTTAATATTTTATTATTTTAATCGAATTAAATTAATCAAGATCTATTTTGAATTTCTTTTTACTTTTCCTCATTGCAATATAGGAAAAGTATTTTGTTGTCACTAAAAATCCAATACCTAGATTTCACCTGAATGTTCTAAATCAGGTGTTTTTAATAACCTTTTTATCTCCAGACAGTGTATAATTTAAAGTTTATTGACTAGTTTTTAGGGAGTAAAAAAGCACTTTTCACTCCCACGGGAGAAAAAGTTATTTTTCACTCCCAAGGGAGAAAAAGTTACTTTTCACTCCCAAGGGAGAAAAAGTTACTTTTCACTCCCTTGGGAGTAAAAAGTAACTTTTTCTCCCTTGGAAATACAAAACGTTTCCTATTATTGGGTTATTTTAGCCAATTATATCAATTTTTAGGGGAGTGGTACTCTCTAAATTTACACAGGTGACCGATCAATTTTTGTTTTTTTTTCCGGGGGGTGGCACCACTAAAATTTATCAGGGGGAGCCGACCAAAAAAAAATTTTTTTATTGGCTCAAAATTCGTTTCAGTTCAAAAGAAGTAGTTTAAAGAAATAATATTTTTTTATTTTTTGGAGGCAGCACCTCCTAAATTTATAAGGGGGTCCGACCCAAAAAATTAGAATAAAATACAAAAAAACCTATTAAAATAAAATCGACGTCTGGCGATAAAATCTTGTTTGCACCTTGGGAGTAAAACGCAATTATCCCCCTCGCGGTTACCTCCCTCGGCTTCGCCTCGGAAGTTAATAGTCATAACTTCCTCGGATATATATATATATATATATTATATATATATATATATATATATAATATATATATATATATATTTATACTTACCAAATCATTGTTAAGGAAGTATGTGTGACGTTACAACCCACAATAATGACCTACTAAGCATTTCAAAAAATCGCAAATCTTTAAAAAGTGTTTAGATCGGGCTGAAATTTTTCACGCACGTATTACTATGTATGTTTAGTAAAAATACGAAGTTTCATTTTATTATCAGTATTAGTTCAGGTTACATTGATTGATATATAAAACATAATGTAAACAAATTACGTTTTTTACAAACACATTTGAAATTTGCTTATATCGTAGCAGTATGCCACTTACATTATTTAAATGTAAAGCCTTATTTAAATTGAGAGGCAATCATCAGCTTCTTCTCCTAGGCAGCGTGCCAGTAGTAGTGACCGAGATGTTAAGCTTTTTTTGCTATATTTTGAGGTATCAAACAATTTGGGTCTTTGTGGAGATTAATTATAACAGATTTTAGCAGTTGCCACAATTCCAGCAGTTTTACTCTATAGATCCAGGAGCACAGATAACATAACCATGAATGGTAAAATTGTCGACTTTCCTCTTCTTTTTGCTTTGACACTTTACTAGCGCTGGTCCCCCAAAATAGCGGTAAAACATGGAAACACAAGTGACTCCCTCCCGCTTTTTTACAAATCCTTTCTGATCTTTTGAAAACTAGCACATAGTAGCTTCTCGAGCTGTACAGGGACATCCCAAAACAGCACATACTAGCTTCTTGTGCTGTATCGGGACATCCCAAAACAGCACATAGTAGCTTCTCGAGCTGTATCGGGACATCCTAAAACAGCAAATAGTAGCTTCTCGAGCTGTATCGGGACATCCCAAAACAGCACATAGTAGCTTCTCGAGCTGTATCGGGACATCCTAAAACAGCAAATAGTAGCTTCATGAGCTGTATCGGGACATCCTAAAACAGCAAATATTAGCTTCTCGAGCTGTATCGGGACATCCCAAAAAAGCACATAGTAGCTTCTCGAGCTGTATCGGGACATCCTAAAACAGCAAATAGTAGCTTCATGAGCTGTATCGGGACATCCCAAAACAGCATAGAGTACAATGATTTCTGTTTTATTTTCCATAAATAAAAAAAAAATTCCTATGGAAAAATGGCACTCTACAGAGTCAAGAAACTCTCCGATCAGCTGTATTTAATATTGTTTTGTAAGAATTTATGTAACACAAATAGTAAGAGCATGAACTTATGCCTCAATGAATTTAATGAACAAAATTAAAAGAAATTATCAAAAGGATAAACTAAAAGAAATTGTTTCAATCCAAGCTGATAGGATTTATAAGGTGATTCAATTGGTGGGTTTTTATGAATAAAATCAAAATTTATTGACATGTTAGGTTATAGTCCGGAATTGACGTCATTGCAGGAATAAATAGTAAATTTTTAATGTTGACCGGCTTTACAGAGTCCTGCAATGACGTCAGACGCCATTAATAAAACCATCAGGTTATAACCTCGAATGCGTTTGGTTTGTTTACATCGAATTGAATCACTTATAAATTTCTAACATGTTGGTTTCAATCAACGTTCACAAATGGTTATAAAATCAACAAATTGTCTAATATTTAATTGTGTACTCGAGTTTTTCTGACACACCGGAAATACTCGCGTCCAACCGATTAAAACCGACAAGCTTACTATTTTCTCCGCTTCCTTGGGGGACCAGCGCTGCTACGGAACAACCAACTAGCTAAAGCTGGACCCCCTGTTTAGGAGTACACAAAACAAATGAATGAATGAATAAAACGATAAGGGTACGATATAGTCAGGAACTTGGCAGGGCAGAAAAGTTTATTTCCATACTTTTTGGACCCAATACTTGGCACGGAGTTTTTTTACCACGCAAGTGATTTTTTGTTTAGATTTCATGACTTTTGGTACGGCTTCTGTTTAATGTAAAAACAGAAGTAAACAAAATACGTGTTGTAGGTAAAGGTGACAAGTTATTGCATGCATCACTCTCAAGCTTTGTTTTCTGCAGCGCGTACAACATAGGAGTCATGAATTTGGGACTTACAGGGATCTTAAAGGCATCAGACAAATTCAAATTTTCTCAATATCCAGTCAGTAGTAAAGAGTGCAGGTGAGTCAATATATATAATATATATATATTATATATATATATATATATATATATAATATATATATATATTAATAGTGTTTGCTAGTTTAGTTTATAGATCCGTGTTCAGTACAGGAATGTCGAATTTGAGATTTTATCATGTAGGCACACAGGCATAAGACAAATCCAAAAAATCCTGTATGAACCATGCGGAGGGGATCCGATCGCATACGCTAGAACTAGGGAGATGGAATCTAAATGGATCCCCCCGATACGCTGTATGTACCTTTAGACATATTACTAGAGGGGCCCTATTGGTTGAATTTTGAAACATCGAAAAAGTAACCTGGCCACATTCGATTATCATTACCATCAAATAAACATAACAAAAAACAGTAAATTATATAGTAGAATGTTAAAAATACAAATCACAACACAAACAATCTGCGGGAAGCCGAAAACAATTGATTAATTATAAGCTTAACTCCCTCTTAGAGGAGGTTAACTAAAAATGTTTCAGGCCTCTCAATGTATTAAGATAGGCTATGCCCCTCTAAAATATATCTCTATGCCTTTAGAGACGATCGTATTTAACGGATAACCTTCTCGTCAAACTTTTATTTCACTCCTATATTACCGTTTTTGATCAAATAACTTTTGGAATATTATTTTTTTTAGTGTAACTTTATTATTACGCAAAGAAATCACAATTTAATTTTATATATTTTTGTTTTAAACTTTCTTATAACCAAAAGTGAACCTTCACTATAAAAGACGCCATGTTTTGGCGGCATCAGTTATCACGTAATCTCACTCGATCGACTAAAAAAATACGCTGTAAGAACCGTGAAGTTAGTTGACCGTATTGCATACGTATTCTGTACGATCCGCGGATCTAGAGTGTGTGTGAACGTACTAATTCTTTACAAAAATGTGCTCATCACATTTATATATCTTGAGAACTGTGCTTGCGAGGGTTGTGGTTAAAGCTCAACATGAGCCGAGTTAGATTAGACTCAAATCTAATCAGTTCTTCCTCTCATTGGATTTGTCTTTAAGTTTAATTAAAATTAGATCAACAGTTTAAGCTGTTACGATTTTACAAGAAATATGCACATCCATAATACATGTTGGGTTATTTAGTATTTTAAAGTTACCCCCTGGTGTGAACTCTACGTAAATTTGTATTTCGCGCCACTTCGGTGTTGACGATGCCCACCGCGATTCAAGAAGGCCTTGTCTGGAAGAAGGAAACCGGCAAGGAAGGTTTTGCTCAAGTTCTCGTGCTGGTCGGATCCTGAGGAAGTGTGTGTGTGCCGAAACCGGGCCGTATGGTGATATTTCAGTGCAATTCTACAGGATCTACTCCGGATGGCTCATCTCTGTTTTTGGTTAGTCAATGAGCATTAAGTTTGCACCTCCCCCCTTAAAATTGTATGTTGTAATCTCTCCCCGATACTCTCTAACTCGGTAGTAGAAGGATGACCAAATTGGTGCCTCTACCCCACATTTATGGTCCTGCCATACCGGATTTTAATGTTTAATTCTTGCAAGAGAACATAAAAATTTACGATTTGTTTATGCAAGGTTATCCCAACCTCTCTTCCCCTTTGATCTCTATCTTTTATACGATCTTTTTTCTACCTTTTATATCTCTATTTATGTACTTTACTATTTTATTTGCGATTGTTATTTTCTTAAAAAAGCGAGTTTTTGAAGAAATCATTTATGGTTTGTTGATTTGATTTTGATCTACGTAAATTTGCTGTAAAGTTAATTTTCCAAGTATTGGTGCGTACGTGTGGTCTCAGTATTGCCTTATGTGTATGTAGTAGTGCGTTTCCCGCTTCCCTTCACGGCCAATCAGATTGTGTTGATATCACGTCATATTTTCACCTCGCCTTCCTTAGGGATTATCGACCAGATTATTGATTTCTACCTTCTCAGATTTATTGTTATTTGACCTACCTCTGCGATCTAGCGGATTATCCGGTACTAGTCTCATTTTCTTTTCTATTTTCTCTTCTCATTTTCTCTTTTATTTAAAATCTTACTAATAATTTTTAATCATTTTTTCCATATTTGTTTTAGTTATTTTTCTATATTGCTCTCTATTATAAATAAATAAATAAATCACTTATTGCAGATTGAATAATTTACAATAGTTCTTATACAAGTTAGCATATTTTACTGCAAATCGGTGGTTACCACCGTGGTTACCTTAACCAAAAAGAAAGATCTGGAGTTGCCATGTTAAAAAATAATACTTAATTTTTAAATATAATTTTAACTTATTTTTAAGTTTTAATTTCATTTAATTTGTATATTTTAATACAAATTAACTTTGTTTTGAGTTTTAATTTAATTTAAATTATTAACATAATTTAATATGATTTCATATTTTATTTAACTTTTACTTTTTTAAATTAAAATTGATTTTAATTAATATCATAGCTTTAATTTTGATTTATTGCTCTCTATAAATTGCGATAGTAATTTTCGTAAATCATGGATTCTCTAACCTAAAAGGAAAAAGATAAACTAAATTTAAAAGTAATCAAATGTTGGCAAACCATATAAGAAACTTTTAATAAAATTCAAAGGATTGCTGAACCTCAATCTGATGCCACCAAAATTTCAGCATTTGTGTGTCGAATGAAAAGATTAAATGCTTCTTATATCACTTTATGATAAAGAGCAAGATGCTTTGAGAGAATATGCTGTAAAATTAGATAAGTTGGAAGAATTTATTTTCTAGACTTGAAGATTTATATTACGAGTGTTTAGCAATAGTTGAACATTTAGATGTTGAGAATGAAATAAATCCACCACCCCCTCTCCTTCATATATCTTTCAATATATTATCTACATTTAACAACACATAATATATAATTCATTTAAACTTAATATTATGTCTCTTGTTGCTATCCAGCTTGTTACTTTTAATTAATGCTCATTATTTACTTTAGAAATTTTGTGTCACTAATTGTTTATATATTCTGGATATTACTGCATTTTATTATTATTTTTTAATTTCTTGCTCAATGTTTCTTACTTTTACTTAATTTGTTATACAATACTTTGTAAAAAGGGTGTTTGCCGTAAATAAATAAATAAACACGTCTCTCGCTCCCAATGTACCTACTAGTATTTCGGTTCCGACTTTCTTAAAACGTGCCTGGCCTACGTTTTATGTTTTATTCGTTCAAGACCATTGTGCGTCGAAACACCCGTCTTACTGACATCGAACGGTTCCACCACTTAAAAGAAGCAATAAAAAATTCCACCGCCTTTACGCATATTAAACAAATTCCTCTAATTGGGAAAAATTACGGACTAACCCGGTCTTCTTTGGCTGAAAGATACGAAAAAAATAATATTGGAAAATGAATCCTTTTCAAATATGCTTAAATTTAAATTTTTAGAAAAAAAATGTTTAACAAATTGTCAGGCTTTCATGGAACATTTTAACGAAAACATAGCCGCTTTAAAGCGCATGAATAGCCCCAATTTAGCGGATTATTTGATCGTTCACTTATTTGAAGCAGTTCTTAACTCGAGGCCTCTCTGCCCCTTAACTAGTGACACTGGTGAAACTGACTGCCTCACTCCTGGTCATTTTTTGGTCGGAGGTGCGCTCGTTTCTATTCCTCAATATGATTTTATTGATACTTCGACAAATAGACTTGGCCGTTGGCAATCATTGCAACAAATGACTCAGACTTCTGGCGTCTTTGGTCCACCGAACACTGAAACTTGCATACATTACAAGAACGGCGTAAACGGTCCTCGAAGAAAGACAGTCTTAAGATCAATGATCTTTTTCTCATTCATGAACCTAAGACTTCTTCGCTCCAGTGGCCCAAAGGACGTGTTGTGGAAATTTGTCCTGACTCTGATGGCGTTATTCGGATTATTAATGCTCGAAGTCTGGTGTTTATAAGCGCCCTCTTGTACAGTTATTACCCTTACCAACTTAAGATTAATTTTCTTTTTTTTAAAGTATAGTTTCTGTTGCCTCAAGATCTTATTATGAGTTCTGATTTTTTTTCCTTGCGAAGTTTCTGTGATATTATTATTATTATTTTCATCATCTCCTTATATGTTATTTATCCTTTATGTTCCAATGGCTATTCTTACCTTCATCTTTAAAGTCTTTGTTGAAGTCCCTCCACAAAGTGAATAAATACTTTGTTTTAACTTTCCTTCCTGGAAACCCTTATTTTTTATGAAGTAACTTATAGTTTCAATCATTTACTTATCAATGTTCTTAATTTTATTTTAAAGCCCCCTTTTAAATTTCGAAGTTAAATTTTTTGACTATCCCCTGTTTGAATAAATATTGTGTTTTCCCTAAAATAAATTTTTGTTTTAAACCTAAATTTGGTGGGTGGTAAAATGTTGGGTCCCCCTGGTGCCAACTCTACGTAAATTTGTATTTCACGCCACTTCGGTGTCGACGACGCCGCAATTCAAGAAGGCCTTGGCTGGAAGAAGAAACCGCCAAGGAAGGTTTTAATCATGTTCTTGTGCCGGTCGGATACTGAATACCTGAATATGTGTGTGTGCCGAAACCGTTTACTCATGTTCTTGTGCCGGTCGGATACTGAATACCTGAATATGTGTGTGTGCCGAAACCGTTTACTCATGTTCTTGTGCCGGTCGGATATGAATACCTGAATATGTGTGTGCCGAAACGTTTACTCATGTTCTGTGCCGGTCGGATACTGATACAATATGTGTGTGCCGTTGAGAATACTCATGGTGATATTTCAGTGCAGTCTACAGGATCTACCCTGGATGGATCATCTCTGTTTTTGGTAAGTCAATGAGCCTTAAGTTTGCACATCCCCTCTTAAAATTGTATGTTGTAGTCTCTCCCCGATAATCTCTACTGTTTAACTTGGGCAGTAGAAGAATGACCAAATTGGTGCCTCTACCCCACAATGCATTTTTTCCTCATTTGTACCGAAGGTTTGTAGGAAAAGTATCTTATATCCACAAAAAATCCGAAACTGGTATGTCACTGAAATTATTTGTTCAAGGTGTTTTTAAGATCTTTCAAGGGGTTTACACAAAGTTGTCTATCTATATATGTGTGTCTGTTATAATCGTAGCTCCCAATGTATTTATGGTAGGGAGTTGAAACTTTGTATAAAAATCAGTTTATAGGTGTAGTTGTGCTATTCAAAAAAATATATTATGACGTCATTAACCCGCATTAATGACAGCAAAAATTTCAAAAAATCGTTAAAACGCAGAAAATTGTTAAAAACTGATGTGGGTGTTGGGTTTTTTGCAAAAGCATTGCTTCAACCTTCTTCTAGGAAGTAGAAGCAATAATCTACCAACAAAACCTTTACATTACCTGTGCTGGCTCATCTCAAGGATGTTGAATAAAGGGGATGACGCACTAAGTCGAATTGCCATTCAACAAAGTGACCCCATCGAAAATCAAAACATAGAGATGAATGCAACACGAAACACACGTCAAAAACCAACTGCACATGGTTGGTATGAACTGCGCATGCTTATGATCCTTATAACAGCGCAGGTCTTAAAATTTAGAGGCAACCTTAACTCTCAATGGGTTTCCCATTGTTTTGCTTGCGAAGGTTATGAACAAATTGAAAAAAGTTCATACTTTTTACCTGTTTTTTGTTAATATTGCTTAAATTAACAACATGAAAGAAAATTAACAAAATTACAACCAAAATTGAATCTTAAAAATTAACAAACCATTTCACTAGGCTAAAAAAAGACAAAATATTAACACATTTAACTTACTCTCTACGAAAAGTAAACGGTAAAGCTTCAATTACTCACACTAAAGTGGCTACCTAGAGTCCAAAATGTAAAACATAAGCACAAATGACTTGACAAGCACCAAATTTAACAATAACGAAAGCACCGAATAAAGTTGAGAAGCAAACTCGACAACCAAGAATTGTATGACTACTTAGCTACATAACCTACGTTTGGAGCCTTTTTAAATTATAACCTAAGAGAAGGTAAGTTTGCTCCTATTTCTCTATATCATACAACTTCCATGGGGTCAGAAATGTTCCTTAATGCGTCATCCCTTTTATTCAACATCCTTGGCTCATCTACGTTATGATAACGCTTAATGCTGTTAACCTATAGAGATAATATTACTATAGAGGCCCTATAGGTTAAATTTTGAAACATCGAAAAAGTAAGCTGACCACCTCGCTTATATATACAATCAAATAATCAGTGCAATATTTCAGTAACTTAAACAGTAGAACGTTAAAAATACAAACAATGTGCGAGAAGCCAAAAACGATTGATTTATTATAACCTTAACTCATTCTTGGAGGAGGTTTCAATGAGGTTACACATAGCCCTTGAGAGCCCCAAAAAGATGCTTAAGGCCTTTCAATGTAATGAGATAGGATATGCCCCCTCTAGTATATATCTCTATGGGTTTAACACAAGAGATTCGAGTATATTTTATCCGTATTAACGTGAAATGTCATACAAAAAATAAGACAAGATATAATCATACCAAATTAAACTCAATTAGACGATTTTCCTTTGTTTTACTAAACAAAGCAATATTTGGTATACAAAATATTAAGGTCAATTATATTATTTTGTTCTATACTATATGGATCCTTAAAAGGGATTCTTCAAACCGGTGAAGCAGTCAGTACAAAAAGATAGTTGCTCCTATATCGTAAGATATTGTTGTGTGGTTTTATAGAATTCCATGATGTTCGAAAATTTGACCAAAGCTCACGGAGAAGAAGTGAATAGATTAAACCTGTCATCTTTCATTTCCTATCCTTTGCCTTGTAAAATAAGCTTCAGAAAAAAAACAAATTATTGCTCCTGTCATTTTTCACTTTTCCTCTGTTAGAAAAAAAAATTCACTGGAATAATTGAGCGAAAAAAGCGAAGTCTCTCACTCCACTCGTTGTTTGAAAAAGGAGGGCTACTCAAATTTTAATTTCCTCTAGGGCATGAAGAACAACATTCTGACAACAACACCAAGAAAATATGAAGGGCGAAAATCATAAAGGAATAAATAAATAAAAAAATATAAAAGGGAGGCGTGAAAAATGAAAGGCACTCAAAAACGGGAGTAAAATAGGAGGTGAACATAAAGAAAAATAATTCAAGCTTCTTCTTTGTAGTTCGCTTCTTGATTTTACCGACAATCTGCCAATCGCAATCGTGTTTTCTTTACTGAGAGCAATTTACCCACACCATCCTACAAGGCACAAAGGGGACGTCAGCTCGAAACAAGCCAAAAGCTTTTTTTTCTTTTCAGTCTGGCTGTATTGTAATTACAAATTCATTTCTTTACAACATCGGCAAGAAGCTTGTCTTAAAAACACCTTCTTAAACGTACAAAAAATAGAATATCTCCTCATCCGACTAAAAATGGAAAAATAGGAATTCTTTTAGCCTGCGGTAGCTTTGGGCAATCAAAAGATTTTATTTTATACTTGACTATGCCTGGGGCTTTTTTGTAAAGTGAAATCTAATTTCATAAAAATCTGTAAAAACAATTACTTCTTCCACTATTTGCTTACGATATACTCGGGCAGTGCTCTGTGATTTAATTAAAATAAGTTTATGGCTCAGATTAGAGAACTTAATCTTAACTTATCAAGGGAGAAAAGCGAGCGTTTGTTCTTTTGGCAGACAAACTGGTTCCTGAGGCTATGGCGAAGGAACCATAATATTTTAGCCCAGAGGCATGCCGAAGGATATATTTAGTTGGTTTCTATAAGGCTTGCGGATAACACTCATCGAGAACCAAATAATAGAGAGAAATCAACACGAAACACACGTCAAAACCCAGCTCAACATGCTTGGTACAAACTGCGTATGCTTACAAGTCTTATAACAGCGCAGGTCTTAAATTTTAGAGGCAAACTTACCTCTCAATGGTTTCTCATTGTTTATTGCTTGAGAAGGTTTTAACAAAACACGCTTAATTTATCACTCACTGAAGTGGCTAAGTAAAGTACAAAATTTAAAATTAAATAAACACAAATGACTTAACAAGCACCACAAATGTAGCAATCACGAGATGCACAAAAATAAGTTAAGAAGCAAACTCGACAACCTTGTTACATAACCTGCGTTTGGCGCATTTGTTTCATTATAACCATGGGAAGGTAAGTTTGCTCCTATTTCTCTATCACATACAACTTTCATGGGGTCAGAAAAGTTCCTTTATGCGTCATCTCCTTTATTCAAGATCCTTGTTCAAAATACAACCAATTGGGTCCATGTAGTAATAATATCTCTGTAATTTTTCAGGTCGAAGGGGCCTGACTCTCCTTAGATACTTGGTAATTAATCCTACTCTTATTTCACGCACTAATTAGTTATTTCATAACCACTTACTTTTAATGTATTATTCCCGAGAAAAAAACTTAAAGTAAGTAAATATAATCAAATGATAAAGTAAAGTTATAAGTTGAAGGAGCTAGAAGGGGTTTTTAAACTAAGAGAAATATAAGACCTGGAGTGACAGGGCGGCTGTCATATCTAGTTGGCAAGCGTCAGATTACCACCCATTTATCATAATATTTTGAAGCTTGGTGTGGTGTATCCCTTTGCCTCATTACTGGGGCCCATTTGTCACTGTCTGGTGCTAGGGAGGTAGCTTGATGGATGGCCCTAACTCTACAGTGGTAATTAGGGTGAGACTTGTCTACGGGTTATACATGGCTCCTAGTGTTTTCTCTCATCGCTTGTATAAATCTTTTCCCCTTGACTTCCCATAAACTATTTTCCTTATTCCTCCATCTGACCTTTTACCCTTATTCTTCTTTAAGTCCATTTTTATTGAAAACTCTTTGGGATAAATGGTTTTTTCTTCTTTCCTACTTGTTCCTTATACCTACTAGTTTATTTATTGTTTCGATTAATAAAGAACAACAAATCTGGAAAAGTAACGCTCCGGCTTTAGCTACGAACATCATTTTGACTTCCTCATATTGCTTAATTGAACGAACGTAAGTGAGTTCTTACATTTCAGAAGATTGGGACGGCGCGTATGTTGTTTGTATGTATGTTGTATGTTTGTGTTTGTGTGTTGTTTTACGTGTCGCGATAACTGCCGTAAAATTTACCGATTTTGATAAAATTTTGTATACAGGTAAAACTAATTATGTGTCAGAGCTGTATAGTTTTTGGTAATATTCCGAAAAATATTTTCAAATGGCAGCCAATATGGCGGACCGGATAAAAAAAAAATTTATCAAAAAATCGTGTTGTATCGTTTTAAAGCTCTTAAAGAGTAGAAAAAAGAAAATATATGTGTCCTGGTCAACATTTTAAAATTTTTTGAATAATTTAAAAATGGCGGCCAAAATAATGAACTCAAAAAATTTAAAATTAAAAATAACTCGAGTAATATATCGTTGTAAAGCTCTGATTAGTAGAACAAAAAATGTTATATACTAAATTCCGAAAAATTCAACATGGCGGCCATAATTTAATATAAATAATTAGTTTTACTAATTTATAGAATTTACAAAGATAAAGATCTATTGCAATATACTTTAGATACTTTTATACAAGTAAAATTAACTATATGTCAGAGCTGTATAGTTTTTGGTAATATTCCGAAAATATTTTCAAAATGGCAGCCAATATGGCGGACCGGATAAAAAAATTTGAGCAAAAATCGTGTTGTATATCGTTTAAAAGCTCTGAAAGAGTAGAAAAAGAAAATATATTTTTTTTGGTCAAACTCAAAAAATAAAATTTAAAGCGAGCCTTTTTAACTATGTATTATTATAAACATACGCAATCAAGCGAGCGAAGCGAGCCTTTTTACTATGCATTAATATTAAATATAAGCAATCAAGCGAGCGAAGCGAGCCTTTTTTACTATATTATTATAAATATACGCAATCAAGCGAGCGAAGCGAGCCTTTTTTACTATGCATTAATAATAAATATAAGCAATTTAGCGAGCGAAGCGAGGCCATTTTACTTGCATTCAATATAAATCCACGCATCTAGCGAGCGAAGCGAGCCTATTTTACAATATATTTAATTATAAAATAAAGCAATCTAGCGAGCGAAGCGAGCCTTTTTTACTATGCATGAATATAAATCTACGCAATCTAGCGAGCGAAGCGAGCCATTTTTACTATTTATTATTATTAATATACGCAATCGAGCGAACTTTTTACTATGCATTAATATATATATAAGCAATCTAGCGAGCGAAGCGAGCCTTCTTTACTATGTATTATATATAATACGCAATCTAGCGAGCGAAGCGAGCCTTTTTTACAATATATTTTATTATAAATATAAGCAATCTGGCGAGCGAAGCGAGCTTATTTTAAATTTGTATTATTATAATAAAAAGCAATCTAGCGAGCGAAGCGAGCCTTTTTTACTATGCATTAATATAAATATTCGCAATTTAGCGAGCGAAGCGAGCCTTCTTTAAGAATGTGTGATTATAAATTTATATATTTATCATTATAATATACGCAATTAAGCGAGCGAAGCGAGCCTTTTTACTATGCATTAATATATATCTACGCAATCTAGCGAGCGAAGCGAGCTTTTTTTACTATATATTTTATTATAAATATAAGCAATCTAGCGAGCGAAGCGAGCCTATATTTAACTTTGTATTATTTTAAATATGTAAATGTTTAAGATACCTAAACTAGCAAGCGAAGCGAGACTTTTTGAGTTTATACTTAAAAATAGTATAGCATCGAATGTTTAGATAATCTCATTTCGCTTGCTTTAAACAAATATTTTTTTAATGTATTTTTTGACGTGAGTTCTTGATGCAACGCATTACTAGTTCATTACTGTCACTAAGACAAAAAAAAAACCTCGACACAAAATGCAAAATTTTATTATTTAATTGTTGAACGAACGTAAGTGAGTTCTTACATTCAGAAGATTGGGACGGCGCGTATGTTTGTTTGTGTGTTTGTTTGTACGTGTCGCGATAACTGCCGTAAAAATTGACCGATTTTGATAAAATTTTGTATACAGGTAAAACTAATTATGTGTCAGAGCTGTATAGTTTTGGTAATATTCCGAAAAATATTTTCAAAATGGCAGCCAATATGGCGGACCGGATAAAAAAAAATTTTGAGCGAAAAAATCGTGTTGTATATCGTTTTAAAGCTCTTAAAGAGTAGAAAAAGAAAATTTATGTTTCATGGTCAACATTTAAAAATTTTTCGAATAATTTAAAAATGGCGGCTAAAATAATGAACTCAAAAAATTTAAAATTAAAGGAATAACTCGAGTAATATATCGTTGTAAAGCTCTTGATTAGTAGAACATAAAATGTTATATACTAAATTCCGAAAAATTCAACATGGCGGCCATAATTTAATATAATAATTAGTTTTTACTAATTTTAAAAATTACAAGATAAAGATCTATTGTAATATACTTTAGATACTTTTATACAAATAAAATTTGTAAAGTTTAATGGTAATATTCCGAAAAATATTTTCAAAATAATGGCCAATATGACGGACCGGATAAAAAAATTTTGAGCGATGAAATCGTGTTGTATATCGTTTTAAAGCTCTTAAAGAATAGAAAAAGAAAATATATATTTCATGGTCGACATTTCGAATTTCGTTGAATAATTTGAAATAATGAACTCAAAAAATTAAAATTTAAAGGAATAACACGAGTAAAATATTGTTGTATTATGATAAATAACGCAATCTAGCGAGCGAAGCGAGCCTTTTAGCGAATTTTCATAATGAAAAATGACGCTTATGAGGTTGTCGGATGACGGAAGTTGAGGGTGGAGTGAGTGGAATCGGTTCCTATTGGCTTGATAACAAAAATATATGTCCGAAAAAAGTTATATATATATATATATATAATATAAATAATATATATATATAATATATATATATATTTATATTATATATATATATATATATATTAATATATATATATATATATATATATATATATATATTATATATATATATATATATATATATATATATATAATATATATATATATATATGTATATATATATATGTAAAGAGTTTCTACCCTTTCGTATGGCGAACGATAACTCTCGAAGGCGTTCTCAATTGAAACGAAACTTTGCAAATCGCGAGATGTTGAGGAGGTTACGAGGCCTATTGTTTATAAAAACATTATGACGTCATCAACCAAAGTTATGACGTCATGAAAAAAAAATTTTTTGACTTAAAATGGCTTTAAAACAAGGTATAGTATTTAGGTAGACGGCTAGCTGAATCGATTAAGACCAATTTCAGCTCAATCGAACCATCACAAATGGCGCAAACAGGTATACATATATATATAAATGTTGTATATATGTATACGTCCAGGTCAAAGACTCGTATATATCTGTTGGGTTCAGTAGTTAGAGGGTGGGGATATAGTATAAAGAGACCTCTACCTCTTGCTCCATCATGGTAAGCCTACTGTCCCAGAGAGACAGGGCAAAAATGGCTTCCACTGAACCACGCCGAGCTAAGCAGACCCGTAAAGAGGAAGAACATCGAAGTAGTCTTTATATGGTCGAAGTTATTCTAAAACGAATGCGACCAGTTTTAGCTCAATCGGACAATCCTAAGTGACGCAAACGGTATTTTTATTTTAAATAATCATGAATATATTTTTTTCAACCTTAAGATTTTACTCAAATAAACAATTTGTTTACAAAAAAAAATTTGACATTTTTCTTTGAATTTATAAACAATCATAAATGTAAGTAAGTGTTGAAGTTTCTTATGGTCGAAGTCATTCTAAAACCATTGCGACCGGTTTCAGCTCAATCAGACAATCTTTAGTGACGGAAACGGTATTTTTATTTAAAAACAAAAATCATGAATAATATTTTTGTTTATAATGTTCTTAATTTAATATTATAGCATACTATTAATAATAGAGTATTAATAAAATCTCAATTAGTAAAATCAAGTTTGTGAGAAAGCCACTCAGGCCCGCGAAGCGGGCCTGAGTGGAGAGCTTGTGAAAATCGCTAGATACATGGCAAAATGCCATGTAACAAGAACAATAATGAAACAACACATAATACAAAAACAACAACAATGTGGCCGCAAGCGCCCACAGGGAGGCCCCCGGGCCGCAAAGCGGCCCGGTGGGCTGACGCCGCGGAGCGGACGAGGCGCGAAGCGCCGACGCCGCGTAGCGGCTACGGGCCGAAGGCCCGTATTTTACTAACATTATTATAAAACATGCACACTGTAGCGACGAAGCGAGCCTTTTTTGCTATGCATATTATAAATCTACGCAATCTAGCGAGCAAAGCGAGCCTTATTTACTATGCATTATTATAAATATAAGCATTCTAGCGAGCGAAGCGAGCCTTTTTAGCGAATTTTCATAATGAAAATGACGCTTATGAGGTTTTCGGATGACGGAAGTTGAGGGTGGGAGTGAGTGGAATCGGTTCCTATTGGCTTCCTGATAACAAAAATATATGTCCGAAAAAAGTTTATATATATATATATAATATATATATATATATATATAATATATATAATATATATAATATATATATATATATATATATATATATGTATATATATATATATATATATGTATGTAAGAGTTTCTACCCTTTCGTATGGCGAACGATAACTCTCGAAGGCGTTCTCAAATTGAAACGAAACTTTGCAAATCGCGAGATGTTGAGGAGGTTACGAGGCCTATTGTTTATAAAAACATTATGACGTCATCAACCAAAGTTATGACGTCATGAAAAAAAATTTTGAAACTTAAAATGGCTTTAAAACAAGGTATTAGTATTTAGGTAGACGGCTAGCTGAATCGATTAAGACCAATTTCAGCTCAATCGAACCATCACAAATGGCGCAATTGGTATACATATATATATAATCTTGTATATATGTATACGTCTAGGTCAAAGACTCGTACGATATCTGTTGGGTTCAGTAGTGTTAGAGGGTGGGGATATAGTATAAAAGAGAGACCTCTACCTCTTGCTCCATCATGGTAAGCCTACTGTCCCACAGAGACAGGGCAAAAATGGCTTCCACTGAACCACGCCGAGCTAAGCAGACCCGTAAAGAGGAAGAACATCGAAGTAGTCTTTATATGGTCGAAGTTATTCTAAAACGAATGCGACCAGTTTTAGCTCAATCGGACAATCCTAAGTGACGCAAACGGTATTTTTATTTTAAATAATTATGAATATATTTTTTTCAACCTTAAGATTTTACTCAAATAAACAATTTGTTTACAAAAAAAATTTGACATTTTTCTTTAAATTTTATAAACAATCATAAATGTAAGTAAGTGTTGAAGTTGTCTTTATGGTCGAAGTCATTCTAAAACCATTGCGACCGGTTTCAGCTCAATCAGACAATCTTTAGTGACGGAAACGGTATTTTTATTTAAAAACAAAAATCATGAATAATATATTTTTGTTTATAATGTTTCTTAATTTTAATATTATAGCATACTATTAATAATAGAGTATTAATAAAATCTCAATTAGTAAAATCAAGTTTGTGAGAAAGCCACTCAGGCCCGCGAAGCGGGCCTGTGGAGAGGCTGTGAAAATTCGCTAGATACATGGCAAAATGCCATGTAACAAGAACAATAATGAAACANTATATTTTTGTTTATAATGTTTCATAATTTTAATATTATAGCATACTATTAATAATAGAGTATTAATAAAATCTCAATTAGTAAAATCAAGTTTGTGAGAAAGCCACTCAGGCCCGCGAAGCGGGCCTGTGTGGAGAGGCTGTGAAAATTCGCTAGATACATGGCAAAATGCCATGTAACAAGAACAATAATGAAACAACACATCATACAAAACAACAACAATGTGGCCGCAAAGCGGCCACAGGGAGGCCCCCGGGCCGCGAAGCGGCCCGGTGGGCCGACGCCGCGGAGCGGACGAGGCGCGAAGCGCCGAGGCCGCGTAGCGGCACGGGCCGAAGGCCCGTATTTTTCAACCTTAAGATTTTACTCAAATAAACAATTTGTTTACAAAAAAAATTGACATTTTTCTTTAAATTCTATAAACAATCATAAATGTAAGTAAGAGTTGAAGTTGTCTTTATATGGTCGAAGTCATTCTAAAACCATTGCGACCGGTTTCAGCTCAATCAGACAATCTTTAGTGACGGAAACGGTATTTTTATTCAAAAACAAAAATCATGAATAATATATTTTTGTTTATAATGCTTCTTAATTTTAATATTATGGCATACTATTAATAATAGAGTATTAATAAAATCTCAATTAGTAAAATCAAGTTAGTGAGAAAGCCACTCAGGCCCGCGAAGCGCGGCCTGTGGAGAGGCTGTGAAAATTCGCTAGATACATGGCAAAATGCCATGTAACAAGAACAATAATGAAACAACACATAATACAAAACAACAATAATGTGGCCGCAAAGCGGCCACAGGGAGGCCCCGGGCCGCGAAGCGGCCCGGGGGCCGACGCCGCAGAGCGGACGAGGCGCGAAGTGCCGAGGCCGCGTAGCGGCTACGGGCCGAAGGCCCGTATTTTGACTAAGCGGGGTATTTTACTTTTTTCGTGACTTGGCGGGGCGGAACGCTGCTGCGTTTCTTAAATAGCAAACTTGCGAGCATGTCATTGA
>JACMZG010001914.1:23542368-23553641 GCA_018340805.1 Microvelia longipes | reverse complement strand
GCAGCGGGCCTGAGTGAGAGGCTGTGAAAAGTCGCTAGAATACATGGCAAAAATGCATGTAACAAGAACAATAATGAAACACATAATAAAAACAAAACAACAATGTGGCCGCAAAGCGGCCACAGGGAGGCCCCCGGGCCGCAAGCGGCCCGGTGGGCTGACGCCCGCGTAGCGCCTACGGGCCGAGGCCCGTATTTTTACTATACATTATTATAAAACATGCACACTGTAGCGAGCGAAGCGAAGCCTTTTTTGCTATGCATTATTATAAATCTACGCAATCTAGCGAGCAAAGCGAGCCTGATACTATGCATTATTTAAAATATAAGCATTCTAGCGAGCGAAGCGAGCCTTTTTAGCGAAAATTTTCATAATGAAAATGACGCTTATGAGGTTGTTCGGATGACGGAAGTTGAAGAGTGGGAGTGAGTGGAATCGGTTTCCTAAATTGGCTTCCTGATAACAAAAATATATTGTCCAAGTTATATAGTTATATATATTATATATCTATATATATATATATATTATATATATATATATTATATATATATATATAATATATATATATATAATATAATTAATAAAGATGATTAAGACCAAATTTCAGCTCAATCGAACCATCACAAATGGCGCAACAGTATACATATATATATAATGTTGTATATATGTATACGTCCAGGTCAAAGACTCGTACGATATCTGTTGGGTTCAGTAGTGTTAGAGGGTGGGGATATAATATAAAAGAGAGACCTCTACCTCTTGCTCCATCATGGTAAGCCTACTGTCCAAAGAGAACAGGGCAAAATGGCTTCCACTGACCACGCCGAGCTAAGCAGACCCGTAAAGAGGAAGAACATCGAAGTAGTCTTTATATGGTCGAAGTTATTCTAAAACGAATGCGACCAGTTTTAGCTCAATCGGACAATCTAAGTGACGCAAACGGTATTTTATTTTAAATAATTATGAATATATTTTTTTCAACCTTAAGATTTTACTAAAAAAACAATTTGTTTACAAAAAAAATTTGACATTTTTCTTTAAATTTTATAAACAATCATAAATGTAAGTAAAAGTTGAAGTTGTCTTTATAGGTTGAAGTCATTCTAAAAACCATTGCGACCGGTTTCAGCTCAATCTGACAATCTTTAGTGACGGAAACGGTATTTTTATTTAAAAACAAAAATCATGAATAATATATTTTTGTTTATAATGCTTCTTAATTTTAATATTATAGCATACTATTAATAATAGAGTATTAATAAAATCTCAATTAGTAAAATCAAGTTTGTGAGAAAGCCTCTCAGGCCCGCTTCGCGGGCCTGTGTGGTGAGGCTGTGAAAATTCGCTAGATACATGGCAAAATGCCATGTAATAAGAACAATAATGAAACAACACATAATACAAAACAACAACAATGTGGCCGCAAAGCGGCCACAGGGAGCCCCCGGGCCGCGAAGCGGCCCAGTGGGCCGACGCCGCGGAGCGGACGAGGCGCGAAGCGCCGAGGCCGCGCAGCGGCTACGGGCCGAAGGCCCGTATTTATTATGTATTAGCGAATTTTTCATAATGAAAATGACGCTTATGAGGTTGTTCGGATGACCGAAGTTGAGGGTGGGAGTGAGTGGAATCGGTTCCTATTGGCTTCCTGATAACAAAAATATATGTCCGAAAAAAGTATATATATAGTATATATATATATATATATATATATATATATATATATATATATATATATATATATATATATATATATATATATATATATATATATATATATATATATATATATATAATATATAGTATATATATATATGTATGTAAGAGTTTCTACCCTTTCGTATGGCGAACGATAACTCTCGAAGGCGTTCTCAAATTGAAACGAAACTTTGCAAATCGCGAGATGTTGAGGAGGTTACGAGGCCTATTGTTTTTATAAAAACATTATGACGTCATCAACCAAAGTTATGACGTCATGAAAAAAATTTTTTTGAAACTTAAAATGGCTTTAAAACAAGGTATCTAGTATTTAGGTAGACGGCTAGCTGAATCGATTAAGACCAATTCCAGCTCAATCGAACCATCACAAATGGCGCAATCGGTATACATATATATAATCTTGTATATATGTATACGTCTAGGACAAAGACTCGTACGATATCTGTTAGGTTCAGTAGTGTTAGAGGGTGGGGATATAGTATAAAAGAGAGACCTCTACCTCTTGCTCCATCATGGTAAGCCTACTGTCCCAGAGACACAGGGCAAAAATGGCTTCCACTAAACCACGCCGAGCTAAGTAAACCCGTAAAGAGGAAGAACATCGAAGTAGTCTTTATATGGTCGAAGTTATTCTAGAACGAATGCGACCAGTTTTAGCTCAATCAGACAATCCCAAGTGACGCAAACGGTATTTTTATTTTAAATAATCATGAATATATTTTTTTAAACCTTAAAATTTTACTCAAATAAACAATTTGTTCACAAAAAAAAATTTGACATTTTTCTTAAAATTCTATAAACAATCATAAATGTAAGTAAGAGTTTATACCCTTTTGTATAGAGGACGATAACTAAAGCTGATGAAAGATAAAACTATAATCTTTTCTTACCCTTTATACAAGGTTACTTCAACAGTTGCAACGTGTGGATTTTTTCCTTGTATTCTTTATACCTCTATAAAAACGTATTAGTTATGTATTTAAATATTCTTATTATTTTCTTATATTGCTTGTTAACTGTAATATTATTGCTTACTATTAATAATAGAGGATTAATAAAATCAAATTTGTGAGAAAGACCCTCAGGCCCGCGAAGCGGGCCTGTGAAACGAGCTGTGAAAATTCGCTAAATACGTGGCAATATGCCATGTAACAAGAAACGATAGTGAAACCATACATTAATACAAAACAACAACAATGTGGCCGCGAAGCGGCCCGGCGGCCGACGCTGCGGAGCGGACGAGGCGCGAAGCGCCGAGGCCGCGTAGCGGTACGGCCGAAGGCCCGTATTATTATAATATAAGCATTCTCTAGCGAGCGAAGCAAGCCTTTTTTTAGTATGTATTATTGTGAATATAGCAATTTAGCGAGCGAAGCGAGCCTTTTACTATATGTATTATTATAAATATAGCAATCTAGCGAGCGAAGCGACCCTTTTATCCGTCTATGGTTATAAGCATGCACACTCTAGCGAGCGAAGCGAGCCTTTTTTGCTGTGCATTATTATAAATCTACGCAATCTAGCGAGTGAAGCGAGCCTTATTTATATGTATTATTATAAATATAAGTAACCTAGCGAGCGAATCGAGCCTTTTTACTATTATTATTATAAATATACGCAATCTAGCGAGCGAAGCGAGCACTTTTTTACTATAATATTTTTATAAATATATACAGGGTGACTTACTCTTAATGGGCCAAAATAAAAATCTTGATTCTATGGACCAGGATGAACAAAAAATGTCATGTAAGCATAGGGTCGATTCTCAATAGTTCTCTAGAAAAAATCGATATATCAAATTATTCGATACTTTACTATCTAATTCTCAAAAACGATCTACAACTTGAAAACTAAAAAGCTAAAGAGATGCGGTTATATATATATATATATATATATATATATAATATATATATATATATTATATATATATATATATATATATATATATTATATATATATTATATATATATATATATATATTATATATATATGTATATATATATATAATATATATATATATTATAGGTATATATATGTATGTAAGATTTCTACCCTTTCGTATGGCGAACGATAACTCTCGAAGGCATTCTCAATTGAAACGAACTTTGCAAATCGCGAGATGGTTGAGGAGGTTACGAGGCCTATTGTTTATAAAAACATTATGACTCATCAACCAAAGTTATGACGTCATGAAAAAAATAGTTTTTTGGTACTTAAAATGGCTTTAAAACAAAGTATCTAGTATTTAGGTAGACGGCTAGCTGAAATCGATTAAGACCAATTTCAGCTGAATCGAACATCACAAATGCGCAATTGTATACATTTATATATATATGTATACCATTAAGACGACTTTAAGCTCTGTAGCCACGCTTCATACTGGAACACAACAAGGAACAGTGACGTCCACCGAAGTGTATTTCTGACTTACATCAATGAATTTTACCTTATCCCTAATTTCTTAGGTGAAGTAATAGGTTTTGCTGATGATACGTGTTTATTGTTTTCATCAGACACACACAGCTGGCAAGAATTGACAATCAAAGTAGACACAACAGCTGGCCTTAGTAAGCAAATGGCTACACACAAACTATTATTTCTAAACACCAAAAAAACCAAATTTATTACCTTCTCACTATCTAAAGAAAGGACAGCCTAAGATATAACTAAACTCAAAATCCATGATTGTAGTGCGTTAGAAAAAATGACACACCAAAAGTGACTGTACGACTATAGACAGGGTAACTTCTATAAAATACCTAGGTGTTTACTATTGACCAAACATTGACTTGGAAAATTCATATTCAAAATATTAGAAATAAAATAAGGAAATTCATATATATTTAGAGCACTTAGGGATTTCTGTGATGAAAGTTGATTAAAACTATATATCATGCTCTAGTGGAATCTATTCTTGGGTAACGGTATTATTGGATGGGGATCAGCAAATCAACTCACTTGCACTCGTTAGAAATAGCTAAAAATCAGTCATCAAAACCATCCTTAAGAAACCAAAGACTATATTCTACTGATCAATCTTTTCAAAGATTTCCCTGTTCTCACAATCAAAACAGTTATTTACAAAAAAGGTTCTATTAAAATACTTTAATCAACCGAAAAGAGTATATTAATCACAATCACAGCACTAGAAACAAAACTAATAGAAAAGTAAAAAGTTTAAAATGTAGAACATCAAATGATGCAACGACATGCTGCTACCTAGAGTCCAATTTTATTAATATGCTACCAGATGAGATAAAAACTAACCTGTTTTTAAAGATTTTAAAAAAGAAATAATCCTGTGGTTAAAAACCACCTCCAAATTAACCTATTTTCTTTTCTTTTCTTTTTTTTCTAACCTTAGATGAAATAATATTTTCTTTTTATTATATTTTATTTATTTATTTGTACTAACTTTTTAATTAATAAATTCTCTTCCTTAATTTAAGAATCTTATTTTAAATTTTTTTTTAAAAAATAACCAAGTCGTATAAAATACTAAATTAAGTAAAATAAATTTAAGAAAACTACTAACAGAAACTAAACTATTTATAAGAAACTATTAATAAGGAAAAAGAAAACTTTTAACAAGAAGACTAAGCCGCGCACAAGCTCATGCTTTTGCGGCTTAAAAGTTTATTTTTTCTCTTAAAGAGTTTGATAGTTGCTCTATTATAAAATATTTTGTAACATATTGTATTCACGAATCTAATTTTGTATTTATAATAAATAAAACATTTTATTATTATTTATATTTATTTATTATATATAATCTTGTTATATAATGTATACGTCTAGGTCAAAGGACTCGTACAATATCTGATTGGGTTCAGTAGTGTTAGAGGGTGGGGATATAGTATACAAAGAGAGACCTCTACCTCTTGCTCCATCATGGTAAGCCTAACTGTCCCACAGAGACAGGGCAAAAATGGCTATCCACTGAAACCACGCCGAGCTAAGCAGACCCTAAGAGGAAGAACATCGAAGTTAAAGTCTTTATAATGGTCGAGTTATTCTAAAACGAATGCGACCAGTTTTAGCTCAATCGAACAATCCTAAGTGACGCAAACGGTATTTTTATTTTAAATAATTATGAATATATTTTTTTCAACCTTAAGATTTTATACTCAAATAAACAATTTGTTTTACAAAAAAAAATTGACAATTTTTCCTAAATTTATAAACAATCATAAATGTAAAGTAAGTGTTGAAGTTTGTCCTTTATGAGTCGAAGTCATTCTAAAACCACATTGCGACCGGTTTCAGCTCAATAGACAATCTTTAGTACGGAAACGGTATTTTTTATTTAAAAACAAAAATCATGAATAATATATTTTTGTTTATAAGTTTTCTTTTAATTTTAAATTTATAGCATACTATGAGAAGGCTGTGAAAGTCGCTTAGATACATGGCAAAAAATGCCATGTAACAGAACAATAATGAAACAACACATAATACAAAACAACAACAATGTGGCCGCAAAGCGCCACAGGGAGGCCCCGGGCCGCAAAGCGGCCGGTGGGCTGACGCGCGGAGCGACGAGGCGCGAAGCGCCGACGCCGCGTAGCGGCTACGGGCCGAAGGCCCGTATTTTACTATACATTATTATAAACATGCACACTGTAGCGAGCGAAGCGAGCCTTTTTTGCTATGCATTATTATAAATCTACGCAATCTAGCGAGCAAAGCGAGCCTGATTTACTATGCATTATTATAAATATAAGCATTCTAGCGAGCGAAGCGAGCCTTTTTAGCGAATTTTTCATAATGAAAATGACGCTTATGAGGGTTGTTCGGATGACGGAAGTTGAGAGTGGGAGTGAGTGGAATCGGTTCCTATTTGGCTTCCTGATAACAAAAATATAATGTCCAAAAGTTTTAATTATATATATGTATATATATATATAAATATGTATATAATATTATATATATAATAGGTATTATATATATTATATATATATAATATATATATAATATATATATATATATATATATATATATATTGTATATATATATATATATATATATATATTATGTATGTAAGAGTTTCTACCCTTTCGTATGGCGAACGATAACTCTCGAAGGCGTTCTCAAATTGAAACGAAACTTTGCAAATCTCGAGATGTTGAGGAGGTTACGAGGCCTATTGTTTATAAAAACATTATGACGTCATCAACCAAAGTTATGACGTCATGAAAAAAAAAAGTTTTTTGGTACTTAAAATGGCTTTAAAACAAAAGTATCTGTTTAGGTAGACGGCTAGCTGAATCGATTAAGACCAATTTCAGCTCAATCGAACCATCACAAATGGCGCAAAACAGTATACATATATATATAATGTTGTATATATGTTATACGTCCAGGTCAAAGACTCGTACGATATCTGTTGGGTTCAGTAGTGTTAGAGGGTGGGATATAATATAAAAGAGACCTCTACCTCTTGCTCCATCATGGTAAGCCTACTGTCCCAAAGAGACAGGGCAAAAATGGCTTCCACTGAACCACGCCGAGCTAAGCAGACCCGTAAAGAGGAAGAACATCGAAGTAGTCTTTATATGGTCGAAGTTATTCTAAAACGAATGCGACCAGTTTTAGCTCAATCGGACAATCCTAAGTGACGCAAACGGTATTTTTATTTTAAATAATTATGAATATATTTTTTTCAACCTTAAGATTTTACTAAAAAAACAATTTGTTTACAAAAAAAATTTGACATTTTTCTTTAAATTCTATAAACAATCATAAATGTAAGTAAGAGTTTATACCCTTTTGTATAGAGGACGATAACTAAAGCTGATGAAAGATAAAACTATAATCTTTTCTTACCCTTTATACAAGGTTACTTCAACAGTTGCAACGTGTGGATTTTTTCCTTGTATTCTTTATACCCTTAGAATAATACTATATATAGAAGGAGCACAACTGATAACACGAAAGCCGGTTGACTGGTGCAACTAAGTAATGCTGCCACCCTTACAATATACAATTTTCTAAAAAAAGTTGGCAATACTTCCGGTTGCTGAATTATTATGTTCTATTATTAATTAATGATGGATTATTCATAAAATACTAATATAAATATCGGTGCATTACAATATTTTATGCATTTTAAATTGTAGTTTAACGTATTTATTAAAATTATGTATAAAAAGTAGTCCTCGTCAACTAAATGTAGATTCTTGTATTCCGCCACCCTTTTGCCATCTAAGACCAGTTTATTAAATACTCAGCAGGTGTTTTAAGTTATTATATTTGTTCTTTACGATCTTTCTTCATTAATGGATATTTATGACACATATTTAAAATAATGTTTTGTTGTCAGGTTGGCAGCATTACATAGTTGCACCAGTCAATCGGCTTTCGTGTTATCAGTGGAATTACATTGTGTTTACAGTCCTGTGCTCCTTCTATATATAGTATTATTCTAAGTTTATACCTCTATAAAAAACGTATTAGTTATGTATTTAAATATTCTTATTATTTTCTTATATTGCTTGTTAACTGTAATATTATTGCTTACTATTAATAATAGAGGATTAATAAAATCAAATTTGTGAGAAAGACCCTCAGGCCCGCGAAGCGGGCCTGTGAAACGAGCCTGTGAAAATTCGCTAAATACGTGGCAATATGCCATGTAACAAGAAACGATAGTGAAACCATACATTAATACAAAACAACATCAATGTGGCCGCGAAGCGGCCCGGCGGGCCGACGCTGCGGAGCGGACGAGGCGCGAAGCGCCGAGGCCGCGTAGCGGCTACGGGCCGAAGGCCCGTATTATTATAAATATAAGCATTCTAGCGAGCGAAGCAAGCCTTTTTTTTACTATGTATTATTGTGAATATAGCAATTTAGCGAGCGAAGCGAGCCTTTTTTACTATATGTATTATTATAAATATAGCAATCTAGCGAGCGAAGCGAGCCCTTTTATCCGTCTATGGTTATAAGCATGCACACTCTAGCGAGCGAAGCGAGCCTTTTTTGCTGTGCATTATTATAAATCTACGCAATCTAGCGAGCGAAGCGAGCCTTATTTACTATGTATTATTATAAATATAAGTAACCTAGCGAGCGAATCGAGCCTTTTTTACTATTATTATTATAAATATACGCAATCTAGCGAGCGAAGCGAGCACTTTTTTACTATATATTTTTATAAAATATATACATATATTTATAAAAATACATAGCGAAGCGAGCCTTTTTTACTATGCATTATAATAAACATGTACACTCTAGCGAGCGAAGCGAGCCTTTTTTTATTTTTGAATTATTATAAATATAAGCAATCTAGCGAGCGAAGCGAGCCATTATTTAACATGTATTATGATAAATATACGTATTGTAGCGAGCGAAGCGAGCCTCTTATACTATGTAAAATTTTAAAGATACTTTAACTAGCAAGCGAAGCATGCCTTTTTGACTTTATACTTTAAAATATTACAGCGTCCGAATGTTTTGATAGACTATCTTCGATCGCTTTAAATAAATAATTTTATTTGATGTATTTTTTTGTCGTGAGTTTTTGATGCAAACGCATTACTAGAAATTATTATTTCTTATTTTATTGACCTCAGACTTAGTTACCTTGATATAGCAAATTTCCTTGGAAAATATTCGCTAATAGGATAGGCGTATATATACATACATACATATATATATATATAATATATATATATATATATATATATATATATAATATATATATATATATATATATATATATATTTATAATTCTGAGAAGTAATAATAATAATAACTTACAGATGGTAAAAAAAGGGACGTTTCGACAAATCGTCTTTATCAAGCTAGAATAAGTCGGTGCGTACTCGGAAGCGTCGAGCCGACAACTCTCTCTCTCTCTCTCTCTCTATATATATGTATATATATATATATATATATATATATATATATATTATATATATATATATATATATATATATATATATATATATAATGTATTTAAATCGCACTCTTTAGTTCTATTTATAATACTGCAGTCTTGCACTTGCAAGTTTGTGTAGTGTGAGTTAAAACGGTTACTGTATGGCGAAGGCCGATTTTACCAGTTTTTCTGTTCGGAAATTTCACTCTGCAGCTAGAATGTCTATCGTGGTTGTTGGATGATCAGATTGATATTGGTATTAGTGCAGTGCTTACTTCGTCCTCGGGATGATTCAGTTGGTAGAGCGTGCCCGCGTTTAGGGTTGACTTCCATCTTGGGTACGAATGGAAGTATATATATATATATATATATATATATATATATATATATATATATATATATATATATCACGCTATCTTTTGAACGAAAGATAGCGAAAGAAAAACTGTTGCAAAAAACTAAATTACGGTGTATGAAAAATAATTTTCGAGTATAGGATGCCGTTTTCAATGGCTTTTAGGATGCAGAATCTAAAAACTCGCCCGGAGTCGATACAATCACTTAAAGTGACCAAAAAGTCGAAAAAATTGTGGTGTATTTCCGAAAAACCTTAATAAATAAGACCAGTTAACAATATATTCCAATATATTATTATCCACACATATGACAATATGTGTGGAGTCGTTTTCCTTTTTTTTTTGGACCTGTAAGTTAAATTAAAATGGTCCGGAGTCAATACAAGCACTCAGAGTCTAGAGAAGGAATATTTGAACCTCGGTACTAAATCTATCTTATTGTTTTAATTACAATCGGTGGTCCGCACGCCGGCAAAAAATTTCCTTTAGAATGTGTGTTCCCATGGTTAACAAACTATTTCATGCTTAAGTTTCCGGTTTATGCTTCATAACTTGAGCAGTTAGTCAATTTTTATCAAATGTCTTGAGTACATTTAAATTGAAAAAAAATCGTAAAATAATTAAATTAAGTTGAAATTTCGTACTAGTGTATACCGTTACGCTATAACTAATTGCACCAAGTTTTATTTCAAAACGACATGTATATCCATGATTATTTTTTTATTATAAAAGTATAGTAGCCACGAGTGTGGTCAGTCCTGGATGGGTGACTACTGGGATGTATTCACTATCTGAGGACAAGCGAAGCGAGTCCGAAGACGAGTTGCTGTTTATACAGCAACTCGTCTTCGGGAATAAAATAAATAAATCTAAATTTATTCGGGGAGAATAAATAAGTCGTCAAATTTATATTTGACGACTTATGTATTCTTAGGACGAGCGAAGCGAGTCTGAAGGAAAAAAAGGATGAGCGTTGCGAATCCGATGTGATGAGGTAATGTTCTGAGGACCCCATACCCAATTTTTTAGATATAATATGCCTTATCATAAAAATTAAAACCGTTACAGTACTTTTACAACAGAAGTGAATCACTTAAGTTTGAAAGACGTGATTCTAAACTTGCTTTTGAGAAATTATAATACTAGCAATGAAATTATCATTCGATGTAATTCTAATTGCTGGATTATTTTATTATTTTTAATTATACAGCGATGTAAAATATGATAGACAATACACTGCGGCGCCTCTGTGTTTAAAGTCGTTAAAACGTCAGTATTTATTGTGACCTTTGACACCTCAGATGTCTAGGGTTCGC
>JACMZG010001914.1:23412368-23539868 GCA_018340805.1 Microvelia longipes | reverse complement strand
ATTTACGCGTGGCGGTCACATAAGCATTGACCAGACTAAATTATAGTGTACTTGCACTACGTATTTCCTCATATCTGTATGAAAAAATTGATTTCTTTTACCGAATAGTAATAAAAAATCGTTACCTTCATAAAAGAATATATTACGGGACTATTTTCATTTCTATATCTCTTTATCTCTGTCGTAACATAACTTGCTTATGGTAAAAGACATTTATTTTTAAAGTCTTTTGTAATATAAGCCCTTAGGAGAGAGAACATACCGCCTCCCGTTTATTAATGATTGTGATGATAGGTTAGCACTGAGCTACTGAATACAAATTGTTTGATATTTAATGTATTTTAAAAATATGTGAATGTTTATATGTTTTTTTTTTTGTTTATATTAGCTTTAGTGGTGCTTATTGGTTACAGTATTGCCTGTAATAATAACGTTATGACTCAGAAAAGGTTATTATGCCAAGGGGGTTTATATTGTCGACATAGCAGTAACTAAAGGGCAGAATGTTAGGGGGGCTTATTATTACTAAGAGGGGGTTATATTCCGCTAAAGTGTCTGTATATTCTGTTTTGCTAAAGGCGAAAAAGAAATGTGAAGCAAAGACAATAACTTTTTAGTGGGTTTCGGAGGCAGTTAGCGGAGCCGTAAAAGAACACACACAAACTCTGGGAAGCATGAGACGATAGACGATATTACTTTTAAGAGGGAAAGAAGGGGTAGGTTACGGCGTATTGTTGAGGGTTATAGCCAGGTTATAGCCTTCTAGAGACCAGTACCTCATAAACGCGCCAACATTTTCTCCTTTTACCACTTGTATTAAGTTTTTCCTTTAGTTTTCAAACAGTGGAGATGTGTTGTTTTTATGCGGGCTGTAACTTGTCCTGCAGGTCAGCCACCTTAACAGCATATCGTATAATACACAACTAACTATGTTCTGTTTTTAGTTTTCTTAACGCTGTTCAAAGATTTCTTTTAAAAAGGTGAACAGTTGATTAGAAAATGTCGAATTATCTTTAAAGAATATATTGAATAAAATGATGTAGAAATTTATGAAGTAAGGGTGGGAGCGCGGGACACAGTGGTCTAACTCCTCCGAAATAAGCTGTTTTAGATGGGTTTGCTTTATGTTCACCGTTTCTCCACTAGAGGCAGGTCGGTTCACCTTGAACAAAAATCTTGTACACTCATACACACACACAGATATATATATATATATATATATATATATATATATATATATATATATATATATATATATATATATATATATATATATATGTATATTATACGTTTTCGAGTTTTCAACTTCATTTCTGGGTATATTGTCTGTTTTAAAAAGTTTTTGAGTGCAAGTTAAAAAAAAAGCTATTAATGCTCCTCGAATGAGCTTATAATCCCTCCTTTCTTTTAATTTGGTTCTCTTGGCAAGGTCGAAGAAACTAAAAATAATACATCTCTTGGCGTAGGCGAGAAAAATCATTATTGCGAGGGCAAAAGAGAATTTTTTTCAGTGGTGGATGTGCAATTTTATGTCCAAATGAAAGTTATGGGAATTGGTTTCACATCAAAAGAAGTTGTTTGGGGGGATTTTGATGTAGAAAAATTTCCAAATTGCGGAATCATATAAGGCATTTCTTATAAAAATTCAATCTGGGATATCGATATCATTATTTACTTAAGTAGGCCTCTAGTGGTACACCTAGGTCTAATGTATACGCTTACTGTCTAATGTGTTCTGGTACAAGTTATGTGAAACATGTTGGATAGTAGAGCGAGGGTTGCCTCTCTGCTAAAAATGAAAAGATAATATTTTTGCTATTTTAATTTGTTTTTATTAATTTATTATTTTAACTTATCCTCATTTATGCCGTAGGAACAGGAATTATCCGTTCAGGCGTTTTTAAGGCCTCCTGAGTGGTTTTCGCAAAGTTGTCTGTCTGTATGCGCGCGCGCGCGTGTATTTATGCTAGAGAGTTGAGATTTTGTACAAAAATCAGTCTACCGCTGTGGTTGTGCTATTAGGAAAAACATACTGAACTGAACTGAACTGTTCAGTTTTGTAGAGCATTGTGTTTCTATCCATGATGTCCTACATCCCTGAAGATGCCTCCCACAGTGGAAGCGAAACGTCGGATTCTTCATCTACATTGACGTGGTCACCACCGAAAGACCTAAATCTTCAAGCATTAATTCAATTTTTATTAAATGACTTGTGTACGTTTTTAAAAAAAAAATGTAAATTTGTCTGATTGAGTTGAAATTTGGTAAAAGTGTATACCATTACTTAATGAATAAGTACACTAAGTTTTGTTTTAATACAACCGAGGGCACGTTGCAGTATAAATCCGTCGAATTGTAGTTCTGAGGACAAGGGAGTATTAGCGTAGCGAATCTAATGTGATGAGGAAATGTTTCGAGATACACCGTACCCGTTTATTTTAATTTATTAGATACATTTTTATAGGTTTTAAATAATTGAATTTTAATTTGTAATCTGAGTAAATTGAATTTTATTTAAATAGAGTTGTATTTGAAACCAAGAAGAAAATAATAGTTGTAGACAAGCAAAGCTGACATAGATTACAATGTGGCTCTATAAATCTTGAGTAAAATCCCAAGTACACAAATTTATTAATAGCCAGTCCCCTGATACAGCGATATAACAAATCAAGTCCTGGGGTTGGGGTTATGTAGCTCTAGACTCGATTTATCTATTGGCAATAATACTGGTGGAGGTTGGAACGACTAAAACATATATCATTGCAACATACAAGGGGACTATCTCTATATAACAAAAGCTTCAAGATAATTATGTGACAAAACCAATAAACATGTTGTTTTGTGAGGTAGTATTAGTAGGGTAAACACGCATGCGTTATATATAAGGTTTATATGTGTACCGACAGATGGCGCTAGTCGAGTGTTTTAGTGATAGAATGAGCCCCCTTATATTATCGGACTTATCCAGGGCTAATCGGGAACAAAGCCAAATTTCTAGCCCTCAGCCTTTACACACACTCCTCTAACCAAGTGTTATTTATGACACTTAAGGGATCCATTTTAGTCCGCTGGTGGAAGGAGTTACGGATTTGCCTCAGTTGGCAAAACACATGCACCTCTCTTAGTTTAAGTCGTAGATCATAATAATCGTAGAGATGTGCCCCCTTTATGAACTATCTCTTAGAAGGGTTGGGACCGAGCCTTCACATAACAATACAGTCTTACCCTTAATTTGATAAAGGTCATTCTATTAAAACGTTATTTATTGAAATGGTGAGATTTATAATCGTGGAAAATTGTTAAACCAAAATTATTTATTACATCAAATTTCTTGTGTCCTTGCAGTCAAGATTAATATCGCAGGGGTAATAATTTTGATTAGTGGCTTTTCTAAAATCTCGAAATTCTATATGACTAGTAATCTTGTAGGCAAGATTTATTCACCGATTTAATCAACGTGGGAAAGAAAAGTTTAAATCAATAAATGTTGCAGTTAAATGCATAGTTTATAGGATTATCTAGGAACCTATGGATGTGGGGTATGAATAATTTCCTTCACACGTAAAGCTTATCACCAATCAGAATAACAAAAATAATATATTTTAGTACTTACTGTGCTTAGAAATTAGTACGATACAACTAGGTTTTCAAAATTGATTTAAGTTTTAGAATATCTTTTAAGGAGATTAAGAAGTAGTCAAATTATCCTATAGAGATATTATTGCTACGGAGGCCTTCTTTGTTTTCTTAAAACATCGGAAAAGTGGTCTGGTTTCCTTCGAATTATATATATTCAAATAAGCAGAACAAAATTACACATAGGATTTTGAAATTGCATATAACGGATCGTTAATAATATAAAACTTAACATGTGCGAAAAGCCTACTACTATTGATTTATTATGACCTTAGTTTACTCAGGCGCAGATCCTCGGTAAAAGGAAAAGAAAAGAAGTACAAATGTATAAAACATATATATATATATATATATATATATATATATAATATATTATTATATATATATATATATATATATATATATATATATATATATACATATATATCTTGTTTTATATATTTTGTACTTCCTTTTACCAAGGATCTGCGCCTGTTCCTCAAAACATTTCAAAACGTATTCCTTACACAAATTAATAGTATTATGTATAAAGAAATGCAAAAAAACAAAAATTTTGAGTACCGTGAATAGTTTGTTTACATTTACAAGGGTATAACAAGATGGCTGCGCCCATATTAAAATTTGAGCCAACTCCCTGGTGGACAAAATGTGAAGTACATGCTATGTCTGACAGAAATCACATTTGTTTCCCTATTTGGTTTGCATATTACTTTAACAGTCAGGTTTTTTTTTCTATGTTTCAAAATTTAACCTGTTGGGCCTCTCTAGTAATAATTCTGTAGTTATGATGTTTCAAGCCATCGTGTATTGAGATAGGCTATGTCCTCTATCGGTAATATATCATACTTTAATATACTTAAACCGAGGATAATATTGTAAATAAAACGATTGAAATATTCAATTAAAAATGTATTAAATAAATAAAAAAATATCAAGCCCTAAAATATTATATTTCAATAGGTTTTTGTTTATTTTAAAACATTTTAACATAAATTTCATGTCTTAAAAATTTAATTTATTTCCTTTTCTTAATTTGTTTCCAAACAAAAAAGATATGAAGTATTGATTATATTTCTTTAATATTAAAGTATAATAAATTTAAAGAAATAAATTAAAAAAACAAATGATAAATAGTTTCTTTAATAAAACGTATTGGAAGGAAAAAACAAGTTTTTAATAGATTGTTTTTCTTCAAAGCTTAGAAAGATATTAATGTAATAATTATTGCCAATGATATAGAGGTGCTATCAATTAACGCTAACTTACTGCCTTATGTACTTAACCGCGTCAGTCCTCCATCTCACTCTTTTCTACATATTTCAAGTTTTTTATCTTTATTTTTCTTTCATGAAATTTTATATAAAAGAGCATTAGAAGGTCTTGGTGTTATTAATGACCAGTAATCAAGTTTTTCACCAAATTGTAATTTACGACTGCTAATAACGGGGGTTTGTTGCTATAACGTCTCTAAGCCCCTTTATATACGACGGGTCAGCTGATTCATTAATTACAATTTCTTTTTTTTAACAACACTGAAGTCGTGCCAACTTTTCAAAAGAGGTTAATTATTATTGGTCTAAGAAATCGATTTTTCGTTTCTCTTTTTTAATGCCATGATTTAATAAATATTAATAAATTATTCTTTTCTATTTTAGAAAAAGTTAAATGTTCTAAAGGAGTTATTACCAGTAATAAATTTGATGTTTTTTAAACGCATTAGGAGAATAAATTTTTCTTTTTTTATTCATGTCAAATGTAAATGCTATTAAATGAGTATTTATTACCGCCTAGATATTTCATGTTTATAAGCCATAGTAAGGCTGAAGAAAAATTATATATTTACAATCTTGACTTTTATACTATAATTTATTAATGTGTGAATTACATTTGTATTTAGTTAGAATAGCAAATAAGTAAACATGATTAAATAGACCATTTAAAGTTGTATTTTATAATGTCTAATGCCTTTTACAATACTAGTTCCGAAAAAAATATTGAAATGGCAATCAAATGGACATAGATTATTTAAGTTAGTACAAGCTGCTAAATATGAAAATAAGTTTCATTGTCTATCTCATGTTTCAAACTTGTTATTTGTGAATTTTCACCCCGTAGGGGAACTTGGGGGCCACGTGACTATATATATATATATATATATATATATATATATATATATATATATATATATATATATATATATATATTTAAATATGTTGCATATGGCAAACGAAGAAGGTTACGGAGCCCACTGTTTGTGAAAAATTTAAGACGTTATGAAAAAAAATATTTTGAATCTTGAAATGGCTTTTAAACGTGGTATGTTTAAACTATGCAAACGACATCATACACACACAACACACATATGTATATATATTATATATATATATATATATATATATATATATATATATATATATATATATATATATATATATATATATATATATATATATATATATATATATATATATATATATATATATATATATATATATATATATATATATATTATATATATATATATATATATATAATTTATTTTTAAGTTTTATTGATTTTATTTACGTTTAGTTGAGCCGTTTGATTTTTGACCGAGTTTACAACAACTAGAACAACAACCTTAATTATGTGATTTCCAATTAGATGAAAAACACGAGTTTCTATATTTTTTCTTATTACAATGCCTTCCCTTACCCAAATAGGAGTCAGAGAAGTAAAATTATCAAAAAACACATTGCATATAATCCTTTCATATTAAAAGTTGATCATTGTAATAAACTTTAACATAAACAAGAATATTAAAATGAGATATCAAATATTATTATGTCGGCTTTCTAAAAACATAAGTGCTTAATAAAAAAATAATAAAACGTTTAAATAAAGTATCATGTTAATTTAACAATCATTAAATATAATCATTGTGCCTACACAGGTCGTAAAAAATGCAAATGAACCTTAAAGCGACCGAGTCAATATATCATTATTCTAATACCGGACTGGTGATAATCTGGCTCGAAAATGTTTTAAATAGAGACAAACCCTTATTTACACCCAGATAAGTAAAAACTGATTTTACTGTCATTGATTAATAATCTAACAGTTGGTTTAAAATAGATTACTGGAGTGATTAATCGTGAGATTAAAAACTCATGCTAGATTTCTCGAGGTAGGAATTAATTAAATAAAACTAGAAAAAATGCTTTATCGGTGGATTCAATCTGAAATGCTTGTTTGCTGTTTGGAGAGTGAATAATTGGTAGGTTATTAAAAGAGATTAAAATTTATGGGGAGTTTATGCTAAATTGGTGCGTAGGTTTAACAGTAGCTAACAAGATTATGTGACGTGTTTTGTTGCATAAGTTTTGATTTACGTTTGTAGTTATTACAGAAGTTAGGTGTACTTGGTGTGGTGTTCGGTGCTAATATGTGCTATGTATTGAAAATAGAGCTTAATCAGTAGCGCGAATGCTTTAAATGAAATTTAGAAGTGCAAACCAAATTAAAGTACGGAAATATAAACCCTTTAACTATAGATCGTGGTTTAGAATTTTAAGTACATTAACAACATAGTTACCTTTTTTGTTTTTAAAAGATTTTTTGTCTGTTACTCTTAATAGGCATAAAGATAAATACTAGAGGGGGCATAGCCCATGTAAATAGATTAGGAGGCTTGAAACATCATTTTGGGGGCTCTCAAGGGCTCTGTGTAACCTCAATGAAACCCTTAAGAGTAAGTAAAGGTTATAATAAATCAATTAATTTTGGCTTCCTGCACATTCATTGTGTTTTGAATTGTATTTTTAACGTTCTACTATATAAGTTATTGTAATTTTGTACAGATTTTTTGATTATATTTTTAGCGACGGTTGTAGGGTTAATTTTTCGATGTTTGAAAATGCCCATATAGGTTACATTTTCAAACATCTAGAGATATTATTACTAGAGGGGCCCTCTAGTAATAATATCTCTATGCTTATAGAGCTATTTTTACTTTTGGTTGAATTTAGAAATATCGAAAAAGTATCCTGAACTCCTTCGGCTATTAACATAATCAAATAAACAGCACAAAATTACAGTAACTTGTATAAGGGAACGATAAAAATACAAATCAAAAACGCAAACAATGTAAAACAGATGACAATTAATTTATTATAACTTAACTTACTAAGTGTATTTGTAAAGACCGTATGTCTATAACAAATAAATATATTATTATTAATATTATTATGATTACTTACTAAGAGTAAGTGATTAAATTGTAATAAGTTATAGTACTAAGAGTACGTTATAATAAGTTTTTTTTTATTAAAATGTAAATTACTCTTAGAGTAGGTTTCGATGAGGTTTCATAGAACCCCTGAGTGCCCTAAAAAGATGTTTCATGCTTTTTAATGTTTTAAGAATAGCTTCTCATGGTAGGCAATGTCCCCTCTAGTAATATTATCTCTATGGTTACTAATGTTTTTTTAAACATCTATCTGTAAACAACCATATGACTGTAATTTGTTTATTAATCAGTTAAGACTGATAAATAAACTGAAAAAGAGTTAACATGATAACTGGAGGATCAGTTAGGACTGGAAAAATATATAAATTAAATCGAAAGCTCGGCACAATTAGTGTTTTTTAAAAATATTTTAGACTTATTCATAATAAACATGATTAACAATTTAAAATAGGGGTCCCAATAAAGTTTTTTTATTCGAGAAATATAAGCTCTTATTCGAAAATATAACAGAATACACAGTTCTAAAGTTTGATGGCAACAAATTATTACGTCGTGAGGGGGCAATAAAATGTTTTCTTTTTGGAGCTGCTCGTCCAAAAATCAGGTACAGAGTATCTCGAAGTATTTTCCTCTTCTTATCGGAATCGCTGCTGTCATCCTACCACTCCGGACTTGCTTCCCTCATCTAAAGAATACGCGAAATGTATAATTTATAGTTTTCGACTCACTTTGCTCGTCCTCAGATAGGAAAACCCAGTTTTAATCTTAGTGGACATCCACATGCTAATCACATTCGAAGCTGCTCAAAAACGTAATCCGACAAAAACCATGGATATATTTATTTATTTATGGATATATTTATTTATTACGAATTAACAAAATTGTATAAATATAATATAATCTGTACGGGTTCTAAGCAGAGTCCTCGCTCAGAATAATTTCTTGAGGACTCTCACATCAATCATTCATGTAAAATTGTTAATCTGTTTTTCTTTATTGATGTATAAATATACATATTTATTATTTACCGTGTTAAAATTAAACATCTTATTTTTATTACACGAAGAGACACACTCGCTTCGAATATTTACATATTATTAATAGTTATTGATTTTTAATCGTAGATTTTTTAACATCGATATAAAAATATAGATATTATTATATATAATTATTGATTTATAAATATCTATTATTATTATTATTATTATTGTATCATTCGATAAAAATGTAACTAATGCTGATAGTGAGATAAAACTTTACTTATTTGTTTGCCTTACAAATAGAAGTTTATGAGTGCCTAATTTCAAGCTGATCCCATATTTTTGTAATTTTTGTATTGACCTTTGTTTTGTATTGCGAATGACGCTTAATGATGTCATAAAACAATATTTTCTTGAAACCACAACTTATCGTAAATATTGATTTTTATACCAAATATTTGCAAGGTACGATGGTGACAGATACACTTTAAAAAGGGGAGAGGGATCTATTACATACCTTTGTATGTTGAAGTTTATACATTTTTGAAAGGATGTTGGTTTAATTATAAGTTTAATTATAATATTAATTAAAAGTTGATATTTTGATAAGCGTTGAAATATAAATTTATTCGATATGATCATTGTCTGTTTGAAGGATAATGTTAATAAAACCACGTGACGTTATAAACAAAATTAATAATTGATTAAGTATGGTAGTAGGCGGAAGAATATTTCGCTGTTCTTCCGCTGGAGACAGCTATGTATAGGATAGGATGTTAGAAAATACTTTGTGGCAGGTTCTCAAAATTCCCCATGAGGTAGCCTAAAGGTTACCTTTGTTGAGCTGTCTATTATGCTGTCTGTATATCCTTGAGTTTATATCAGTAAAAAAGAAACTCGAGGAATAGATAATGCTGTATGTAGCATTATCTAAATCAGACTTATTAAAAATCAACAAGCCTCTATAAAGTAAAAAATGGCGTTTCATTTGAATAGATCATATAGAGACAGTTTAGGATTCTAAACAAGAACCCTGAAAGTTTAAAGCTAGTAATATTTATGAAACCTCATGAATTACCATCTAGAAAATTATCTTCATGGTCAATGAACATTTTTCGATAACAATACTTTTACATGACATTAAGGTTCTTCATGGGTTAAGAAAAATATAATTATAGGATCTGTCTAGGATAAAGCTAGGATAATAGATAATTGCTTTGTGATAGTGAGTATAGAATAGAAACTGTGATGGAAAATATAAGGAAAAAAATCATATCACGGAGAAATAATTTGTAAAGGCTTGTCATTTGGGTTGTAAGTGCTGCGATCTGGGTTAAACACCGTGCAACTCAATGACTCACCTCTTTTAAATACATATATCTAAAAAGAAACATAAAAGTTTCTTAAGCCATCATTGAAAACCGATTTGTCTTGGAAAAAAGAAGGAAAAACTATAAAGGTTTTCAAGGTGACAGGACAACCAAGACTTGAATCCTTGCAATTAGATACAGCTTGATTAGAAATAGACGAAGGACTGAGATTGAAAAGGACATCTGAGACGTCCCTGATAGAGATCAACAAAAACGAATTGACTTCTCTTTCATTGTTCGTTGTGTTAGGGCGTAAGTGTAGTTGATTTTCTGGAGGACGCAATATTAAATGGTTTGCGTCATAGAAGAATCTTCACGTCACGAAATGGATTTCGTGTGAATAATTTTCTTGCAGAAGACCAATTTTTAATTTGATCGAAAAATGTGCGAAGTTAAAAGGTTTTAAACGTCAAATGTTTTTCTTGCGTGGGGTTTAACAATGATATACGTTACCTGTTCATTATTCAGCTGAACTAAAGGATCATAAACAAAACGTACAAGAATTTTGTTTTGTTGAAAGAAAACTACTTTACAAATACCTAAAAGTCATTCATCAAACAGTATGTGTCATGAAAGATGACTAAAATGTGCTTCTATTCGCTTTTAATCCAACGAAATTAGGTTCGGAGTACCTCGGGTACTTCTCCTCAACATATTTGATTCGCAACGCACATCCTGACATTTTGGATGCGCATCGCTCGTCCTCAGAATATGGAAATCAAGTAATTTATAATGCAATGTGTCTACATTAGCAACATAATAGCAGTGCAAACTAAACGGATGTTACTAAAATACATTTATTTTATTCCTAGCTGTCACCATTCCTGGTTCTGACCTGCCTCGATGCTGCTTAACATTAGTGTCCCAACAAAAACCGTAGATACTCTAGCCGTATTGGAATTACATAAAGAGATACAATTGACTTGGTCTTTATATGACTACATACTTGCTAAATTTCAAACCGATAAAAATATTTGTCCGATTTTTATGAATTTAGAGTCATTTATGACAGCTAATGATATCTAGAAAATATTTTTGGGTAGCACAACTAGGTATAAAGATTGATTTTTGCACTAAGTTTCAAATCTCATGTAAAAGTACACTGCGAGCTAGTTACTACCAAGTTTTCTGTCAGTATGTGTGTGTTATCATCGTTGTTCCCATAAGGTGAACTAACAAATTTTGTTTTCAGAAAAGAACAATTCGTTATGATATTATCAGGAATGGTTGACCAGGACTCATGGCACGATCCATACAATTTTAGACATAAATATGGATTTGTATCCAGATTTTTGTAATGCCTTCATATGCTTCCAGTGTAGAGTATAAGGCACAACCGTAACAGGGGAAAGGGGAGAGGGGAATTGTGCCTTGCCCCTCCTTTGGATACATATTACCCCCACCCCCCTCCTGGTAAAGTAGTTTTTAGTGAAAGTTCGTTAAAGGTGTGTGAAATATCGCCCCCTCTTGGATTGGTTTCACCCCTCCCCCCCTTACGTTTTTTGCGGGGTACAGGCCTGGTTACACCTTTTCCTTTTTTGAATAAAAGTAATCCTTTTTTTTTTGTTTCTTGAGGTTTCTTCCTCTTTATAAACCTGATGAATCTTCCTGTCCTGAGAGGAAATCAGGGCTGACAAGAAAATCCCAACCTCGATGCCTATTTGCCTAGCTTTGCTGGCAAATAGCCCTAATGCTGGCCTATTTAAAACCTATTACTACTACTACCGTGATCATAATTATTGGAAATAATTATATATATCGTATTAATGGAAATAATATATCTGTTAGAAACTGGGTTTATTTGTTATATTTATAATTAATGACATTTTAAAATTATTGTATTGTCAAAATATTGTATTGTCGAAAATAGACCAAGAAATATATAAAAGACAGAACTTGTATTCCTGTAGAAGTTAGATAGATAAGTAACTAGCAAGGCAAGAACAAATGGTCCTTCGAGCTTAGGTAATATAAGACATTATTTCATTTTATGACTCTTAGGATAAGTAGTAGATCTAACAAAGGGCAACTACCAGAAAAATTTAAAGACTTTGTAATGGAGAGAGCAACAGGGCCTTCTGAACGGACGAAAAGAAATTTGGCTGTGACTAACCAGATTGAGACTGGCCGAGAGGAGGGTAACCAGAACACAGTTGCTGATAATATTACCGAGAACGAAAACCGAAATGTGGTTTCGGAAAGTACAACTAGTGATAAGAACGCTGAAAGTATCACTAAGTTATCTTCCAAGTCCTTTACTACTACTAAGAAATCTTTGCGCAGCTCTAAGAATACATTGCGTAGTTCGAGACGATATGTTATGGAAGCTGAAGAGCAAGCTTTAGTAGAGCTTGCAGAACTTGAAATTGCTGAGGTAAATGCTAAAGCAGCAGCAAAATCTGCAGAAGCAGAAGCTGAAGCCCGACAAATAGAGATAGAGATTAGACGTAAACTTATTAATCAAAAGAAAGAGTTGAGGTTAAGCCAGCAATGTGACAGCCAAGCTAGTTATTTTGGTGAGATGAGTTGTAGAAATTCGCGGAAGGGAGAGTTAACAGAATTATTTGACCAAAGAGTAAACCATCACCAACAAGTGAAAGTGTGGCTTGAAAAAGATATTGTAATTGAAGAAGGGTGTGAAAACAGTAATGTTATAATAAATAAATATCTTGATCTTAATGAAGATACTAAAATTCCAACGATTAAAGCCAGTACTCGTGGACCTGAGATGAAAACGGTTGCACCAATCACTCATACAGTAAATATTCCTACCACTGAAGTAAAACCATCTACTTCAGAGTTGCCAGTTAATATGTGGTGTAAGCAGGTATCGAAGAAGGAACTACCACCATTTGGGGGAGAAGTAGACCAATGGCCGCTATGGATAGCCGAATACAAACGATCAACTGAGACTTATAATATATCTAATTCAGAAAACCTATCACGCCTTCAAAAATCTCTTAAAGATAAAGCACGATATGCCGTTCATTCGCTGCTAATTTACCCAGAAAACATCCCTGAAATAATAAATGTATTGACAAGACGTTTTGGTAGACCTGATTACATAATTGAAAACATGATATCAAAAATTCGTGGATGTACCTTTCAAAAGGAATACCGAACAGAAGCGTTGGTCGAGTTTAGTGACACAGTTAGGAACCTAGTAGTTACCATAAATGCTTTGGACCACCAGCATCATCTTCAAAATCCTTTTCTATTAAACGAATTAATAAACAAACTTTCGGCAAACATGAAATTGAATTGGGGACAGTATGTTCTAACTTTAAATTCAAAGGTAGTGAACCTTCAAGATTTTTCAGACTGGTTGAGTAGCATAGCAGAAGCAGCAGCTATAGTGACGCCTCTGATTCTGACAGAAAAACACGACGACAAGAAAAAGAGCAGTAAAGATTATACTTACACTACTTATCAACAAAGATATGATGAAAGAGAAGAGAAAAAAGGTGATAGTTTTAAAAAAGATTGTTTAATATGTAAGAGAGGTTGCTTGAAATGGGAAGATTGTCCGACATTTTTGAAAGCTAATGCCAATGAAAGATGGAGATACATCACAAAATTTAAGCGCTGTTTTTCGTGTTTACGAAACCGGCATCAAACGAGAGATTGCAGGATGAAGACGAAGTGTGGTAAGGATGGATGTGAGTTAAAACACCATATCTTGTTACACCATTACAAACCAAAACATGAAGAAAACACCAAGAGTGAAAGTAAAGAGTATGAAGTTGAAAAACCATTTCTTTAATTTCTTAAAGAAATAGTTTGTTTTTATTTACTTTTTGTTTTAGCGAATTTCCTTTGAAAATTCGCCTAATGGGATAGGCGTCATGGCGGAATTCGAACCTCGGACCACGACACAAATCCGTTTCAGAGGTCCCTTATGACGAAAAAATACTTTTTTTGAAACTTTATATATATATATATATATATATATATATATATATATATATATATATATATATATATATAATATATATATAATATATATATATATATGTATTTCTAGACACTTTCTTGTAAACACTCTATCTTTCGAACGGATTAATATTTTTTAACCAAACTTGGTACAAAAATCAACCTTGGGGAGGACACGAACCCTATTGAAAACCAGGTTTTTGTGACGTCATTAATCCGGTTTGCTGAGTCAGCGAAATTTTCAAAAAATCGGCAAAATTCAGGGTTAATATTTTTTGCCGCAAAAAAGGTCAATATTTATGTTTTTTGAGACGCTGAATCGAATGAAACCGGTCCGAAGTCGATACGACCACTATAAGTGACCTAAAAATCGAAAAAACCATTCTAAATTCCCGAAAACCAAAATTTAGGTCGATAAAAAATAAATTTCGAGTAGGGTGTCGTTTTCAATGTAATTTTGGGCGCGGAATCGAATGAAACCAGTCCGAAGTCGATACGACCACTTTAAGTTACCAAAAAGTCGAAAAAACCACAAAAATTATAGAAAACCAAAATTACGGTCGTTGAAAATTAAATTTCGAGTAGGGTGTCGTTTTCAATGTTTTTTGGGCCTCTGAGATGAATGCCAGTGGTCCGGAGTCAATACAACCACTCAAACTCAGGGTACCTGGGTTCACATCCTGGAAGGGTCGATCATTTTTTATCGTTTTTTTACCTAATATAAGTTTACAACTAGGAAATAATTCTGGCGCGGTGGTCCGCATGTCGGGCGAATTTCCTTTGGATGCGTGTTTCCGTGCTTTTTATATAAGTTTACAACTAATAAATAAATAATTCCGGCGCGGTGGTCCGCTGTCGGGCGAATTTAATTTAGAATACGTGTTTCCGTGCTAAACAACCATTTTCTTGCTTATGCAAGAACCATGCCCATTGCGTGGTTCTAGAACCTAAGCAGTTACTCAATTGTCAAGCACTGCTCGTAACTCATTTTGTCTGTATTTTCCAAAGGAAATGCGCTAAAACCTTTAAAGATAACTGACTAAGCTTAAAGATAAGTAACTAAGCTTTAAACTAGTGCAAATAATAGAGCGTACTTCTAATTTTAGAGGCATAGTTTTGTGCAACCAACTGGATAGTTATGCGCATTTCCTTTGGAAAATACAGACAAAATGAGTTACGAGGAGTGCTTGACAATTGAGTAACTGCTTAGGTTCTAGAACCACGCAATGGGCATGGTTCTTGCATAAGCAAGAAAATAGTTGTTTAGCACGGAAACACGTATTCTAAATGAAATTCGCCCGACAGCGGACCACCGCGCCGGAATTATTTATTTAGTAGTTGTAAACTATATAAAAAGCACGGAAACACGCATCAAAGGAAATTCGCCCGACATGCGGACCACCGCGCCAGAATTTTTCTTATATATCTTTCTCAAATTAATGTTTGAACTCACTAAAACAAGAGTACGCCAACTGAGCTGTTACCTACTGTAAATTATTAATAACAGCTGTTAGTAAATTGTTTAATTTACTCTCAAGTAAAATTTATATTTAATTTGTTGATCAATTTATCAATTGATTACATTAATTTGTTTGTTTACATTTAATTATTATTTTGTTATTGTTAAAAAAAAAAAAAATACTTTAAAGTTAAATTTAATATTAATATGAGAAAGAAAAGGGAAGTACTAGTGAAGGATTTGTCACTAGTGGGCCCCGGAGAATGTTAGAAACTGGGTTTATTTGTTATATTTATAATTAATGACATTTTAAAATTATTGTATTGTCAAAATATTGTATTGTCGAAAATAGACCAAGAAATATATAAAAGACAGAACTTGTATTCCTGTAGAAGTTAGATAGATAAGTAACTAGCAAGGCAAGAACAATATCTTATTTGCATTTAGAATTATTTTATACGTAATTATATAATTACGTTTTGTAGAAGAAAGTCCCGTTACCTGAAAAATTAGCGAAATAATTTAAACTATTTATTTCCCTAGCTATCGGACGCACCCTAAAAACATAACTTAAAAACGAAAGTATATGTTTCTATTTTAGTTAAAATAAATAATAACTAACCATTCATCACTTATTTCAAAATTTACCTATTATATTTTTCATGTTAAAAATACATTAATCAAATATTTCTCAACCTCATGAAAAAATACATCTTACCTAATTTATATAAATTCGAAATCAATTTTAAATAATTTACCTTTAAGAATAATTTTTTTTCGAAAGAATGTGAAATAAAAGTAGAACACGTAAGAGTAATAATTCAACATAAGAATGCAAATGCGTGCTAAAACTAACTATATTAAGTTGAATTTCTAAAAACTTAGGGAAAAACTGAATCTAGAAGTGTAATTAATTACATTATAATGCTTTTAAGTTTACCTTATGGCTTAAATATCTTATTTTTTTATTCGTGTTAATTATTTGTTTTTTTATTGTACTTTTTTACTTTATATTTAATAGAATTTAATAAATTCTAGAGATTTAAATAAAATATAGAGATTTGTGTTTGTGAGAAAAATATATGTAAAACAGACTGTGCAATATGGAACAAAGCTTTCAAATCTTATTTCTTAACAAGCTGCCAAATATGAAACTAAGCTCTCTAACATAGATTTTTAATCAAGTTGCCAAATATGGAACTAAGCTTTCCAACATAGTTTTTTAATCAAGCTGCTAAATATGAAACAAAGCTTTCCAAATAGCTTTTTAATCAAGTTGCTAAATATGGAACTAACTTTCCAACATAGTTTTTTAATCAAGCTGCTAAATATGGAACTTAGCTTTCCAACATAGTTTTTTTAATCAAGCTGCTAAATATGAAACTAAGCTTTCCAACATAGCTTTTTAATCAAGTTGCTAAATATGGAACTAAGCTTTCCAACATAGTTTTTTAATCAAGCTGCTAAATATGGAACTAAGCTTTCCAACATAGTTTTTAATCAAGCTGCTAAATATGTAACTAAGCTCTCTAACATAGCTTTTTAAGGTAACCCCCCCAGGGGTACCTTAACCACACTTTGCGTAGCCCTGAGCTATGATAACAATCTGCTCTGGGACTGATAAAAGCAGGTTGTATCCCTCTAAGTATAAATCCTATCAATCTAAAATAGATCCCTATAAGTATCTAAAATCATTTCTTATAAAAATTTAACTGATGGCGATGCCACTACTTTTTTATTTAAAATATTTAGCTTTAATTTCATATTGCCAACAGTTATTTTAAAAAGTATACAACACTTTTATTATTGTGATAATTCTTATATGAAACTTTTATATTGTTATTCATTTTAATTCTATAAAATTATTTTTTTACGAAAATTTGTTATATTTATAATTATTTTAATTTATAAGCAATTGGGCTAAAAACCCGTTTTATTGTAGATTAATAAATATACTTCCAGATTTAGAATCTGTAGGTGCTGAAACGTAGACGTGAAAAAAATAAGTCTTTATACTGTACATTTTTTACCAAGTCACTTATTTATCACTCGCAGCAGGCTTGTAACAATAATCCCTCATTGGAAAGATAATCCGACTGAAGAAGTGTTTTCCTAAACACGTGACGTCGCATTAATCATCCATAGCAGTCTAAATAAAGAGAAATCTATAGATGTTGCGATAACGCATGATTTGTCATCTTGTTTCTCATATTTTTTGATTTATTATAGATTTTGTTGCTCAAATACGAGCAGTTATAAAATGTTGACTTTAAGAGTTCAGAGGAAGGTAAACTTTCGTATCAGACATAACGCACTTTATCATGGTCGTGCGATTCAGAGGGATGAATGATTTTTTAAGAGTTGGGGGAGGAAGTATTTACTACTGATTTTGCCTTCGCGTTTCCTTATTGTGGTAATGAGAAATTTAAGTGGACAATAAATTCGATTTTTCATTAACATAAATCTTTTCCTGAAAAAAGTAGAATCAAACTTACTGGTAAAATGTTATTTGTTGAGGGCCCTATTTTTACCCCTCCTGGTGATAATGGAGTTAAGCCGAAACCGGTCCAGTGATATTCATATCCATCAGCAAGTATCAGCGGCACTTAAACCTTTATTAGTATCATAGACTATTTAATAGACTTCTTAGTTTTATCTTGTTTCAAAATAAAAAAAAGTTTTTAAAATCCTGTCATACAGTAAAACTCTGTGTCCTTCTAGTACATAGGAAAATCATTGTGTTTGCAAAAGATCCGGAATTTCCGGAAAGATCCGGGATTTCATCTGAATAATCCGGTTCAAGTATTTTTATGACCTAAGTGATTTTCACTAATTTGTCTGTCTCTATGTGTGTTGCGTGTATGTGTCTGTTATCATCAAGCTTCTTGCGTGTTTATGCTAAAGATTTGAAATTTAATGGAATATTGCTGTCATATTAATTAAATATTGCTATCACATTTATTATATATTGCTATAATATTTATTACATATTCCTATCACATTTATTGCTATCATACTTATTACTTATTATATTTTGCTATCATATTAATTAAATATTGCATTTATTATATATTGGTATTACACTTATTATATATTGCTATCATATTTATTGTATACTGCTATCATATTTATTACATATTGCTATAACATTTATTATATATTGCTATCTTATTTATTATACATATTGAAATCAAAACACCCTGGATTTTTTATATCTATTTTATTCTGAGGGTAACATAGCAAGACCGGAGTATTATTTCATTAATTTTTGGGGCAATCATGACATACTTTGGACGAGCGAAGCGTGTACGAAGTTGTAAGAAAAAGTACTGAGGTACTCGGTAACAAATTTTTGTTTTGACTCTTCTCACGTCCCTTGGAGTTTTATGATTTTATCATAAAATTCCAATTTCAACATCCAAACATATTAATGTTATCTTGTTATTGAACTCATTTAAATATTCAAATCACCATAAGCTACATGAAATTTCAACATGATTGAACATTATGTTTAGAACAGATACTAAAGGAGAAATGTGAAACTTATAGTAGTTGATTTATATATCTGGAATATCAAATCATCATAATTAAATTATAACTAAGTAAGGGGAGTCATTAACAGATACAATTTAATAAATGATACAATAACCCATGTTAGAGTGTGGCATGATTGAGTTTAATGTTATTACATTTCCCCCTCATGTTTTTCAATGTTGCAAGATTTTCTTTATGTTTTAATGCTCAGAATTAACAGAATTAATGTTAAGAGATGAAAGTTGGGATATGAAGTCCCCTAGTATAGCTTTATTACTTTAGGGAGGGGGAGAATGAGGGTTTTAAAGCTCTGAATATGGTCTGCCCTAGGGTTGAGACTATATTGCTAGGGACCAGAAAAGGTATATATAACCCCTAAGGGTAAAGCCGCAATATTTGCTAGCTCTAAGGGAGGCTTTATTAACGCAATCAGTGTGCGGTTTGCGGACTAATCCCGTGACTCTGTGGACATATCTTTGTCCGTAAGTTAATTTAATATAACAAGGGATTTTCAGAGGCAAGTTTAATGACTGTCCACACTGACTCAGTCTTTACGGAGACGAAACCAAATTGTGTTCTTTAAAATGTCTCCTTCCATTTTTTATACGAAGTGATTTTTCACTTCGTCAATTTTTTTTTTACGGTAAAATATGTTTAGGGTGTCATGAACCGTCAATGATAAGTCAGCAAATTTTACAAAAAATTAAAAAAAGCGACAAAATGATCAGATCAATTTGAAATTCATCTCGCATGTTTACAAATTATATAAAATACTAAAGATAATACACTTAAAGATAACCTTCCTACTTTTAACATTTTGCAATGCGGGTTGAAAGCAATTAAACTTGCATCTTAAGAGAGCAAAAGAAATTACTATATTATTATGAGTTGATTTCGGCGATTTAAACCATCCAACGAACGCTTTATCGAACCCAGATATCTTCCGCCGTCTATGATAAAGTAACGCAAACACATTTAATGAATAAAGAAGATTATAATTATCCACAGTAAGCACTCATAATTCATACACAATGTTTAACGAACAAATCGCGATAATATGTTTTTTCAGACAAATTATATATATAATATAATATATATATATATATATATATATATATATTATATATATATATATATATATATATATATATATATATAATATATATATATATACATATATAAAATCGGGTACGGAGTACCTTGGAACTTTTCCTCATCACATCAGATTCGCTACACTCATCCTCCCAGCTTTGGACATGCTTCGCTCGTTCTCAAAAAAAATAATTCACCAAATTTATACTGCATCATGTCCTTGGACTCGCTTCGCTCGTCCTCTGATAGTAAATACATCCGTTTTATTCTCAGCGTTCACCCATACAGCACTGATTACGCTCAATGCTGTTTAACTCTTATGATCCATCAAAAACCATAGATGTACTTGTAATTTTAAAACGAAACTTAGTGTACTTATTTATTACGTACAGGTTTACACTTGTACCAAATTTTAACTTAATAGGATTTTTTTCGATTTTTTAAATTTTTGAATTTTTAAAAGTCATTTGATAAAAAATGAACTAATACTGATAATGAGATGAAATTTGACACATATGTTAGTCTTATACATGGCTACTTCTGTGCTAAATGTCAATTGGATCGCATCATTTTTCTGCGTTTTATAATTTTTCGAAATGTGTGCTTGGTCACTTTTGATGGTTAATGATATAAAAAAATATTTTCCGAATAGCACAACTAAGAATAATTTTTGTACAAAGTTTCAACTCCCTAGCATAAATACACTGGGAGCAACGATGATCATAGACACTCAAACACATACAGACAACTTTGCGCAACCTCTCAGGAGGCCTTAAAAACGCATGAAACGGATAATTCCGGTGACATCCCGGGTCCGGATTTGTTAGGTAACACTATACTTTTCTTACATATAAATGAGAAAAAGTAAAAATAACTTAAATAATGGCATTTAAAATTCATTTTAATTATAACATAAGTCTTCTAATTTCTTTTGTAACCTTCGATATTTCAATCAAAATGAACGGATTTTGCTACAATAGTTTTATTATTAACTTGTAGTCTCCATGAAATATATCTCCACGGACTCCCAGGAGTCCGGGCACCACACTTTGCGCTTTGCGTACTCCTGGATTAGGCTATTTAAAAAGTCTAAGGTCTAGGGAAGCGAGTCTGAATAAGTGAGGATGAGCATTGGAAATCTAATAAAAAAAGGAAATGTTCCGAGGTACCCTAAAATCGAGTTCTTTATATTTATATTAGTTACATAATTTTTTTAAAGAATTTGTTGGTGATATTAAAAATAGTCAACAAGTATACAAAGGTTTGATCTCTTTAAGAGCGTGTTATATTTTAAAGCAGCCGTGTTTTTCCTAAAACCCAAACTAAATGAAGTCGTATATCTTGCAACTTTTCCAGCTATGAATATACGATGATAATGTAAAACTGTTTTTAAAGGGAGGGTCAGGGAGGTTGGCCTGGAAAACTAGGGGTAAAGCGAGAGGTGGGGGAGTGATAGATGAGCTACTCAGAGTAATTGGGGGGGAGGTGAGTTATGACCTCGTAGTGAAATACTGCCCTCTGAAGGCATTTCCTAGGGCACAATTACAGACAGACATTTATCATATCTTATAGTCCGCCTTACCGAAAAACCTCCCCCCTTAGAAACATTATTCATCCTCCGAGTCCGATATTATTTCATTGACTACATCTGACCTTCCCTTTCCTTGCCACAACAACTATTAATCTCGTCTTGAATTACTTCGCTCCCTTATATCTTCACAGCTTTAAAAACATTAATTAATCAGTTCTAAACCAAGCTTTTTACTGAACTCTTATTGCGCCAGGACAAAAATTAACATCTTTGAACATACCTGTATCTAAATTAAACAGCTGACCGAACGTACCGCTGAAACACTACCCTACAAATTTCCACTCCTATTTAATTACAGTACGGACAACTGGATACTCAAAAATGATAGGTCTAATTTGGAACAATTTTTCATAAGTTGAGACACTAAACTTTATCGCGTTTGTTCGAAGGAAATTTGCTTTTTAGCTTCTTACATAAGGACCTTAAAATAATACTATATATAGAAGAAGCACTACTGATCTGATACTGGTCTTAAGTAATGCTGCCACCCTAACAATATACAATTTTCTTATAAAAATGTTGGCAATACTTCCGGTTGCTGAATTATTATGTTCCATTATTATTGAAGATGGATTATTCATAAAATACTAATGTAAATATCGGTGCATTACAATATTTTAAATTGTAGTTTAATGTTTTTAATTAAAATTATATTAAAAGTAGTCCTCGTCAACTAAATGTAGATTGTTGTATCGCAAGCTAAAGAATCGTAAAGTAGCAGTTACATTGAATCGTAAGAATGCAAGAACACAATTACCTACAAGAAATACTGCACGAGTATCGAATTATAAGAATAATTTAGTTCTATGAATAAGAATAATAGTAACAATAGAAATATGAGTTACTCTCATTACTTCTGATGCAAGGCGCAATATGGTTATAATTATTAGTTTATGGGTATAAACCCATTTAAACCCATATAAACCCATATAAACCCATATAAAATAAAATAATAAATAAATAAACCCATATAAAACCATATAAACCCATTTAAGGCCAAATTTTCAACTTCAATTGCATAGACACTTCTATCCTGTCTGAAAGTAGAAGCTGCCTCTGATACATAATGTACCTAAATTAGACAGTTAATGTTAGTTATGGCTGAGCAGGTAAGGCAATGCTTATATATTATCAATAACCATATTGCGCCATGCAGAAGTTAAGAGAGTAATCATAGAGTTTATTTCTTGTTGTCTATCTTGGACTCCCAAGGTAGTTCAGATGTCATAAGGGGTTTGAGTGCTACCTTGAGACCTAGTCACCCCGCTAGAGTTAAAGTTGGGCTCTTACTCCTTTCATGCAAACAATCTCTGAAGCATACTTTTCTATTTAAAACTTGCTAAAAACCAAAGTTTTTCCGGACCTTACGTTTTTGTTGTCAGTTTTAATATTTCGGACTGGCCAAGCCTTGCAGTCCACTTAATTACACATCCACATATTTTTACTACTAATATTCTCTATATCTTACTACAAGAAAGAAAATAGAATAAAGTAGAGCAAGTTTCTAAGAATAAATAAGAGAATAAAACAAATTTATGACTCACTCCCACTTTCTCTTAATGATTCAACATTTAGGGAATCCATTGGGACTCATTTAGAACAAACCCTATTGCTTACTTTCATTCCTTGAAATAAATCTCGTGATCCACTACACCTACCGTATCCCATTCATTGCTTAACTCTGGAGGATTAAGGTTTTTCACATTGCATCCAACGCCCTCGGTACTTAACCCTCCCTAGTACGGGACTGTACCTGTGACTAGTACACAGTTTGTCTCGTTTACTTTTTTTAATCCCACTAGAGAATGATCTATTCTGATCTCACATTAGTTTTTATAGCTCCGCCTGGTACTATAGTGTTATCAATGTCGTCAGTTCCTCTAGTCTCACCAAATACTCATTTAGTCTATACTTTGTCCAGTCTTGTACTTAGTCCAGTACCGCACCATGGAGCTTTCTCCATGGTGACTTCGCTGGCCACCTCGGAGTAAGTGTGAATAAAAGTTAGTCACGGCTATAAAACGGGTTTTATGTGACAACAGCTGCGGAACTTAAGCCAAAGTCTTCTAAGCTAAAGTTCCCAGGAAGACGTTTTCCAGAACCGATCACAGCGTTCATAGTAACTTACGTTATTTGTAGGACCATTAGACATAGGAATATTTGGGACTTCACTATCACTTTCTAAGTGTTTGGCCCAAAGGCTAAGTGTCTTTCGAAAACTTCACCAGCCCGCAGAACTTTCCTTTACGTGAGCAAGATATAACTGAAACGGAGACTTATCTAGGACGAAATAGGATCTAACTTCGCATTGGCTTAACAGCCAAAGGAAACCACGTAAAACCTAGGCTAGGTTTCCCAACCTGTTCTCAAACATTCCTAGAGAACTAAATAAAGGATAAACTCATATAAGGTCTTATACGTGTTGAATTTGATTCTACGGCCTTCAAGTCGTAATACGAGTGCTTAACTTCTGAGCTTCAAATCTCCGGTAATTTGGTGGCCCGTACTAAAACTATAACAACTTCAGTATGAAAACTTGAATTTATTTTATTTATTGTAAGGTTATAGAAAATTCAGTTCAGACAGCATTACTAATGTCTGTAATGGCCCAAACTTTTACAACATAGTCAAATCCCATGGCCTTGTTTTGCGATTGAATTTTAACTCCTATCTTGGTATTTCCAACACCACCGTCAGTGATCATGGCACATCCTCCCTTGCTATTTGAGTGCAGATCTTGAATTTCAACCTTCGTGATCCATCCTTTCGATTTATCGCCCTTCCTGGGATATTGAGCATAACCTGCCACCACTCGGTTTGGCTCCATACCAGCCTTTACCTTTTCTGTCATAACTAATCTGTAATTAAATATTAATACAAATTTAATTAGTTATTTAAGTAATTATACATTTTGAAAGCAGTTCATTAAATTTTCTTAGTAAGCTAATAAAAACAAATCCTTTATCCGAAAATCTTCATTAGATTCGAAGTGGCTTTCAATCTCTCATACAAAAAAGTACTTAGAGCAAAATTCTGGAAAAAAGTTCTTTCCAAAGAATATAATAGGTATAGATTGTCGGAAGGTATGCGAGAGAGTTTGACAGAAGAGGGGGGATAAACTTGGTGCTGTCATCTAGCGGCAGCTCTAAAAGTATTTCTCCTTATCAGAACATTCTCCCCATAACATTTTTATTATGAAATCATCTTGTTAAATATTACATTTATACGTTACATTATTACGTTTTAACGCCACGAGTATCTACTAGAAATTGGTCATTATTATATAAAGCAAATATTTGGATCTATTAGTTTTGTGTCAGAAGTTATTTGCTAAAAATAAGTCGAAGTTGGCACATTTTCGTGGTTGGCCTAATGAAACTACCAAATTACACACTAGCGCCCCTGTTAACTGGCGACGGAACTAGCTTTTTTCTAGTCCGATATAATAAATCCCAGTACCTTCTATCTTTGTCTATATATTCTTTGGTAATTTCCTTCTTAGGAAGTTTGAAATTGTAATCAATCCATTACTCATGTATTTTAAATGTAATTTTACTAGGCAGAAAATAGTTTACCTGATTTTTTATTTTTGACTGATCAAAAAAATACTAAATACTTTACAGCATATCAAATAATGAAGTAGTGATTAATTTTCCTATCGTGAGTATAGATTAAATACAATCCACAATAATAGAATATACAATTATAATGTAGTATGTTATTTTTATAATTTAAACTGTCATATGTAAGTTTAATTTTTACATGAGTATTGATTGTAAGCTAACTTATAATAATTATTTATGTATCAAGGGTGTAAATAATGCAATTATTTCCAAGATTAGTTAGTTCGTTCCTAAGGCGAAAGCCAATAGAACCAAAGCATTTAACTCCCAATGCGAAGCTGTGATATTTATTTGTTTAACTCTCGAGGCAAAGCCGAGGAGTTTGTGACAATTAACTGCCGAGGCGAGGCCAATAAGGGTAGTTTTTGCGAGGGACAAATAGCATTTTAATTCCAAGGTGCATACAAGAATTTATCTCCAGTCGTTGACGTCATTTAATTATTGTCATGTTCTTGTTTTCATGTTTTATTGTATTTCATATTATTTTTTTTTTTTTGGTCATACCCCAAATTTAGAAGGTGCGACTTCGCAAAAAAATCAAACATATCAACCAAACATATGTCTCCAAATAGCTTATTTTGGACTTTAACGGATTTTGGGTACCCCGTCTCCGATTTATTGCATCCGTATTAATTGCGTTAATAAGCACTTCATAAATAACTTATTATAACTTTTTTTTGCTTTTCCTTGCCTTTTAAAGAATCCAGAAAAAAGTATTGAGTTGTTAATTTATTGATGAGTTATATACGTCAAGTTATAAACTGTTTTATTAGTATTGTTCCAGTTGTGTTTCAGTCTCAACTGTCAGATGTAAATTTTTATTTTAAACCATGTCGTAAAGAATTGACAACACCAGTGACATTTAACAAACAGCTCAAACTATAAATTCTATTCTAAATGAGTTTTTAACATGAACATAAATAATAATGAAAACTCCTCTCTATAACTATTTACTACAATTTTATGAATCTATATGTCAACCAATATATCAATTTAGAATCTAGAGCTGAAAGTATACAACCTATTTTAAGCACTGCAAGTACAAATTATTCAAGATATAGTGCTAGTTTTTTAAAAGTAAACAGTAACAAAATCAAATCAATTTACATATAAAGCTCTCAGATACAAATCCATGTTTATTAGGGTATTACATCCTGTTCCAAGTGACATATCACTAAATATTAAAAACTCTACAGTTAATTTAAAAGTTTACGACGTTAATTAAAATATTTAATAGTGTCATAATTTTAAAGATTATGTGCGACTGCATGTTATATTTCTCTTAATTAATTGTACGTGTTTGAAATAATTTAAACTTTCACGTTTCTCATGTATTTTTAAACATTATTTTATACATGTTACCATTAATTTTATATATTTTATGTCTTATTTTTTTTATTTCGTATAAATATCATTATTATAAATTTCATGTAATTCTTACTATGAGAATGAAAACTCATATAATTTGACCTTGTGGGAAAACGGTATAAGATCAGAGAGTTTACCTTGAGGAATTCTATCACCTCCTATTTGAATTGCCTTCTTTGTAAACTTAAACTGCGAAAAAGGTATTATTTAGGGCGCCAAATCGATCTAAATCGGACCGATATCGGACCTTTTTGGAATTACCTTTTTGTAAACTTAAACTGTTTAAAAAATCTATTAAACTAAAACCTACAAGATTTTGCCAAAAAATGTATTTTAAATCGCCTAATCGATTAAACTAGGGCCTACAAGATTTGCCAAAAAAATGTATTTTAAATCGCCTAATCGATTAAACTAGGGCCTACAAGATTTTGCCAAAAAATGTATTTTAGAGCGCCAAATCGATTATACCAAGACCTACAAGTTTTTGCCAAAAAATGTATTTTAGAGCGCCAAATCGATTAAACTAAGGTCTACAAGTTTTTGCCAAAAAATGTATTTTAAATCGCCAAATCGATTAAACTAAGACCTACAAGTTTTTGCCAAAAAATGTATATTAGAGCGTCAAATCGATTAAAATCGGAACGATTAATTGACTTAAACTTAATTGACTTCTTTATAAACTTAAACTGTTAAATATATAAAATAACTGATTAAGTAAGTTAAAATCTTGGTACAACGGCAATAATTTTTATAATTAAAGCAACCGTTGGGCTTGTGGTATAATTTAATACTCGGCAATTTAAAAAGAACCATCCCAATATACATTTTTCTAAAGTTTTATAAGTCTGAATGAACCTTTTGACGTTTTACGTTCGATATTCTAAATTACAATTATCTGGAACCATAAAATTAAAAATTTTTAACGTCATTTACATTTTTATTGTTATTTAAATAATTAAATAAGAAATAAAAATATTATTATTAAAAAAAAAATATTAAAAAATCAAAAAGCTGTTTAAATTTTTTCTTAGAACTAGTTTTTCGTAGACGACGAAACAAATATTGTTTCAACATAAATGTTGGTAAAACTCCAAAAATATTATTTAGTGCAACTATAAATTTTAAAAGAAATATGGAAAATATTGATGTTACAAGAATATATTATATATTTTGCTTAAAATAGTAAACGAATTCATACCTCCATGTTTGTCAATTATCCTATCGTACGCATTTAGTTTTACCATTAATGTTAATGGACTTCGTTTATTTTTAAATTTTAATCTACTTTATATTGAGTGTCGTATAAATCTTATTATTTATTGATTATAACTTCTTTTAAAAGTATCTCATTCATTTTCAGGTATTTTAAAATACAGTTGTTTAACATAATTTAATTAATTTTATGGATAGGAAGGTTTATTCAGTTTAAAATTTTTGATTGAAATATATTCTCCTCTGTTTCAATTTTAAATTTGTTTATTTTAATTTTTTAGCTAAAATATTTTTTTTCCTTTTACTTTTTATTTTGTTTTTGTTTTCGTAATAAAAATAAACTACGTTATCAAAGAAAAATTTCATTGGAAGTCGTGTCGAGACTAATTATTAAATTTAAATGATGGTTGAATTTTCAGTTTGTTTTTATTATTCGTAATTTAAGAAGAAATTAATGATGGAAAAGACGTTTTTAATATTCTATTCATGATTAATTTAACTGATTCTTTGAATAAAGTTAATTCATGGGGTTTGATATAATGTAAAATATATTTATTTTGAATCACAATAAATCTACTACACTAAATTAACTCTTAAAACTTACCGATGGCAACGCAATTTAGAGAATTTTCTTTAGAAAATAACGCTTATGGTTGTAAGGATAACGTAAGTGTTTTTATACTAAGTATACTAAATAAGGAGCTTATTTTTTACTTTAGTAAAATTTTTGCCAGATTTATTTATTTAATTTTAAAGCTTAGAATGCGTTTTTATTGGTCAAACTAAAAAATAATATTTGAAAATGTCTAACAATTATCTCTTAAATCAAGAACGATCATTTTGCATTGCGTGTATAATTTTCAATATTTATTTATTTTCAAAGTCATCAACCACATAAGTTATCACGAAGAATTTTGTCTTTCGTACTGATTCGATAATACAAGCCTTAGCAGCAGGGCCTCCTTCAAGAAAAATTATTTAGTGTGTGTCTATTATCTCTACATTTTTCTTTTGATTAGCGAATTTCCTTCGAAAGGATTTTTTTTGCTTATGAATTAGCTAGCGTAGCGGATACGGAGCCTGGAAGTACTCCCAATGTATATTTATTTTAGAAATACATGAATTTTTACTTAGCATCAGGATTGTCTCCACCAAAGACAACACTGTGGTTAATCCTATTAGGACATGGAAAATCAGCCGATAAACCAACTCCTATCAAACTCAAAACTACTAAACCAACCACACTATTCATTTTAACTTAACCTGGTTCACTTCAAATAACTCAATGCAAATAAATTCCGTTTTATTTATACCCTAGGAATTCTCAAAGTCAAATTTATTTACATTCTCCATTAATTGTATTTGCTGAATTAAAAAAAACAATTGGTATTGACAATTACACTACATATGTCGCAGAATAACTCTGTTAAAATACAACCAAAACCAAATTATAATGCATAGTACGCAAAAATAATTATGTTTTTATATATTTTTGGGGTAACATAAGTACCTTATTGATTGACAAATAAATTTATGCTTCTAACTTTAGTGAGCATAAATATAGGCTAATTTTTAAGTAAATGAAAATTAATTTTATAACAATTGTAGCTTGATTAATCTTGTATTATCAAAATTAAAAGGTAATAATGTTTAGTCAAGGGAAAGAATAAACAAAAATAAAATAATATAAAGACTAATTAAGGTCAGAAAATCAGTACGTAGTAAAGTAACAAAAATTGACGAAAACATAAATAGAAATACAGAATATATAGACAGAAAATAGACGATTGAGTTGGTTTCATTAGTAAAAATAAGAACTGCGCTATCCGTTTTCTAATTCATCATGGAGTAAACAACATACATAGAAAGAGTGTGTTCTGTTCTCAGTGTTGTTTTATTCTTATCCATTGTCATACATAATAGTCTTTTGTAAATCGGCTTTTAGAATTATATTTATATCAAATAAAGATCTCACAATGATAATATTTGTTTGTTAATTATTTAAACGTGTTATTCCTTTATCTCGCTTTTGTTAAAAGTAACAATAGTTTTTTTTAACAATGGAACTTTAATGAGATAATAGACGAGTGGAAGGAATAGATTGTAATGAATGATAGTGTAGAATAAACATAAGTTAGTGATGAAAAGTAAATTGAATTGCTATAAGATTTTGGTATCATCATCAGGGGCGAAAAGTAAATTGAATTGCTATAAGATTTTGGTATCATCATCGGTGGCGAAAAGTAAATTGAATTGCTATAAGATTTAGGTATCATCAGTGGCGAAAAGTGAATTGCGTATCAATTAAAGTAAATTGAATTGCTATAAGATTTAGGTATCATCATCAGTGGCATTTGGTATAGGTGCGAGAATTAGATTACAACAGTCCCAGTGCCAATTAAATAGGTAATAAGAGACCAGGAATGTTATGAATTATAAATTGAGATCAAGACAGTGCTACTGTACCCCAAATGCTCCGTAGATTTATGCTGCCTCAATCACCTCAAATTATTCTGTACAATATTCCACTTGCTCAGAAAATTATGCTGATAAGTCTAGTGTTTACCGATATTTAATATCATGCTTAATTTTTTACATTTTAGTTAAACAAATTGGGTACAGTGTTCCTCGGAAATTTTCCTCATCAGATCGGATTCACTTCGCTCATCCTAAATACTTCGGACTCGCTTCGCTCGTCCTCAGAATATAAAAATCGCCGAATTTATACTCACACTGTTTATGTTATGTTTTTTAAACGATCTACATTCTAAGTTACTGTAATTTTGTTCAGTTTATTTAATTTAATTGATAGTCGAAAGTGTTCAGGTTAAATTGTTGATGTTTTAATATTAAACCAACAGAAGCCCTCTAGCGCTTATATATCTATGAATGTTATTAACACGTTTAATATAAGAAACATCGTACGGCGGTCACTCCGTCTTGTAGAATTCAACTTAGCGTGTTTAAAATATCTTTAATTTTATTGCATATTGATGTTCATATCAATCATGTTTGTATCATCATACTTCATGCTCTTTAACGAGCAAATCTAGCCGAAAATTAATATTTAGTAAATTCAATAATTATTTGATATAATTGACAAAATTATACAAAAAGCATTAAAGACGTCTACATCTTTATTAAATAAATTAAACAAGATATAAGGTATGTTTGCGGTGTAAAAGGCAATTATTAGTTGGATAGAAGAATGCTAGTTCACCAAATGAACAAAAAATTAAACTCAGTATAGTTTCTAAATAAATCATTTGCCTTCAAGTCAGTTAAGTCAATAACTGGTATGTAAATCAAGATAATTTGCTCCTTGTTCTGTGTCGCAGTGGATTTCATAATAATAATAGAGTTCTAAATGAATGAGAATTGTTTTATTAAAGCACGAAAATGTCATTTCAAAGTCATAATTCATTATACTAAGTGAATGATAAATAGGTTTAGATAAAGAATTCTTTGTTTTGAACATGAATGCTTCTGATCGAGATGACTTTAGTGTTGTTGGAATTATGCAATAAGTAATGTGTAGAAATGACTAGAGAAGGGAGGGTAAAATTATATATAAAACAAGTAGAGAAAATCCTAAAGTAAATAGGTAAAACCCATGTAAAAACAAATCAGGTTTACCTAGACAGACAGCTGATAGTTGGTTTAAAAATTAAAAAAAAAAATATAATTAGAATTAACAGTCCGAGTAAGGTTCCTGCACTTTGCCATTAAAGTAATATTTTAGCCGACTATTTTTTTTTTTCTGAAAACCAAATTTATTAAATATACCAAATTCAGGCCATTGCGGTAAGATAGTTCTCAAAGCACTTGACTTACAAAAAAAGTTATTGCAAAGAATCAAAATAGATTTGTTTATTGAATGAATAAAGTGCTTCCCCGTTTTTTAAATTATATGAAATGATTTAAATTATATGAGCACAGCAACAGCTGATTTGCATGATGTTGTTTAGTATGTAATTGTTGTAAAGGTAATTATTTAAGCAATAAATGGTATATTAATATTAAATATATATATAATATATATATATATATATATATAATATATACATATTATATTATATATATATATATATATATATATATATAAAAAGAAAGTTTATTGATGTCTTTCTGTGTTTCTGAGGCTGGCCTGTTACCGGCTTAGTATAACTTTACAAAATTGTAATTTTAAAAATGTGCAATGCACTGTATATAAAGTTGTTATTGCAACTGTTTGTGATTTTTTCTGCTTTTTGATCAACTATAGGAAAGTTGCTTCAATTATAAGATAGTTTTATTGCCACCCTAACACTTCAAACCAATAAATGTAGAAAGTTTCCAAAAATGTTTAATGTTCTTTTTAAATTTCATACAAAGAATGATCATTTCGATTTATATAACTTTCAAACAAAAAGCGATGATTTTATGTAGACCTTTTTTTGTTAAAAAAGCTTGTCGGAAAAAGCGCCCCTGGGAATGAAGCCACAGCTTTTTTCCGACTTTCCCAAGACGATACACAACAACTTTACCTTTTTACATCCTTTAGATTACAAGACCTTTAACAATTGGCTTTTCCCAATATCTTGAAGACAATTTCCGGACTTGATAGGTCCCACCGGAAAGATAACAAGAAAGTTAAGTTGACACAAGAAATAGAAGTCATAACTTCCTGGCCGTACTGTCAAGGTGAGTAGAGAGAAGGGATGTGCGTAACATGGGGAGCAGTTTACTGAGCAGTTATCACTGAGCGAGATAAAAGTAAGAACATGTTGACATAATAAAAATGACGTATAGCATAACAATGGACTCATTATGTCAACTCTACTACCTGGTCATCAACCTCTTAGAAGTATGAAACTAATCCGAAAAAAATTTGGTGCATAGATAAAGAAAATATTTTTCATATTAGACAGATTTTAATTTTATGATTAATAACCATCTTTAGTAACCAAACTGCCTTCCTAACCAAAATTAGTCAAATTAAATCAAAAATTACCACTATTAACCCAGAAATACATACTACACCTCATAAGAAATCCGAAACCGGGATTTCACCTGAATTATCCGTTTCAGATTTTATCAAGACCTTCTTGAAATTTTCACAAAGTTGTCTGTCTTTATGATTTATATATATATATATATAATATATATATATATATATATATATATATATATATATATATATATATCTGTGTGTGTGTGTTGTTTCGGTCTGTGTCTGTTATCATCGTAGCTCCAGGGTATTTATGCTGGAGAGTCAAACCTTCGTAAAAAAACAAATGTATGTTACTGTCTGAAGACGAGCGAAGCGAGTCCGAAGAAGCGCTGCAGTACATTTGGTGAATTTTATGATCTAAGCAATAGTGAAACGATTCCGAAGTAGTGAGTAGGAGCGAAGTGACGAGGAAAAGTTCTGAAGTACCCAATTATTTTTTAATTTATTACGACTGTAATACGCGAAATATATCTTTTTAGCTTTGTTTATTAAGCTTTAAGCTGCGTCCTCAAATTTCAGTAGAATAGCATCATGTAGGGCGTATATCTACTATTTTAATACTGACAGAATACGACGTCAATTTTTTTAAATTAATGTTTCTGAGCTTGATGTTAATAATGGAAGACGCTAGACTAATCAGCGTAATTTGCTGTTCATGTGTACAATATTTCGGGTCTCTTTGACAAACAGTGAACAATTTAATAGAGCAATTTGGGAAATTCAAAAAAAGGTATGAGTAGCACAACCTTTTATAACTCTGAAAAGACTTTAAGGGAACACACCAGTTCGAAACCCGAGCGTTTCAATAGGGAACTGTTTATTTCCCTCTGGATTAGATTTATTAAAAAATACAAAACGTATTTTTTCGTACGAAAAGTATGAAATAAATCTATCCTGGCGAGAACAGAAATAGTAGAACACTCTTCAAAGACATGAGACATTATGAAAGATGTCTTAGACCTGTTTGTGTGTATTTCCTTCCTGTTATAGACCTTACATAACAATGCTATATCTCGGAAATAAATAGATTTCGAAGTAACACAAGTACCTAATATAAGATATAGTCGGTTTAATTTGAAAAATGGTGCAAGCAAGAATATCTACAGGGACTCAGATAAGAGGTTGAAAAAAATGACTGAGAAGCCATTTTTGAAGCTAACCGTATCACTGATTTTTGAAACGAGTGTTAAAGACTACATTAAATAATCGGGAACGGGGTACCTTGGAACTTTTCCACACCGAATTCGCTACGCTTATCCTCCTTACTTCGGACTCGCTTTGCTCGTCATCGGAATATACAATTCGCCAAATTGATACTGCAACACGTCATCCGACTTTCTTCACTCGTCTTCAGATGTAAATTTGTGCCCAGCGGTCATCCATCTTGGAACTGACCACGCTCGATGTTGCTTAACTTTTATGATCCAAAAAATCATTGATATACTTGTCATAATGAAACGAGACTTATTGTGCTTACGTGGTGTATACACTTGAACTGAATTTCAACTGAATTTTATTATTTTTCGATTTTTTACAATTTTTAAAAAAATTGAAGTAATGCTGATAATGAGATGAAACTTGGCACACATGTTTGTCTTATAAATGGCTTCTTGCGTGCTGAATTTTAAATTGATTGCTACAATTTTCTCGTTTTATGATTTTTCGAAATTTTTGCTGTCATTATTGTGGTTTAGTGACGTCATAAAAATATTTTCCGAATAACACAACTACACCAGTAGACTGATTTGTGTACATAGTTTCAACTATCTGGCTATAATACACTGGGAGCTACGATGATAACACACACACACACATACACACAGTCTGATAACTTTGTGAAAACCACTTACGAGGCCTTAAAAAAACATGAAACGGATGATTACGGTGACATCCCGGTTTCAGATTTTTTCGCGAACACAATACTTTTACTATATACCTGCTTTTTGAATGAGGAAAAGTAAAAATTATTGTTGGATTGAGTTGTTATTCCAATAACCTCAATTTCATGTCACATAGAAATAATAAATTTGCATGAGATTTACACCTCATGAGTCATGTTTATTATCCTGATGTTCTCATATAAATTGTTTCAGTAAATCATACAAAAGAATAAAAACTAGAGAGATAGGCTTGCATCATAAATCCTTGGGAAAGGGGAGAAAATAAAGTTAAAAAATATAAAGAAGTGTCCAGATGATATATCGAAAGGCAAAAGAAGAAATAAAACGGCTTGAGAGAAATATAAAGTCGGACGAGACCATAAAAGAGCTGTCTAAAGTACTGCCATGAAGTTGAGAGAAGATGGACAACGTGCTATTACATGTGCGGTAAAAAACTTGCTTGTGTTTGTAATAGGAGTCCGTGAGATATGACCCTGTAGAGTTGGCAACCCTACTAAAAGCTATAACAAAGATAAAGTTGGTAAGTCCAAGAACGCAATGCGTAAAAACTGGACAGAGCAATTGTCCCTTTGGATTCTTCCTTCCAGTTATGGCTTTAGATTAATCAAATAGTCCTTTATACTGCACACGTCTTATCCATAAAATATTGGAAGGCGGTGAAAAACTAGTAATCCATATAAGATATTGAAATTTGAGGAGTAAAAAATACTATCTAATCCTTACTTTTTTCTTATAAATGAAAAATGGAAATTGAAAGTAATATCAGGAATATCTAAATGGAGATTTCATCGTATTACACGGTCAGTCTGGGTCTCCCTATAACCATAAATGATGGGTAGATCTGAGTTATGCACCCTTATCACTTGATAATGGTCAATATGATTTACTGTTATATCATACTGAAATAATCAACTGCACTTTATGATCTTTATAAAATGGTCTATGTAAAGACAAGATTAGATTATGGCCATTATAAAGGCTATAAAACATAGCGGTGCGTCCAGAGTCCCATACCCAACCAAAACTTGCAGGGGGGCAAAACTAATTCCAGAGAGGGGCGATATTCCTACATCTATCAGGGACTGCCGCTAAAAATTACTTTGCCAGAAGGGGTAGAAGGTTTTTATGGGGGGGATGTGCCCCTGGCCCCTACATAGCTACGGGCCTGGTGGCCATGATCTCAACTAGAGATCATGGTGTTAGCTACTTGCCAAATACTGATGGTAAGTAACGAGCTTTGGCGATACTGAACCTAAGAATGTTATTGACTGCTCTCGTGATTGGGCCAGCAGCTTTTTACTATAGACAGCCTGGCCCAGCTTTTGGTTAATGGCAGAAGCTGGGTAGTGGCTATAGACTGGCTGGCCCAGCTTCTGTTTGGACAGAGGTTGGGCTCGGGGTATGGAGACTGGCTAGCCCAGCTTCTGGTTGAGAGCAAATACTAGGCTTTTCAACATTTACATTTTGGTAGCAATAGCTAAGCATCTACCAGATATAGCGAGATGATTATGTTAAACACTTAATGATTATATGGCTCTTCAGCATCCGAAAATTCAGCTTGAAAGTTCATAACTTCTTTCAAACTTCTTAGAAGTTTTCAACTGCCAAAGCAAATGAGAGTAATAGGTTACTTCTTTGATTACTTAAATTACAATAGTCATGTTCAAATTAAATATTTGAACATGACAGGAAATACAAGAAAAAAGTGTGTAAGTAATAATGTAAAGAAAATCTCTTTATTTACTTTTACTTAGAAAAATAAAACATGAGAATGTCTTGTAAAAATCAAGAATTTCAAATAAACTCAACAAGAAGGATAAAGGCACGTCCTAAGCATGTTATGTAGGAAAAGTTTCATAGAATATTGAATAGAGGGCGCTACACAAGGTGAGAAAAGGGGCAACTTATTCAAGCCCTAAAGGGTGCCTTAAAAATTCCAAAGGTTCTTTTTCAGAATGAGGGGAGTCCTTATCTAGACGAGCGGAGCAAACATATTGGCCTATGTTGATAAAGACTAAGTTGCTTTTCTCGCTATCTAACACAGAAGAAAATTTTCTTATAGTGTTCAAGATCCTTCAATAAAATTTCATTGCTTCCTTCCATAACTTGACACAAACTCCAACACACATAAAATACCTGATAAAAAAGAACATAACAAAAAAAACACCCTTTCTTAACTTTTTTTACTCGACGGTTTCTTATCTAAATTATGTTATCACATTTTGTCCCTCAACTAAAAAGAGCTTGAGTCCCAGAGAAAAAATTACAACTTAATAAACTCACATTAACTTATCTAAATTGCTGGAACGCCCCTTCTTTCTCTTTGCCACCGTTTTAAAACGAGCTACTTTTTCAAAACTAATGACTTAATAACAGTTGCAATTTTCGGGATTCTCTCTTGCGGAAGATGCTCTGGGATGGGGGTGAACATTTCCACGTTTTTTAAACTTTATTATTAAAAGCTTCTATCCCTTACTATCTCCGCGATATTTAAGTATATTTATATCACAAGAGAAAATATATAAGAGATAATGTACACTTTATTACCTTTAAAGGGATAAAAATATTAAAGATGTTTACAATTTTCTTTATATCATTTTTATATCATCAAGTAACTTACAATGCACGATCATTTACCCCCTCCAATGGAAATTTAATATAAAAACTGGAATTTTACAATTTCCACTTAAAATAATTTTATAAAGTAGAGCGGCGTTAAGATATAAAATTTTAAAAAAAAATATTTAAATTAAGTACATAAATAAATTTATTACTTTCCTTAATGTTTCAATTTTCTCAGTGTAAAATTCCACAATGTACAGGTAAAAAAATAAGATTTTAATTCTACATAAATATATCTAAAAATAGTTATTTAGGCTGAGAAGGGTGTCTTTATGTCACGGCAATTAGATTTACCGACGAGCGAAGCGAGTCGGGAAAAATTGCCAAGACATAAAGACATTCTCAGCCGGATGGCATACACTATTTTTTTTTGAGGTAGCACTCATTAAATAAACTGCGCATATACTTAATTGAAAAAAAAACAATGTCCAATTAACTCCATATTATCGTCGTCATTGAATTCAACCATAAATGTAAAAGCTTTACAAATAAACACACAAAAATTGACAATTAAAACAACTTTTAAAAACGAAAAAAAAATTAGTCTACGAAAAAAAAAAAACAGAAACAAAATGAACGCTTTTGAAGAAACCTCATAAAGCTTTTACACAGATTGTTTTTTGAACACGCTACATTACAGCAATGGCGGCAATATATGAATTACTTTTACGACCTAGGAGTTTTTTTTCGGAGGTGAAAAGTACTAAATAACCTCCTATAACAATAATGATTGGCTTCTCATCCTAAAAACGGTCCAATAAAGTGCTTAATTACGTACTACCTATGCGCAGGCAAAAAAAATCGGGTACGGGGTACCTCGGAACTTTTCCTCATTACATCGGATTCGCTACGCTTATTCTCCCTGCTCCGGACTCGCTTCACTCGTCCTCAGAATATACAATTCGTTAAATTTATACTGCAACGTGTCTTCCGACTTTCTTCGCTCGTAAATTCATTCCCAGCGGTCACTCATCCTGGAACTGACCACGCTCGATGCTACTTAACTTTTATGAACCAAACAAAATAATTGATATACTAGTCATATTGAAACGAGACTTATTGTACTTATTCATTACGTGAAGGTATACACTTGAACTGAATTTTAACTCAATTAAATCATTTTCTAATTTTTTACAATTTTTAAAAAACGTACACAAGTCATTTGATAAAAATTGAACTAATGCTGATAATGAGATGAAACTTAGTACCTAACGTAGTCTTATACATGGCTACATGCGTGCCAAATCTTAATCCAATCGCATAATTTTTTTTGCGTTTTATACAGACAGACAACTCAGCAAAAACCTCTCAGGAGACCTGAAAAACACATGCAACGAACCGGTTTCATCCTGGTTTCGGATTTCTATTTCTATATGCCTACAGTATAAATGAGAAAAAGTAAAAATAAAAAATACGTAACTCAGCTTAAAACTAAATTACAATTAAAAAACTGCAAATCACATAATAGATAAATAAAGTTTAAAACACAAAACAATCATTGCGCACACAAATTAACACTTGTATCGCTTTTGCGGCTTATCGGAGATGATTGTGCTAACCTCTTTATAATTATATAATTTATATTATACAAATAATTATATAATATAAATAATTGGCGATCATTCATATAAACAAATCTTATATAAACTGAGAGTGTAATCTAGTATGCGAACCCCAGACCTCTATGTTGTCTATGTTTAAATAGTAACGCGTAAAATACCTCAACGGCGGAGACAACTTAATACATTATGTTTACCAAAATTTGTATATTAATTTTTGTAAACATCATTTTTTAAACCAAAAAACAAAACGATATTTTTGTTAAAAAAAATGTAAACTAAGTTTAACTATTTTGTTTTAAAAGTTTAAAACAGTTTATTTATCTTATTAATAGACGTTTAGGGATACCCAGGTGCCCTGGGTTTATTTTTAGTAATTAAAAAGCCAGTATGGTCCTCACAAAAAATAGGGGGTTAGAGATTTCCCGGATAAAATAAAAAAATATTCTAAATAATAAGAAAGATAAAAATTATATTGAAATTGATAGTAAAAAAGTTCGCCATGTTTTTAAATACTTTTTAAGTTTTTCAAATAAATTTATATTTGATCTTTAAGGATTTTAATTTAACACTTTTTAATTTATTTATTATTATTGTTGCTTCATCATTTTTAACTGCAGGGTTTAACTTGTTTAGGTTATATGTAATAACTTAAATAACCTAAAAATTAAAACTCCTTCTCATAAACGACCCTAAAAAGTTTTAATTAATTTAGTTGATCTTAAATACCTCACGATAATGCTTGAGGTTAAAATTTTTAGAGGAAGGTGTGGGGTCATAATTTTATAAGAAGAAAAGTTTAAAGGCTTTTCTTTTTAGCTTTAATTTTGTTTATATTAGGGTTAATGTAGGTATATACAGTTATTTGGATGTTTTATATTTTCTAAAATTAACAAAGGACTTACAATAATAACTTATCATTTTTAGCATTAGTACGGACGTTATTAGCAGGATTGCCATGTTTTATTACTTTTAGCATTATTACGGACGTTATTAGCAGGATTTCAATATTTTATAATTTTAGCATTAGTACGGACGTTATTAGTAGGGTTTCCATGTTTTATTATTTTCAGCATTAGTACGGATGTTATTTACAGGATTTACATATTTTATTATTTTTAGCAATAGTACGGACGTTATTAGCAGGATTTCCTTTTTTATTATTTTTATAAAATAATAAAATCTAAACGTTAATTTTGGGTGTAAATCTAAACGTTATCTTTGGGCTAAGATAACGTTTACACAACTCCTTTATCTTATAGGAAGTGATAATTTTGCAGAATATCAATTTTAGAATGCTGATATCATACTTACCGTATTCCAAAATTAGTTAGCTAGGAGCTAATAAAACAAGAAAATCTAGTTTTTTTTAAACAACCATTTGCTTGAGATAAGCAATTGATAAGCTCCAAGTAGTTTATGTTAAACGAAACCACACACCAAATCGATGAATCTAATTGGTGTAAACAAACTCAAACTTTTGAGTTTGTTGAAAAAATGATCAATAAAATATTTAATTATATAATAAACAAATTAAGTATAATTAAATTAAATCTCGATAAATAATTAAATAAAAAATTCCATCTCCTGTATAATATACTAGTCTGGTATATTATATTAGTCTGGTCAAACCTCTTCTGCATATCGCTAAATCCAGTTTAAAAGGGAATTTTCCCAAATGTTCTTAAAAGCGCACTTATCACCCCTCTTTTCAAGGGGGAAATTCGTCACAGCCTGGTAACTACATGCCCATTAGCCTGCTTTCAAATATTGCTAAAATAATTTAAAAAATTGTTAAAAAACATTTGCTTCATTTTCTCGAATCTCACAACTTTATAGATAAAAATCATTTCAATCTGGTTTGAGTACAGAAGATGCTATATCGGAGACCATATCTTCTATCACTAATTCTTTGGATCTTGTTTTGAAGGTGGCTGCTGTCTTCTTAGATCTGACTGAGGCGTTTGACATTGTTTCCTATAAAAATTTGACTAAACAACTTTTTGATATTGGTATAAGAAGGACAGTGCTCAGATAGTTTACCCGCTATCTTGACGACAGAAGCCAAATTGTTGAAGTTAATAATATTCTTACTGCGCCTACAAGCCCAGAGTAAATTTGTTTTATTAGTTCGACATAAAAACTAAAATGTCCGCGTCCGCCATATTTAGTTCAGTTCAGTTCAATAATAATTTGTATTTTGTTTTATTCTTTAAGTCTATTTGAATAAAACTTGTTTTGATTTATATTTTAAGTGCTTAATTTTTTTAAGCAAAACACAAACCTTATTTTAATTGTTTGTAATAGATACAAATATATATTATATATATATATATATATATATATATATATATATATATATTATATATATATATATATATATAATATATATATATATATATATATGTATATATTTTTTTTTATAACAAGGAACTGTTAAAAGTTTTACCATGGTTTCTTCGTTAAACATCTCCTTAATATGATATTGAGTAAGCACATTGTAGGGGTCGCTTATTCTTAAATCTAAGTAATTTGTTACTTAGGGTAAGAAATTGATCCTTTTCAGATCCTTGTGATTAATAGAGGGTGAAAAATCCTTGCATATTTCCACCAAGGGGTGGATACAAGTTAATCCTGTGAGTTGACTGTAAATGACGTTTCGTTTCTAAAGATTAAGCGCATTCATTACAGCCTGTATTAATCATTCTATTGTGGCATTGCTAAATAATTGTTTGAAAGTTTGAGACTATTATATGCTAAGATTAAGTTAAATCTCAGTAAACACATTTTTACGTTTTTTTACTTTTCCTCATTTATACTCTAAGTATATAGGGAAAGTATTGTGTTTGCAAAAAAATTCCGTAACCGGGATGAAACTGGAATTATCCGTTTCAGGTGTTTTAAAGGTCTCCCGAATGGTTTTCTCAAAGTTGTCTGTCTGTATGTGTGTGTGTGAGTGTATGTGTCTGTTATCATCGTAGCTCCTAGTGTATTTATGCTAGAGAATTGAAACATCAATTCATATATGTGCTATTCGGGAAATAATTTTTTATGACGTCATTAACCCGCAATAATGACTCAACAAAAATTTTGAAAAATCAAAAAAAATTATGCGATCCGAATGAAATTTTGCAAGCATTTAGCTATGTATAAGACTAACATATGTGCTAAGTTTTATTTCATTATCAGCATTAGTTTCATTTTTATGAAATGAATTATGCACATTTTTTAAAAAATTGTAAAAAATCAGAAAATGATTCAATTGAGTTGAAATATAGTACAAATGTATACCTTTACTTAATAAATAGTTTGGTTTCAATGCGATAAGTATATCCATGATTTTTGTTCATAAAAGTTAAGTAGCATTGAGCGTGGTCAGTGCTCTGTATGGATGACCGCTGAAAATAAAACGGATGCATTTACTATCTGAGGACAAGTGAAGCGAGTCCGAAGCAGGGAGGATGAGCGTAGCAAATCCGATGTAATGAGGAAAAGTTCCGAGGTACCCTGTACCCGATTTTTTTTTTCATTAATACATGGTTAATATTTAAATACAAATTCTATTTATGTAATGTTAGAGCATAGCCCAGGCTGCGAACCGCTGACCTCCGGTGCCAAAATCGAATGTCTTTACGATCTCGACCACGGAGGCAGACAGTGGCTGTATAAACATATACAAGTCATTAAATAAAATAAATTTTGTTTCAAACATAACAAAATATTTTTTATATACGTTCGATATAAATAAGGAAATGTAAATTGGAAAAAGGTAAATTGGAAGGTATACGTTTATTGAACCTTTAGTTTCCTAGAGATAAATACAGGACATTTTGGCTTTTGCAAATTTTTTATCTGAGGCCGCTACTTTGGCAGGAAAGGTCGAAGGTGGTCAGTGCCTAAAGTGTAAAAATTAGACATTTTTACTCAAAATGTCATCTTATGCAGAAAGAGTCCAATAATTTTATGAGTACGACAAAAACATTTTTTGTTGCATTTTCTAAGAAATTACCTCTGTGATTTAATTTTTATTAAAATAATTACATTTATATTTTATTAATTGATCAAATATATAATATTATTTGACGGCACTTAACTTAAATGTTACACCTCCTAACTTCGGCAGAATCTCTTGTAAAAAAGACTACATATTTTATGATACACCCCAGATGTAATCAATCCATGTCTTAAACGGATACTAGCATTAACTAGCATCCGGGCAATCCATCCGTCTCAAGTTTGTCTTCAACATAAACAAATCCAGTCTTTTTAACTTTTTCAAATATCATGAAATTTATTTTGACGTAAATGTTTACGATACAATGGTAAAAACGTAGCAAATCTTATTTAGCATTGTTTGTCCAGTTCGTTCCGTTTTAAACATCCGCCCAATATGGAATTTTATACAAACATCCGTTTTTTTCTGTTTTTTTTTTGGATGTTATAAAATATAAAGATAGTACAGGAAATACGTGGCACGAGACTGTTGGACAAACAGAGAATTCTGTGAGGGAATGTCGTACTAAGAGTAAATAGAAGTAATTTTCTTTCTTTATTTAACACAATGAAAGGTTAAAGTCAGACTTTTCATTCTTCGTATCTGTAACACAAAAAAGACGTGATATCTTTGACTTCCGTATCCTAAGCAAGTTGACATTTTCTGATTTTCTAATGTTACTGTAATATTTGTGATTTTAGTTTATAATGTTTATTTGATCGTTAGCTTATTATTAAAGTCATAGAGATGTATAGTACTAGAGAGGCATAGCCTATCTCAATACATTAAGAGTCCTGAAACATCACATTTAGGGTCTCTCAGGGGCTCTGTGTAACCTTATTGAAACCTCTTCTCAGATTGAGTTAAGATTATAATGAATCAATTGTTTTCGGCTTCCTGCACATTGTTTTTGTTTTGATTTATATTTTCAGTGTTCTACTATATAAACAACTGTAATTTTGTTGTGTTTATTTGATTACATTGATAGTCGAAGGTGGTCAGGCTATTTTTCCGATGTTTCAAAATTCAACCAAGAGTGAGCCTCTAGTAATATATCTCTATGATTTAGGAACGCAGCAGCGTTCCGCCCCGCCAAGCCAAGAAGAAAAGTTAAAATACACCGCTTAGTCAGTAAAAAAGTCAAAAATCTATTAAAGCTGCCTGTGTATAATTATACTGTACCCAACAAAGTAGGATTTTTGAGGGTCTGTAGCATAAAAACGGCTATATGTACATAAGGGCGTGCTTAAAGAACGGTAGTTAATAGTTTTCACTGAGTCCCTGTTGCTCCAACACTCGTAACAGCCAAATAATGGTGGTCTCACTGGGATCTGAGCATAGCTTCGTGTACAGAAGAAGGAATCTCTTTTAGAACTGTCACAGTAAAGCACTTGTTAAATTCTTTGTTGTGCTCCTTTGCGTGTTGAGGTATGGCTAAAGTTGAAGTTTTATCTTTTACTGAAAACCGGTGATTATTAATTCTAAGCCGCAGTATTGTCGTTGTCTCTCCCACGTAAAAGGAGTCGCAGAATTTACATTTGAGTAAATAAAGTAAATTGGAAGAAGGGCAGGATGATCTGGAGTTAATTTTTAATGAAAGATCATTGATAAGACTATTAAATGAATCTAAAGTACAAACTAATTCACACAAATATAATAATATAATTTATACAACAATAATACTTATAATAATAATAATATAAAATATAAATATGCAATGTATAGTACCAAAGTAATAAATATTTGATGAGTCTCCAAACAAAATTGACACTTGTCTTAAAAATAAGAAATAGAAAATTTTTTGGATTCGTATTTCCTTTAAGAGAACAATAAACATCACAAATAGTGTAATGTAAACTCTGTCGGAAAAGCGAGGAGGTTGACTTTTTCTCTCTGCGACAGAGGGGTGCTTTCAAGGTTTTATATTTCCCAATAATCCCCGTAACATTAAGGTAAAGCAAGGTAATATGAAAGACAGCTGTCAAAATGCTTTCCTTCAACACATTACTCTCATTTTCTTTTATCACCGGCTGTCACTTAACGTGTCATTCAATCTTAAAGAAGGAAAAATGTCACTTATAATGCCTAAGTAAAGAATGTAACACTTTTAATATTTTAAAAGAATTTGTATTGTTTAGGTGCCAGAAATTTTTTAAGTATTGTGTTTATGACTATATACATATTGAAAAGGTTAATCAAAGATTTATTGTAACGCTTAGGAACTAACGATTAGTTAGTCATGTAAATATTATGAAGTTTAAATCATTAAGTAACTGGAGATTACTTGTGACTCGGCACAAAAGACTAATTGTAAAAGTAGCGTAAGATTAATTGTGACATAGACTAGAAACTAAAGACGGAATAGTAATGTAATTTTTATGAATTTAGAATCACTTAGTAACGGGAGATTATTTGTGACGTGGCCTAGGCACTAAAGTATATATATATATATATATATATATATATATATATATATATATATATATATATATATATATATATATATATATATATATATATTATATATATATATATATATATATATGCTATATAGTTAGTATAATTAATATTAGCTAACTATAGGGCTATAGGGCATGAAGCCTAGTTAACAGGCCCTAGTCTATTAAAACGCTAAGAATTTAATTTGTATACACTTACATAATATCTTTGAATCAAATATTTTATTCAGCACTTAGAAGTCAAAAAAGAAACATGTGGTAACCATTAATATTTTATTTCAACCTCAATTAAAGCAATTTATATAAATAACATAGCTACCAAGAAATTACATTTTCATTACAAAAAAAAACATCATTAAATAATTTTAAGAACTAAAATTAAAATTCTTAACGCTAAAGTTATAATTAAGATTTATATGAAAAGGCAGTTTGTAAAATAAGGAATAAATTAAAAATGAAACGATATTTTGAAGAATAGGAGAATTAATCGTTGGTATAATGAATGGTAGTTTACGGCTGTCATTTGTTTCTGTTTGTCGTTTGTCAGACGTCAGTAAGGCCTTAAATATTTTTTGTCGTGTCAGCTGCTAGGTTTGTTTGGCCCCCAGCCCGGCTATTCTTCGTCTTTATGTTCCTATTATAGTAGAAGTCATAATTCATAACAAAACATCTACATCATAGACGATAGATACTTTTAAAATCTTTCACCGGTTTTGAAAAAGTATGCTTGCGTATAAATAAAATACGAATATACGTAAGCACAAGTTAGAGCTTACATATATTAAGCACTAGTTGCATCTTAGTTACATGTGTTATAAAAAATCATTGGGGTCATAGGGAAGGGTTCTTTTTTTGAAGGGTGGACTCACTAATTTAGGATTTATACATATCGTTGAAATTTATCTATATATACAGGGTGTTTCATATAAAGTGTCCACCAAAGAAAGGTGATAGTACTCCTCGAAAGGAACAAAAAATGTTCTATTATAAAAACCAGGATCTCCAACCGTTTTCCCACATGGTCAAATTTAATATTTAAAAAAAAATAGTTGACCTCACATCATAAAGTTGTTAATAGCGTTTAAACTGTTCAAGCTAGAAAGACGAAATTGGTCTCGTTAGAAAGCTGAGTAAATTTCCTAATGGACAAACTACTAACTATGTCAAATATTTTGGAACTACTGCCCAAAATTTGCAAAAATTTGCATGAAAAATTATTTTTTAAAAAAAGTTAATTATATGGAATTTTTGTGATAGGGCGTTAGAGGAAGTAAGAGATGAGCAAAAGTTCAGCCAAGAACGGAAAAAACTTCTCTTATGATTGCCCTTTAAGTAAATGTAAATATTTTTGTACATTCAATAGTCAAAAATGTAAGCTATTGTTGCTAGAAGTTGCAAAAACTGATAATTTTTGTCGTATAAAAGAGAAAATAATGTGTTATTTTAACAATATATTTTTTTTAAGTAAACTTATAATATGATTTTTAGACTCTAAGAGGTAAAATAAACATATTTTATTCTTACACATTTTTCTCTAAAACCACTATTTTTAAAGATTTTTAATTATTTTATGTACCATGTAATTGACATTGTAGAGATATGCAAAAATGCCAAAAAAATTACAGTTTTTCCAACTTCTAGAAAGAATGGCTTAACAATTTGACAATTGAATGTATGATGAAGTTTGGGTTTTCATAAAATGCAATCACAAGATAAGTTTTTTCCGTTCTTGGCTGAACTTTTGCTCTCTTACTTCCTCTAATGCCCTAACTACAAAAATTCCATAAAATTAACTTATTTCAAAAAATCATTTTTCATGTATATTTTCGGGCAGTAGTTCCAAAATATTTGACATAGTTAGTAGTTTGCTCTTTATGAAATTTACTCAGCTTTCTAACGAGACCAATTTCGCCTTTCTAGCTTGAACAGTTTAACGCTATTAACATGTTAATAGCGTTTAAACTGTTCAAACTTTATGATGTGAGGTAAAATATTTTTTTTAAATATTAAATTTGACCTTGTGGGAAACGGTTGGAAACACCCTATGTATATTATATTATAATATACTATATATATATATATATATATATATAATATTATATATATATATATATATATATATATATATATATATATATATATTATATATATATATATATATATATATTATATATATTATTATATATATATAATATTATATATATATATATATATATATATATTATATATATATTTATATTACATTATATATATATATATATATATTATATATGTGTGTGTGTGTGTGTGTGTGTGTGTGTGTATGTCTGTGTGTGCGCGAGTACACACAGTTATATATAAACACACACTTATAATAAATAAGTACACTAAGTTTCGTTTCAATATGACAAGTATATCCATAATTTTTGTTGAATCATAAAAATTAAGGAACATTGAGCGTGGTAAGTGCTGTATGGGTGACCGCTGAGAATGATACGGATGTATTTACTATCCGAGGACGAGCGAAGCGAGTCCTAAGCAGGGAGGATGAGCGTAGCAAATCCGATGTAATGAGGAAAAGTTTCGAGGTACCACGTTAACGATTTTTCGTTTACATAAAATGAAAATACATTTGTACCGTCAGCAATTAGAGCAGCATAATCTTAGAAGTGAATAAATTGCATAAATCAACTTATTTTTCTTTGGATTATGTAAACAAAATACGAGATTAGATGTATATATTAGGTTACTTTAAGGTTTGAAAAGACTTTTACAGATGCAAATCTAATAATTTAAAAAAGTAGCTCTTTTGATAAGCAGAAGAAAAGTTACTTGGAGGTAACACTAAACCGTAAAAGCCTTTTGAAGCTTTAAATTTGCATGTTTACCAACCTACAAGGTAACATTATTAAGCTTCTCAATTTTGCTTTTTCATATTTTCCATCGTTGACAGTAATTCAAAGATATTCAGATATGAAACATTATACTAAGAAGAAAAGTGTTTTCGGTTACGTAAATATAAATTGTGAAAAAATGTTTTCATATTACAATTTTTTTCAGTTTTCTCAATTCATATAGTTGCGTATTATATTTGAGTTGATGTTCTTGTTGGTGACTCAATGCTAAATTGATGAGTTGTTGGTAATGGCTAAGACGATTTAGTTAGTTGTTCTTAAGTTGATACAGATTATAGTGATTAATGAGTTAATTTAGTTGTTAGTAGTTGTTAGTATGTAGTTGTTAGTAATTGATGAGTCAATGTAGTTGTTAGTAATTGCTGAGTCAATGTAGTTATTAGTAATTGCTGAGTCAATGTAGTTATAATTTTTTGTATTATTCATAATTATTGTCAATTAGAACATGTGAAATGACAGCATTTTTTTGTACATTTGTTTTATTTTATTAACTATTTAAAAGTAAAAATAGTTTTTATTTATCTTTTCCTTGTCTGGCTTTGTCATATTGTTGGTATATGTTGTAGAGGGAAAAGGGCTATTAGTACCATTCATCCCTATATGTATTATACATACATACTATATACTTAATGTATTATATATATATATACATACATACATATATACACACGTCCAATATTGTATTGGATAGTTAACAGAGACAATCATTTTGAGAACCCCTGAGGTAAAGACTTGAAACATGGTACAAAAATCAATCTTTCAATCTAGTTATGCTTTCTAGAAAATAATTTTTTCATGTCGTCATTATTGATTGCATCGTCGTTTTAAAATTCGGAACAGATGTAATAGTCCTATATATATATATATATATATATATACTACAATGTTTATTTTATAATCAGCATTGATTCAATTATTACTCAATGACATTTATACGTTTTTATTTTATTTTTCCTCATTTATATTGTCGGTATATATGAAAAGTATTGTGTTTGCAAAAAATCCGAAACAGGGATGAACGGTAAATATCAATTTCAGGTGTTTTTTAAGACCTCCTGAGTGCATTCTCAATGTTGTCTGTCTGTATGTGTGTGTCTGTTATCATCGTATTTCCTAGTGTACATATGATAGAAAGTTGAAACTTAGTATAAAAATCAGTCTATCTCAGTCTAAAATTTGTCTATTTTCCAAGTAGCTGTGCTATTTGGAAAATATTTGTTATGACGTCATTAACCCACAATAAAGACTCAGCCGAAAATTTTGTAAAACCATTAAATACGGAAAAATAATGCTATCGGATTGAGATTTGGTACGCATGTAGCTATTTATAAGACTAATGTGCCAAGTTTTATCTTATTATTAGCATGACTTCAATTTTTATAGAAAGACTTCTGTACGTTTTTTTAAAAAATTGTAAAAATTTCTGAAAATGATCCAATTGTATTCAAATGTATACTTTGACGTTATGAAGAAGTGCCCTAAATTTCATTTTAATACGACAACTATATCTATGGTTCTTGTTGGATCATAAAAGTTAAGCAACATTGAGCGTGATCAGTGCTGTATGGATGACCGCTGAGAATAACGGATGCATTTACTATCTGAGGACGAGCGAAGCGAGTTCGAAGTAGAAAGGATGACCATGGCGAAACCGATGTAATGAGGAAAGGTTAGAGATTTTTAAAAATACTTAAAAATTGAAAAACAGTGCAATTACATTAAAATGTTGAAATTTAGCACGGGTGCTTCTCTTTAATAATAAATAAATATACTTAGTTTAATTTCGATTCAACTAATACATCTGTCAGAAGTGGTAAGATCCGTAGTGGTCAATCAGTACTGAATCCGATATGACAAAAAAGCAAAAAAAATTCGATTTGATTTTTACTTTTCCTCATTTATATGTTAGGTATACAAGAAAAGTACCGTGTTTGCTAGAAAACAACTAAGTTTTCTTCTCAACTAAGTTTTGTTTCAATACGACAGTATATCCATAATTTTTGTTGGATCATAAAAGTTAAGTAGGATCGAGCGTGGTCATTGCTGTATGGGTGACCGCTGAGAATGAAACGGATGCATTTATTATCTGATTACAACGAAGCGAGTCCGAAGTAATGCTGCAGTATAAATTTGGCGAATCGCATATTCTAAAGATTAGCAAAGCGAGTCCGAAGCAGGGGGGATGAGCTTAGCGAATCCGATGTGATGAGGAAATCTTGTATTAACTTCATAATGTTTACCTATCGACCTTGTGACGTTCCACAGCTGTATTTTTATTGCGCAAGAAATATACTTCAATTCCTAAACCACAGATACAATTTTTTTTATCAGAATTGTTCTAAATATGTTATTCGTCTTATTGAGACCTGCAGAATACGTACCGAAGAGGTACTAATTGAGAGGACGAGCGAAATAAATTCGATATAGAAAAGATGGTTACGTGGCATCACGTACCTAATTTTTTTTTTTTCAACTAACGCTTCTTAAAGTAAAATTCTCTTGAGAAAAATTAGATAGGAGATAAATTAATTTAAATATTTTTAGAGTAGCTATTAAAACAATAAATTAAATTTTAAAACTTTTTGAAAAACATTTGTAATTAATTTAAAGGCTTATCAGAGACTTGTTTTTATTCACAAACAGATTTGTTTTCAAGGGCAATCTCATTATAGGATTCTATTACTCATTTAAAGCAGCTAAAAAAGAGTGAAAAAAGCTTAAAAATAAAGAAGGTGTAAATTATTTCCCTTTCAGATGGCTCTCTTATCCTCGAAGCTAAAAAAAAGTTTTTGGAAAGAGCCATTTCCTGCGAGGGGGAAGCCCCTAATTAATAAATCACAGGAGCTCTTTTTTCTGTGAGCCAAGAAAATGAAAAGGTTCCAAGATTAAAAACAGAGTTTTAAAGGGAGAAAAGGATCCTAGAAAACTAAGAGCCTTGGTAAATTATTAAAGGCACCCCGGGAGTTTTTCACCAACCTTCCCTTTAGGGCCATAAATACTGGATAAAGTGGAAGCCCCACCACACATTTTCCGACGTAGGGCCATCCAGACTAAAAATATGTTATATTTATTTGCCCCCCTTAAAGATATGACTTACATCTTCTGATATCCTCTCCTTCTAACCATTAGCTCCTAGACCTACAGACAATAACCTAACCTTCATTGTTAAGGGTTATTTAGGCTCGGTTTAAATGGGTTCAAAATGACCCTTTTTCTTGCCCGTGTGGTCATTTAGGTACTTTAAACTGCGGTTATAACCCTACAGGGGGTTTTAGGTATAAATTTGAGAGGGATATAATGGGCCACTTTAACACTTCATTCCTCTTCTCCTCCTCCGACTCTCCTGATGCTCTCCCATCCTTATTCGACTACTACCCTCAATGATTCATATCTCATTTACAACATGAGCTATAAATTGGAATTACTTCTATTTAAATTAATTTAATAAAGTGCTAGAAAGAGGAAAATCCGATTTTATCTCTCTATTAGAAATTCTAATTTAATTATCTCTCAATTACTATTAAATGAATACTAAGTTCGGAAATAATGGATAATGAGGACCAAGTGCGTTAGTAAAGAAACTTCAAAGGTATTTAATTGAAAAGTGTATCTTTAGAGTCCTAAGATACCTAATATTTGGGACAGAACCTCACCCTAATAGCTGCATAAATATTATTCAATATACTATACATTTTTAATTAAGATATAATTACGTTTAGTCAAGTCAGCGAGCACTGGCCTGGAATTGTTTTCTTTTGACGGAAAAATAGAATTTCAGGCTTTTGTCCCGACAATTTATGAAGGGTTTAAAAAGTAATAAAACCGACTGTTCTGTCAATTTTCCCTCTTCTATTTTCTTCTATAGTACGACAAACGGCTAAAATTAGTTGACAGCGTGGGAAAATAATGTGAGGAAGCCAATGAGGTTTGTCCTGGATGCTAAACCACACCCTTCATTTAAAATGATACTAACCTTATTGGTTCCTCAACTCTATTTTCCCATACTGTTAACTGATTTTATCCATGTATCGCACTATAATATCAATAGAAAAGTCTCCTGGGAATGAAAATGAAAATTTGTCCTAAAACTTACAAAAATTACTATCACACAGGAAAACTATGTGATGTGTATTTAATGAAACATTTAACAGCTTTTTGAGGACTGGACTAGTTTAATTTTAGAAATGTTTGTTTTTATGTGTTAAATACAGACTTAAAAATATAAATAAAATCTATATGGCACGCAGATAATAATATCTTAGGGTTACATGTAATCATAACTGCAATGAAAAATCATTCACAGATGATTCGGGTGTAATCCCCTCAAAAATTAGACTTTAATCTAATAAATTTCTTTATGTTCATTTTTGTACAACTTTAAAGCTATCATAAATATGATAATATAACTCAGTATAAAGGGAGAAAACAGTTAAAAACAAAGAGAGTAGGTGATATAATTCTCCTGACAGTTTCTCTCTTCTCCACGTCTAGGCTGCACCTAAAAATCCCCACTAGCCCAACACCGTATTTCATAAAAAACCAACACAGACATACTTTCTAAAAAAAGGATAAAACAGTACAACGCGCTTCTCTCTCCCTAAAAATAACCACCTCAAAAGTATAAATTGTGATATACTACCTTTCATAACGTTTTTATTGCCTTTTAATATCTTTTTTTAACGTAAATATAAAAGTATGTTTCGAAGCATTTTTTAGCTCTGAAAAAGTACTAAAAACTTCCCCAGGGGCAATTTTTCCCCGCTAAACTGTTTTCTCTGGTTCTCGTAATGAAAACGAAGAGTTTCAGGCAAATAAATAAAGTTTTTTCTGTACTGTTTAATCCACACGGAGTTAATTTTATCTTTATTATAACATAAAACAAATTCATTTAATAATAAAAAAGGAATAATTTTGGTAAGTAATACCCATCCAAGTTTGTAATTTACCTATTACCACTCTAGTAATAAATTCAACAAGTGGTTTTTACTAAATTTAAAGTACAACTAGTCCACAAAATATTTAAAAGGTTTTTAAAACCTCTTAATCACAAAATATTTAAGAGGTTTTTAAAACCTCTTAAATATTTTGGACAACTGCACATGCTAGAACACGCAGCCAGTTCTTCCTTTTAAAAGCTATATATATATCACTGATATCTACTACCTTAGTGTGATCAAAGGTGATATACTGTATATCAGATAGATACAGTGTTACATTACTTATAAAACATGGTTAAGAATTAATAAACACCCTTGAGTTTAAAAAATATTTAATTCATTCATTCATCAAAAAAATAATTTATTCATTCTTAATAATGTTTATAGTACGACACACGGCTAAAATCAATTGACAGCGCGCCAAAAATCTGTGAGGGAAAGAATTCTATTGGTTCAGACCGACCCCGCTCTTTCCCCCTCCACCTCATGCCAACCTCGGTATAAAAAAAATACCTTTTTCGTAAATAAAATCATAAAAAGGCAACACTGGTTGTAAATATTTGTAACCTCGCGTCGCTTTTATTTCCCTCATTGTGCATATTGATCTGTTCGAGTTCGTTTCGTTTCATTCCAATCTGTTCAATTCATCCAATTATTGCGAAGTTGTAATAAGATCTGATTGCCTATATTTGATACTTGGACATTGACGTATTCTTCAAGCATTTCTTGCTATTTGAGTACAGCGCAGGTTCTGTGCTCTGTCAACCAAAAGATAGCATTTTTTTTAAAAAAATGCCATGTCTTTAATGCATATTGTGTCATATTATTTTTATAATATGAAACAATACGCATTCAAATATACAAACTTGACACAAAAAAGCAGTTTGTTTTGGAAAAAAGTAATTATAGCTGACAATTTATTTAAATCGTCAAACTTTTATCAAAGAACTATTATGATCCATTGCATAACGTAATTAACAACTTTATCTCCACTTAGTTCATACTTCCCGAACAAATTTAAAGCAACACTTAGTTGGTAAATTTATAAGATACAACAATATTCCTTCTTAAAAAGTAAATAAATAATTTTTAAAAATAAAAAAATACGATATCAAATAAAAACAAATTATAAAATTCAAAACATAACCTGACTTTCAGTGTTACCAGAGTAGGGAATTTTTTTTTTGTTACATAAAAGAAGGGATTTTTTTATTAAAAAAAGAGGGTTGAAAGCATTGAGATTTTGGCGGGCTGTCAATTGATTTTAGCCGTGTGTCGTATTATAGTATATACCACAAAATCTCTGTCAAACAAGTAATGATAACTTATAAACAAGAAAATAAAATATTACATAGCTAATTTTTCCTTTTTAACTTTGAGAAATGCAATTTATCTTAACGATTCCAGCTCTAAAGAGAACTCAAACATTTTTTTTGTTGAAGAGTTTTGATTTTCAACGAAAGCAATTACAGATATTTTAAAGAAGGTGGTTAGGAAAAACCGATGGTGGGGGGAGGGGAGAAAAGTAGACGAGAAAATGTTTGAAAATGAATTTATAGTTGAAAAGAGGTCAAAGGTTAAAGAAAAAGTTAAGGGGGTATGAGGAAAAAATGTTTGCCTTCGGGTTTTTTTTATATTCAAGGCCTGATTCTGAAAGCTAATTTGCTTCGTGAAAAATTGTGCACCCCTCCTGCTCAAAAGAGCTTGTTGCCCTTCTACTCACACTCTAGAACGGATTTTTCCCTTGAAGTTTAAACCCGAACCGACAAAAGAACCTACTTCGAACCACACAATACCTTAACTGGCATAATGAAAAACTGCATATTTTTCAATAACAAAAAATTGAAAATGGAGACGTCACGTCATAGAAAATATCTGTTTTTGACGGTTTAAGAGTGGAAAACTTTTTAAAAGTTTGACATTTTATTGAAAGTTTAAAAAGCCTGGAACTTGTTGATCATAGTACTATAACTTTAAAACGTATTTTATTATCCCGTTCTCTTACAGTGTCATATGGTTTGATACCATATTTATCATAAGAATGATAAGTTTTTTATTTATTTCTTCAAATAGTTTATAAAAGAGTATTAAATTAAATTTTCTAGGAATTAAATTTAAATAAGTATAATAATATTATTTATTTCACTAGGCAGAAAAATTAAAAGTTGCTTATAAGATTTTGTTTCTGACAAGATTTAGTTTCGAGCTGGAGGCGAGGATTGACAAGCAATTTACTTAAGGCTTAAAAATATAATTTGACTGACAAGGCGTAGCCGAGTCAGTCAAAGGTTTCGGTTTTTTTTGCAATCACAATACTTTTCCTACACATCTGAAATATAATAGTGTAAAGTATAGGAAAAGTAATAATAGTTATAAGAGATAAAACAATATAAAAATATACAATATAAACTTTAAACTGCAGAAACAAAATACAATACATGTGAACAAGCAATTATTTACCAAACACGGTACGGGTAAACCTCAACAATGGTTAATTTATCTAAATAAAAGTTAAAAATCCGATACGGGGTACCTCGAAACTTTTTCTCATTACAGTAAATTCGCTACGCTCATCCTCCCTGTTTCCGACTCGCTTCGCTCGTTCTCAGAAATACAGTTCGCCAAAATACTGTAACATGTCTTTGGACTCGCTTTGTTCGTCTTCGGAGAGTAAATGCATCCGCATCATGCATTACTATTACGCAAAGACTTAAATAGCAAAATAACTTAAAAAAGACTTAAAATGTGACTATGATAGCATTAGTTTTTACTCAAAACTTGGCTGCATTTTTTAACGGAGTGTTTTTGTTGGGATCAAAATATTGACGTACGGGTAAACCCGTACGTATATACTTGTTGTATTGAAACAAAACTCAGTATAAGTCAAGGGATACACTTATACCAATTTCAACTTAATTAGATTATTTTTTTCAATTTTTAACATTTTTTTTTAAAAAGCACACAGCATTAGGTTTTAAAAAACACCTAAAACGGATAAAACCGGTGACATCTTGGTTTTGGATTTACTTGCAAAAACAATACTTTTCTTATATACCAACGGTAAAAATAAGGAAAAGTAAAAATATTCAATGTCTAATACGGTATAAAAGAGGAAAAGTCAAAATATTCAATGTCTAATACGGTATAAATGAGGAAAAGTCAAAATATTCAATGTCTAATACGGTATAAATAAGGAAAAGTAAAAATATTCAATGTCTAATACGGTATAAACGAGGAAAAGTCAAAATATTCAATGTCTAATACGGTATAAATGAGGAAAAGTCAAAATATTCAAATTCTAATACGGTATAAATAAGGAAAAGTAAAAATATTCAATGTCTGATACATACTTTTTGTAACAAAAAACATAATTAATATTATTTACCTCCTTAAATAAATAAATCCTGCGATTTATGAAAAAAAAAGCGGACAAAAAAGTTCTTAAAATTACTTAACAGATCTGCTAAACATTTGCAATCTTCTTATAAAAGCGAGTTTTGAAAAGAAATGCTGTCGAGATAATATATAATAAAAAGAATCATAAAAAGTTGGGCAATGCTTTAAACTCCGCCAGTCTTTTAACTATTATTCATTTTATACGGCTACTTAATTTTATCGCGGAGTTTGCCGGGTTGAAACTAAATGGCTCGCGCCGGAGACCCCTAAATCACGCTTAGTAGCTCCGCAATGTTGATTTATACTGGGTAATATTCTCGCTATACTTTTTCTTTTTTTTTGGGGCTCTCATCTCTTTCATTTTTTTAGGAAGTAAAACATTAGCTTTATTAGTCTTGCCCATGAAAAGAATAAAAGTAGATAGAGGAGGAGATATAAAGAAGTGAGACAGGAGAAGTAAAGTATTTTTTTAGGTTTGATAATTTATTGTTATGTTACGATTTAAGTGTAATAGAAGCTCTATTTTAGAAGTTATTCTTTTTATTTTCATAAATTTATGATGGGTTTTTATAAATGTGATTTTTATATGAGATCCGATAAATTTTGTCTTTAAGTTTTAATATTGAATATGTTGAAATATCTTTAGTAGGCATTTTTTTTTTTTGGCATAAAATGTTTTATTTGATCTATTATAAACACTTATGTTTGAGTTAACGTTGTACAAATTAGAGTTAAAACAATTGTAGTATGTTTAAAACTAATAATAATACAACACTACTAATCAAAACAAATATAAATTTATAAATTATAAAATTGCTTATAAAAATTTAATTTTGTTACAGGTTAGTATCAAGACTGAAGTAACGTTATGTTGAGCTAAGGTATCTTATTTATTAATTAAAAAACACATTCGTTTGTTTATGCATTTTTTAATTATTTAAACATCACTGAACTTAAAAAATATTTTTGAGTTTTCTTTAAAATATGAATTTTGGTCGAATAGATTTTAACTTTTTATTACAATTGTAACATTTACAACAATAAAAGTTAAATTTTTACATTCGTTTTATAAAAAAAACTAACCTAATAATTCTTAAGCCAGTTAGGTAGTATCCTAACTACCTGTGAGTCCCCCCTTAAAAAACTACCTCCCCCCTCTATGACACCAACCTCGTAAGCTCATTTTCCCTTTGAAAATTCGCTAAAAAGGATCTCATTCAAAAAACAGTAGTATCAGGTGATTATTTCTTTAGATAAAAAAACCAAGAGTTAAAGAATTGACAATGACTGACAGGACTTTGACTTAGTCAAACAAGTCAGACCTTTACAAAGAGAAATAGAAGTCATCGCTCAATGTCTGTCTTTAGATTGATGTCCGTCTTGACATGACGTATGGAAACGTAGGATCGTTTCGTTTCTTTAGACATGAACCCATCGTTAGCTAACTTAAATATAAAGACAAACTTTGCGGACTTTTTCCTCTGAAAAATAACTTTAACTCTTAATTGCATTATTTTTGTTTTACCTTTTGTTTATAGGTAACTAATTAAAAAAGCATCTATTACTTTTAGTAAGTTTTTATAAGAAAATAACGTTTATGAGCTAAGTCATGAAGGATAAATTAATAATATTAATTATATATATATATATATATATATATATATATAATATATATATATATATATATGTGTGTGTGTGTGTGTGTGTGTGTGTGTGTGTGTGTGTGTGTGTGTGTGTGTGTGTGTGTGTGTGTGTGTGTGTGCGCGTTTCTAGAGGTTTGGGAGTCTAACAATGACTCTCAATCTCTTTCTTTAATCGAGACGACATTTAGAACAAATATCAAGTTCATGAACAACTCAAACCTTATTGTTTATGGAGACTGAATGACGTCATAAAGCTTTTAAAAAATTGAAAAGTGGTGATTTCACGAGTTTAGTGTCTTAACATATGTCTTTGGGTTTTCTAAATCTATTAAGACATTTTTACCTTAATCTCATGTAAGGTGTGTGACATGATATTGTTCCACCACATTGTACGAAAGCACTCATATAAATATTCGTGTATGTGGGCAAAGGCCAAGCTACACAAAATACAAGCAAAGCGTTCCTACGTGGTGAGGCCTGCACATTAAAAATACGCTTATAGGATACCCAAATTCCATGTAACAGCAGATAATGCCAAACGTCAATCCCATTGGACTTCCTCAAAACTGATTTTTACAATTTTTTAAATAACTTACTCAAGTCATTCAATTAAATTAACTAATGCTGATAATGAGATGAACTTCGCAATTGTATTAGTCTTATAAGCGCTACATGCGTGCCAATTCTCAATCCGATCGTATCATTTTTCCGCGTTTTATGATTTTTTGAAATGATAACTAGGTAATTCTTCTTGATTCTTTTAGTTGATGATTCTTTATTAATGAGTTAACTAGTTGATTCTTCTTGATTCTTTTAGTTCATGATTCTTTATTAATGATTTATCTAGTTAATTCTTCTTGATTCTTTTAATTAATGATTTTTTATTAATGAGTTAACTAGGTAATTCTTCTTGATTCTTTTAGTTGATGATTCTTTATTAACTAGTTCTAATTATTGATTTTTGGCCTAAGTTTCAACTCTCTAGTATAAATACATAAAGACATACGATGATAACATACACACCCATACACACACACTCACGGACAGACAACTTTGTGAAAACCACCTCAAAGGGATAATTCAGCTCACATCCCAGTTTTGGAATTTTTGCTAACACAATACTCTTTTTATATACCTGCGGTATAAATGAGGAAAATGAATAATATTTGCTAATGTTGCATTAAAATGAAAGACAATTATCTAATAAATTTTTGAAGACAGCTGTCTTATTTCATTTTTTTAAAGTAGATATTGCGTTGATGATAATATTTATATTTTAAATAGATAATGTTTGAAATAGGACTGCTGTGCTGTCTTCAATAATTTACTGCCCTTGTTTACTACTTTTACAGTTCATAAACTTCACGTATTAAATATCTAATATATTGGCAGTTTTAAAAGCATCAGTTTCTCATATCAGCAATCCAAAAGAAATATTGCATGGCAGAAAAAACAAAGAGCTTTTAGCATCATATTTTCTACACAAGACAAATAAAAAGAGATTTAGTCGGCAAGGCTGCGAGATGGCGCAGTCTTTATAAAATACTGGTCCTTCGAGCCGGATCCTCGGTTAAATCAAACTAGTCTGTATCAGAGAAAACTCGGATTTACGCAGCTCATACAAATGTAGTCGTATATTTTAGCGAATGCTTTTTAGGGTTTTGAGTTTACGGACCCTTATCCCTTATTGATAAACCTGACACGACCAACCATAAATACCTTTAACCTTTTCCTAGGAATCTAAAAATTTATATTCTTAAAAACTATATATATGTCGAATTTTTTTACGTAAAAAACCTATAAATCTGGGTAATAAAAAGTTAATGAATTTATGTTATTATAATGCTTGTTAAAACTAATTTAATAACTTATATCGTTTTAAATAGCAGCCAAAAAGCCTACCTATTTGAAAATGTACATTGCAATACAATTTGTCTCAAATAATGTATAAAAGCATTGATCTATCAATTTATTAAAATAAATATTAACACAAAATAAACTTTTATTTTTTTAAATTATTAGTCCTATAGTTATTTGATTTTATATTATAGAAAATAATTTAGATATTTTACCTATTTTTAGTATCTTATTGATCGACATATTTTGTTGATAAGTTTCAACTTATTTTGTTTAGGGTAAAAAACATTGCTCTCTAAGTTACTCAGAAGCGTGTATATTTATTTGTTTATACCCTCTCTAAACATATATCAAAGGAATATTTTTTTTTTCTAGAAAAAAGCGTCGATTTATTAAAAAAGTAGGAGGGTAAAAATTTATTACCTTATAACCAAGCGGTTTAACTGCTTCGCATGTCTGTCTACGCGCGCTATTTTCAACGGGGAGAATGTGTGACGGGGATTGATGTTGTTTGATATATCGTGTTTGATAGCTCTCTCCGGAGATTGGACTAAATAAAGGGACGTAAAAGATATATAAAGTGATAAATTTATTACTATATGGTTGTAAAAAACTCGCATCTACCCCGGAGCTTTAGCATTTTGCGTCAAAAAACATAAAAATTTGTTGTTCCCAATATAATAATTTAAGTTTTGGATTGAGGGTACCGTTTAAAAATTTAGTTTGTTTATTTTGTCACATGTGTAATGATAAAAATACTGCAAAATGTACATTTAATTTAACCCACTGTTTATTTTATTTGATTTCATAATTGAAACTTTAACCACCAATATTAATATTTTAATTATTAACGTCACATGACCAATTTTATTAAATATTTTAAAGCTTAAAAAAAATTATATATCATTTGATATTACCGAGATTTGCAAAACATAAATAGTTGACACAATATAATTCTGCGAGGGACACCTATAGGAAATGTAACAAGCAAAATGCAATGCTACATCTGGGAACTGTTCCGTCATGATTCATGATGGATGAACTGTTCCATCACTATTCATGTTTTGCAAAACTCAGTAGTATCAAAAGATACATGTTTTGCTTGCCACGCATGATGGTGGTAAGAGAGCACCGTTCGTCGATGAGTTTTACGTAACGAAACAGAGTGGAACATGACATTATGTCAAACCATGAATGATGACGAATGTCGAATGATGAACAGTTCCCAGATGTAGCATTGCATGTTACATTTCCTAAGTGTCTCTCGCACAATTATATTGTATCTTAAATAAATTATTTACTATAAAACATTTTCTAAGGAAAAGAAATGGGTACCGATTTTAAAAAATTAAATTGAAATTTTCCTCTCTACATATTATTCGCTAATACAATAAAATTATAATAAATAAATAAAAATCACCAAATATACTTCAGCACGCTTTCACTCGTCCTTAGACAGTAAATACATTCGTTTTATTCACAACTGTCACCTATCCAGGTACTGACCTCGCTCGAAGCTGCTTAATTTTTATGATCCAACAAAAGCCGTGGATATACATGCCGTATTGTAAGCAAACTTAGTAGAATTATTTATTGCATAAAGGGATACACTTGTACCGAATTTCAACTTAATCAAATTATTCATAAAAAATGTATTCAAGCCATTCGATAAAAATTGAATTGATACTGATAATGAGATGAAACTTAGATCATATGCTATTCTTATACATGGTTACAAATGTCCTAAATCTCAATCTGATCGCGTAATAATTTTTCGACATTTTTGCAGAGTCAGTATTGCGGGTTAGTGACGTCATAAACATAATTATTTTCCGAATAGCAACTACAGCAATAGACTAATTTTAATACAAAGTTTACACTCTCTAGCATAAATACACTAAAAGCTACGATGATAACAGGATAAAATTTATGCAACATAAATATGCAACGCGTCCTCAGATAGCAAATATATTAGTTTTAATTGTAGCGGTCACCCATCTAGACTCTGACTTCTCATGAGTCAGTCAGTTTTAATGATTCAAAAACTGTTGATATACTTGGTGCTTTGAAAGAAAACTTAGTATACTTATTTTTTGCGTAAAGTAATAAACTGCTACCGAATTTAAACTTAAATTTATGATATACAATTTTTTTAATTTTTTTTAATAACTCAGCAATATAAATTATTGTAGTATGAAAAATATCATCTTCCGGGCAGTACAACTAGAACTTATGTCTGATCTTAATGCCCAGTTTCAACTTTAGCATTAACACAGTGGGAGTTATAGGTAACACTGACCCACACGGTGTGTGTATATATATATTATATATATATATATATATATATATATATATATATATATATATATATATATATATATATTTTTGTATAGAGTTTATGATCGCAGAGAGGCTTTGGTTTTCATATTATGAGACTTGCATCAGTAAGTCCTTTCTGATAATTCATCGTTTTTCATTTAACTACCTCTTTCGCCTCTTTGCCATTTTAATGATCTTTTATCTTTGTTATATTTAAACTTTTTTTGGACTATCATCATACTCTTTTACAACTGCATCTAATGAGTTTTACTTAAATCCTTTGTTTCAAAATTCATTCAACCTTAGAGATATTAATACTAGAGAGGCCCTGAAGGTTAAATGTTCAAACATCGAAAAAGTAACCTGACCACCTCGCTTAAATATGGGATCAAATAATCAGTACAAAATTTCAGTAACTTAAAATACAAATCAAAATACAAGCAATGAGCGGGAATCCGAAAACAATTGATTTATTATTACTCATTCTTTATTTTATTTTCTTTACTTTTCTGATTTATTTATTACAACTCATTCGTCAGGTTTTAATGATGTTACACAGTGCCCTGAGAACCCCAAAAAGATGTTTCCTCTTAATGTAATGAGACACGCAATTCCCTCTATAGTATATATCTCTATGCAACTAACATTTTCAATTAGAGTTAATCTTGTCTTTTGGGACCTTTAAGAATTAATTGTAACAGTTCTTCGAAACTGTGATTCTCCTGCAAACCGAGTGTTACTAATATTAGATAAATATTTAAATTTGGATAAAAAATAACGAGTACAAATACAAAATCCATTTTATTAACATTTAAATTATTAATTAATTTTATTATTAATTTTTGTCTTATTTCTATAAGGCAAAAACAATTAAAACATACATTAGCTTTTTTCATGTATATTACACAGAAAAATTTATTATATAAATTATATTAAACATTAATATTCAAAATATTAATTATTAAAGCATTTTTATTCCTTTTTAAAGGTTTTTAATTTCACCTTTTATTTTAGAATTATTAAATTTTTTTTGGTTACACCCACAAGTTACTTTTTTATCTTTATTATCAAACAAATATTTCCCGTTTGTTCTTTTAAAATACGATTTTTTTTCCACAGCGAAAACACCCTAAAGGTTTTATGCATTTACTCACGAAACGGGTTATAAAACACTCTTAACTATTCGCCCTCCTTCCAAGGGTAGTGGGAGGGGGAGGGGAGAAGATATTTTAGCTGTTTTTGAAACTTGTATATTATGATGAAGAGGGTAATAAAGTTAAAATACTGAATTGTATTTTGCCTCTCCCCGAAGGGTCATTCTTTTTGCTTTTTTACTACAAAGGGGGATTCAAAGCATTTTTTTATGCTTTAAGTTATTCCTTAAAACCAATATTTCATAGTTTATTATACTTTGTGTATTTGCATGTATTTTAGCTTATTTGTTCTCATAAAGCACTTACCAACTCTAATAGAGGTATAGATTTGCTTTATAAAGTTATTAAAAATCCAAATGGGGTGGAATTTTTCAAAAACACTATATCTGGTTTCTATGTTATGTGTTTATTTTTATGTTAAATTAAAAAAAAAATAACACGGGAGCTGCTTTAGATATTAGTTTTTATTTTGAATACTTAAAAAGAAATTATTTTAAAAATAGTTTCTAACTTTAACCTCGTCGGTGGAGAGAACATGTTTTAAATAATTTAAATTGTAAATTTAAGCTATGGAGCGCTTCGTTATCCCTGACGTTTTAAACACTAGAAAAATTATTGATTAAATTGAGATGTGGAGTCTCACAATAGGAATTGAAAGAAAACGGAATCTCCACAATAACTTTTTATAGTTAACAAAGCCGACTTTCGGTCTTACAGACCATCATCAGTGTCTAAAACAACCAAGTGTAATGACTGAAAAAAAAGTAAAGAATTATAAGAACAACATACTTAAATTGCTATAAAAGGTGAAAAAGTCTGTGAATAAATACAAGTAGATTAATTACCGGTAAAAAGAGAAGAAAGTTACACAATCATTTGTTAGAAAGCTTAACATTACAGTAGAACATTCGGACGTTAAAGGGAAACACAGGAACTAACTTAATGCTGAAATATATAGGAATATTAATATTAAGAGCATGGTGATAAGGTCCTTATTGTCCAAGGGTAGGAAGGTAGTATAAAATAATTAAATAAAATCTTTATTTCATAAACTGAACAAATGACAAGTGAAAAATTCGTCCTTCAAAATAGTTCTTATTTAACTATTTACAATATTGTTTTAATAGGAACTCAGTAATTCTATAATAAATTTTCTCCTTTAAATAATCTTTGATTAATTTGTAAAAAAATTTAAACTGCATTTTGTGAATCTTAAAAGAAGGAAACATACCACTTGATCCACTCTGGTAGCCTACTGTCCCATAAAGGCAGGATAAAAATGGCTCCCACTATACCACGGTAGAAGGCCGTGGAAGCTTAGAAGGCCAGCAAAGTGGAAGGACCTAGCAAAAGTGACTTTTTTGGTCGTAAGCATTCTAATCCGATAAGCATTGTTTCCTACTTAATCGGACCATGTTAGGTGGCGCACTTTGTAAATAACTTAATTATGTGGGCTTAAGCAATAAGTAGAAATAAGGTTTCTTTTACTTTACAGTGGGTGTAAGATAATTGGTCAACGCTAGATATATCTTGTTGTTTATATTTATACTTCGATATGGCAATGCGATGGAAATTCGTTAGATACATGGCAAAATGCTATGTAACAATAAAAACTAAAACAAAAACAGCGAGCTTTACAGGTCCGCGGGACGGTTCTGTGAGGCGAGGCAATGAAAATTCACTAAACACATGGCAATATGCCATGTAACAACAAATAGTACAAAACAAAAACAATTTGATCGCTGAGCGATCCCCGTAGCGGCTACAGATCAGAGGCCCGTGTTCCTAATTATTTTAAGGTTTTATGTTCTATCCAGTATAATTACAGAATTCATCAATTATATCAAAAAATCAAGATAAATTTTACCAATTGTTATTTTCATAATTTCCGAACATTATTTCCCATTCAATGGAATTTTTTAGTAAAAGAGAAAATCTATTTTCCTTGAATGTTTAAACTTAAAATAAATGAGGTCGATTTAATTTAATTGCTCTACGAACGTCATAAGTTTAAGAGCTATAATAAGTCTTTTTAAGAAGTGTTGATTGTATTAGCGTGTTAAAACGTATTTAAAATAGTAAAAGGTATAAAATAAAAAAAAAATTAGTATTACTAACATCTCTTTAAGCAGTTTGGCTTTCAGAACTAATATATGTCTAAATATCGTGACGTAGAGTAGTATTTATTCTTACAAGTATTTATAAATTCGTGTATTTTTAAGTCTTAAAACTTTATATGTCAAAAGATAACATGCAATATGAATTTGGTTTTTAAGCAATAAAATTTATATATTTAATAAATTAATCGTGATTTACATTAAAATATATTGTATACCTATTGGGTATAAAAATTTATTAAATATATTAATAGACATATAAATTATATTTACGCTTAGGTACATGAGGGTTAACTAGTTTATAAGGGTCGGTTTTGTTCTACTACTAATTTTGATTAACTAGCCTACAGGAATAACTTGTAAATCAAAATAGATTTATGTCAAAATCATTAACTTTATCTAATTGAGATCTGTTAAACATAGGTTGTTATCACGCAGAACTGAGCAGGAGTGATTTGTAAAACAATTTACTATGATTAGTTAAAACCGCAAACAAGGGTCTATGCTTGGTCCAATATTATTTATTATTTTTAATTTAATTTTAATTGAGGTAATTTAAACGTGAAGGATTTTAAAATTATCTATTTATTCAAACGTTTAGTCATCGTGCAAAATAGCAACAATATTGAGAGCAAATCTCTAAATAATACTTTTCTGTTACTTCGATTACACGAGTTTAGCAGGGAGGTCAAACTGTAATCGAAGAATCAGCTACCGTTGATACTTGCTGTTAACAGCAAGTATCGACGGTAGCTGATTCTTCGATTGCTTCTTCAACTTGCGGTAAATACAACCTTTTTAATTTTAGGCCAAACTGTGTTCAACCCCTTGGGCTATAATCTAAAAAATACCGTGTGAACAATTTGGGTTCAACTCCCAAGGGGGGAAGAGTTAACATTATTATTTTATTTAAATAAACAAGTGGCCTATTGCCTAGGGAACTATAGGGGCCTCTCCGGAGCCAGACGGTTGTTTTCCTATATTAGAATATAGTAAATAAATCCGTTTCATTCTCAGTGGTCAGCCATACATCACTGACCACAATCAACGTTGCTTAACTTTTTTGATCCAACAAAAATCATGGATATACTTGTGGTATTAAAACGAAAATTAGTGTATGAAGATTTAGGTCTTCCGGTTGTGACCGCGTCAATGTAGATGAAGAATCCGACGTTTCGCTTCCACTTCATCTACATTGACGGATTCTTCATCATTCGGATCATTCGTCATTCGGATTCTTCATCTACATTGACGCGGTCACCACCGGAAGACCTAAATCTTCATGACAATAACCGCGGAAGCCTACGCAGTTGAAAATTAGTGTACTTATTTATTTCGCAAAGGTTTACACTTGTACCGAAACTCAATTGGATTGTTTTCTAATTTTCTACATTTTTTTAAAATACTAACACAAGTCATTTAATAAAAATCAAGCTAATGCTGATAATGAGATGAAACTAGGCATATATGTTAGTCTTATTTATGGCTATATTCGTGCTAAATATTAATCTGATCGCATAATTTTTCCACGTTTTAAGGTTTTTTAAAAATTGTTCTGAGTCATTTTTGCGGGTTAATCAAAACATTATATTTCGAATTGCACAACTACAGTGGTAGAATGATTTTCAACAAGTTTCAACCCTCTATCATATATACACAGGGCGCTACGCTATATATACACTGAGACCTTAAAACACCTGAAACAGATAATCCCGGTTTCAAGTAAAAAGTAATAATATACATCAATAATGACATTTGATAATAAAAATATTTCTATAATAATTTATCCTAGTATTACTTTTTTCAGACGCGGAGTTTGGCAAGAGGTTCAATTCCGTATTTATCCCCCTTAGGGGTTTATCCCCAACTGTTAACACGGTATTTGCTAACCTATTCTTTAGAATTTACATGACAATTGGCGGGAGGGGGGGGGGGTGTTGAACCCCCTAAGGGGTTGAAAACGGTGTTAAACCTCTGCAAAACCTCACGTGTGAACGAACAAAATATTGAATCAGAGAGTCTTCCCTTTAGATCAGCTTGAAAATTGAAGTTTGAAAATTCATTAAAAATAGCTAAGTATAAGAATTTTACTGTCATTTTTGTACAATTCAATAGTAAAAGAACCTGTTAGTTATTATTTTCTTTGTAGCCGAGTATTTTCTTATTATTATTAGTATTAGCCCTATATACTAGTTACAGAGTATTTTCTTATTATTATTAGTATTAGTCCTATATACTAGTTGCAGAGTGTTTTCTTATTATTATTAGTATTAGTCCTATATTCTAGTAGCAGAGTATTTTCTTATTATTATTAGTATTAGTCCTATATACTAGTAGCAGAGTATTTTCTTATTATTATTAGTATATATTCCTATATACTAGTAGCAGTGTATTTTCTTATTATTATTAGTATTAGTCCTATTTACTAGTAGCAGAGTATTTTCTTATTATTATTACTATTAGACCTATATTTTAGTAGCAGAGCATTTTCCTTTATTGCAATCACTGATAATAAAGTGAGATATAAAATTAGACATGAGATTATTACAGGTCTTTATTTTTACTTTAACGAAGATATTGTTTATAAATATACTTGAGTGCAGAATATAATAGATGACGGTGTGCGTCGTTTGATCCTTAAAGTCTGTATTTAATGATGATATTCCATCTTATAGGGACGTCGGATTGAACTGATATTAAATAAACAAATGGATCCAATATCATGACTCACAATATGACTTATGATGTAATTTAGTTATCCCCTATTGTATTGATTAGATGCTATTAATTATTGTCAAAGTCAAATAAACCAAAGTCAGAATGACAATCTCTACTCTATTATATGCAGATGATATGAATTGATGAGGTCGACGTTTCGTATTCGGGCATCAAGGTCCGTCACGCTTTGACATTATTTTTCATCATTGCCTGAGACGGATTCTGCTTTATGACTGATTCCATTTTATATTAAAGTTTTGACATAACGTCAGATTTGTGAGGGGATGTTTGAAATTAAAGATTGTTAAGATCTTTAATACAGATCAATAGATTTTGAAGGACTCGGTTTTCGTGATATGTTACGGTACTGAAGGGCCTAAGTGTGTGTGTCGTGATTATTCATCCTCGACGGTGAATTAACCGTGATGTGTATCTTGTTAAAATGACAGATGACAGAAGGAAAAATAAGAAACCCTCTCACAAAATCTAATCACGAGCTGTGTTTAGTCATCGTGGTGCAATTTCTTCCAAACTTGAGCCTCCCATTCATTACAAAATCGTGATTTTGTTCAGTTAAGATGATTTACAAAACTTTTTAAAAAGGAATCTAAAGAAGGGAATCTGATTCCAGATCGTTAATCATTTTACCACCCTCGCACTCTTCACGTCAGAAAGAAGAAGTCTGCCTTCCACAAAGAAGAATTCCAACCCCTTTATTTCTTCTAAAGAAGTAAAGTTTTCTAGTTATAAATCAAGTTAGCCACCCAATAAATAAGTTGAAATCGCAAAATGAGAAAACCTTTTTAGAGTTGCGATGTGTGCGATATTCAGTTGTCGTGATCCTCGATCTAAAGTAAATAGCTTCCATTACTCAATATTTTAGGCACGACATTCCTACATATGACAGTGTTCTTTATATTTGTGTTAGTAATTTATTTCTTCTTTAACTATGATGTGTTTATAAGTATAACATTTATCCTTATGAAGATTTAGGCTTTGTTTAAACTCGCTGGAAATTAAAACACATTATTATAGACACAACAAATAACAAATTATTATAGACATTAGTCTATAATAATTTTACTTTAAATCAAACAAATGTTACAAAAAAAGATCTGCATTATTAGTATTGAATCTTAAAAGCCTATTAGTCGTTCAAAACAAATCTGTTAGGTAGGTAGAAATTCTTCATATTAGTTCCCTGAATAATTCGACGAGATGAATATTTAAAAAATTATTAAAATGATTTGAGATGATTATGTAAATTAACTTGCATTTATTTATAATGACCTTTAGCTTGGGAGAATCGTTGTCACCTTCTGACTGTAACCAAGGGTCTTGAATAAAGGGGATGAATGACTAAGTCATAACAAGGTGACCCCATAGAGAGCAAATAGAAATTCCATCACAAAACACACGTCAAAAACAATCAATAGACCTCTGCTCTGGATAGAATCTCAATTCACGGATGTTATAATAAGTCTTTATTGCTTTTCCTCATTTATTTCGTAGGTATATAGGAAAATTATTGTGTTAGCATAAAAATCCGAAACTGTTTTTAAGACCTCCCGAGTGGTTTTCACAAAGTTTTCTGTCTGTCTGCGTGTGTGTGTATGTGTGTTATTATCGTAGCTCCCAGTGTATTTATGCTAAAGGGTTAAAATTTGGTTCAAAAATCAGTCTACTGCTGTAGTTGAGCTACTCGGGAAATAATTTTTTATGATGTCATTAACCCACTATAATGACTCAGTAAAAATTTCAAAAAATCATAAAACCCGAGATAATAATGTGATCGAATTGGGAATTGGCACGCATGTAGCCATGTATAAGGCTAACATATATGCTAAATTTAATCTCATTATCACCATTAGTTTAATTTTTATCAAATGACATGTATACGTTTTTTTTAAAAAATGGTAAAAATCGGAAAATAATTTAATTGATTTGAAATTTGGTACAAGTGTAAACATATACATCATAAAATAACACTAAGTTTCCTTTCAATACGACGAGTACATCTATGTTGTTTGTTAGATCATAAAAGTTAAGCACCATCGAGAATGGTCAGTGCTGCATGGATGACCGATGAGAATGAAACTGAAGTATTTTCTATCTGAGAAGGAGCGTAGTGAGTCCGATAAAGTGTTGCAGTATAAATTTGGCGTTTTGTATATTCTGAGGACGAGCGAAGCGAGTCCGAAGTAGCGAGGATGAGTGTGGTGAATCTGATATGATAAAGAAAAGTTTTGAGGTACCCCAAACCCGATTTTTACAATAAATGTTTTTAATTTAAATGAACAAAAGTTTTATATATGTTACACACTATAACATATCATAATAAAATATTATAAGATGGTATTTAAAAAATAATAATTACATTTTGCAAAATAATTTGCTAGTACATGCTTTAAAATAGTTAACCCTAAAATAGAACAGATAACTGAGTTTATACAGTAACAAAAATAAAAATTTGGTATGATTTAAAAAACCTATTACATTAAAATGATTCTCATTATTAAAAATTAATGTATTTATAACATTTTAACAAACATCGTTTAAAAATAATTGGTCAATTTGTGTTTTATAAAAACATTTCTTTTAAAAAAAAATGCATTGAAAATTTATATTAGCATACAATGCGGCCTTTTGTTTTTATTCGCAATATATTCGTTTTCACTAAAAAGTTAAACAAATATATTTTAAGAAAACATCAAAAGAGTTTATAACCGCGTATAATTTTAAATTAGTTTTTTTAAATATGGACCAATAATTGGATATAATTAGTGAGAATTTAAGTTATAGGAATAATTTCAGTGCTCTTTGTTCTTTAATGTTGAGAAAATTAAATTTGAAACATTATATTTTGTTTGAAAACGAAAATAAAATACATTTTTTTTTATTATACAATTCAAATTATAAATTCAAAATCTTTAAAGGTTACTTTGAGACCCAAATGTTAAATTGGATCATAATTTATTTGTAGAATACTTAAAATATGTTGCGTGTTGTTTTTTTTTTTTAAAAAAAAATCGGGTACGAGATGCCTCGGAACTTTTCCTCGCCGCATCGAATTCGCAACGCTCATCCTCACTACGTCGTTCATCTTGTTGTCGGTGTGAACAAATCTCTAAATTTTCTGCAGCATTTTTTCGTACATCTCTTCCTTAGACGGTAAAAACATTTTTATTATTCTCAGCGGTCAGCGAGGCTTAATGCTGCTTAACTTTTTATGATCCAACAAAAAACTTTGAAAAACCGAGGATCTTGAATAAAGGGGATGACGCACTAAGTCGATTTGCTATGTAACAAAATGACCCCATCAAGAACAAAAATGTAAGAAAGAATCTATCACAAAAAACTTGTCAAATATATACTGCACATGCTTGGTACGAAGTACGCATGCTTACAATCATTACAATAACTGCGCAGGTCCTAAATTTAGAGGAAACTTTCCTTTCGTTGGTTTTCTGTTGTTTTGCTTATTGAGAAGGTTATAAACAAATAGTAAAAGTAACATCTTTTTCTTTTTATTTATTAACTTAACTTAATCTAATCTATCTAAACTAATCTAATTATTTATTAACCAAAGGTAACTAAAATCTCAACAAACAAGCACCAAAGGTAACAAAATCACAACTAACAAGCACCAAAGGTAACTAAAATCACAACAAACAAGCACCAAAGGTAACTAAAATCACAACAAACAAGCACCAAAGGTAACTAAAATCACAACAAACAAGCACCAAAGGTAACTAAAATCACACAACACTAACAAGCACCAAAGGTAACTAAAATCACAACTAACAAGCACCAAAAGGAACTAAAATCCACAAACTAACAAGCACCAAAGGTAACTAAAATCACAACTAACAAGCACCAAAGGTAACTAAAATCACAACTAACAAGCACCAAAGGTAACTAAAATCACAACTAACAAGCACCAAAGGTAACTAAAATCACAACTAACAAGCACCAAGGTAACTAAAATCACAACTAACAAGCACCAAAGGTCACTAAAATCACAACTAACAAGCACCAAAAACTAAAATCACAACTAACAAGCACCAAAGGTAACTAAAACACAACTAACAAACCAAAGGTAACTAAATCACAACAAACAAGCACAAAGGTAACTAAAATCACAACTATTAAGCACAGAAAAAAGTTGAGGAGCAAATTCGACTTATTATTGTTACATAACCTTCGTTTCGCGCCTTTTTTTGGCTATAACCATGGGAAGGTAAGTTTGCTCTTATTTCTCTATCTCATACATCGTCTATGTGGTCAGCAAAGTTCTCTAACTCGTCATCCCCTTTATTCAAGATCCTTGAAATATACATGCCGTATTGAAAAGAGACTTTTTATTCTTCTTTATTGCTTAAAGGAGTATAATCCTGCCAAATTTAAATTTAATTAATTTTTTATTTTACATTTAAAAAAAACTTAAACAAGTCATTCGTTTAAAATTGAACTAATACTGATAATGAAATGAAACTTGGCACATATTTTAATCTTGTATATGACTAAATGCAAGCAAAATCTCTAACCGATCGAAAACATTTTCGGCTTTTATAAGATATACAGAGAAACTACTTTGTGAAAACCATTCAAGACGTCTTAAAAACATCTGAAACAGCAGATAATCCCGGTGTAATCGCGGTTTTGAATTTTTGTTGCAAACACAATACTTTTCCTATATACCTACGGTATGAATGAGGAAAAGTAAAAACGCAATAGTATTATTAGTATATTAATAGAGTGGAGTGGTAGGCACTTGATTTCGGCAACGGAGTGGTTTATTTTAGTTGTCATAAATAAAAATATCACAACTTTGTTCACTGGTAGCAAACAGAATCATTAGCACGGATTTGCTGCTTATTTAAGTGTTATTTAAAATCAATTAATGCTAACCAAATGATATAATCTCTTCCTTTTCTAATAAATCAACGAAGTACAATATACGAGTAAAAATTAAAATAAAATGCCCGTTGTAGGGCCTATCGGCCCATTAGGGTATTCACCCTGCGGGAACCACCACAGGTGGGTTGCTTCTACTACACTCTAAGAATTAATTAAAGTTGGCGAAATATTTTTAATACAAATACTGTTCATAAAATCTTAGAGCATAGCCCGGACTGCGAGCCCCGGACCTCCGGTGCCGAAATCAAGTGCCTATACGATCACGGACACGGAGGCAGATTAATATACGAGTACTTAATGATATAATAAATATAAAAATAATATGAAGTAACAATACAATAAATACGTCATATCCCCTCATTTCCTAATGCAGTCATAAAACAAAGGAAAAGTCACTTCAATACTACAAATGACACAATATACTCATCTTTTTTATGTTAATTTGAAGGGAAGTTCATAAACATGTTCTAGATGAAACTTAGAATAACTTTAGTTCGAAATCATTTTTATGTAATGTCATCTTGAGAAAGGATTTTTCTACCTATTAACTCAGTTTTATTGTGTTCACAGGAGGGAGCTTCAATGGAACAAAGTTATTATGACGGATAGCGCATAAGGTATATAAAACTTAAGATGAAGATAGTTTTAAAATTTACTAAAAAGTATAATACTGAAAATCTTTTACTGCAATCAATAAACAGTCTCTATAATTTTGAAACAATAGAGGTATAATTAGTTATCTATGGAGAAATGAGTCTGGTAGCTCCAGTGGTAGAGCACGCGCGGTCTAGGGTTCAAATCCATCCGGGGAGGACCTTAAAAAGATGTTAACCCTTGTAACATACACTCAGGAGGTCAAGATTTCAAGGCCGGCCAACCCAGGCAGGGTTATATAGTTTAACACATGGCTAAAATCAGTTGACAACGAGGGTTGAAAATAGTGTTGAGGAGAAACAATGAGGTTGGTCCGATTTGAAATGGTGGGGGTTGTTGAACAACCAGGAATAACCTCATGGGCTTTTTGGCATTATTTTCCTACGCTGTCAACTGATTTTAGACGTATGTTACACTATAATACCTGTTTCCTGTTTCATCTGAGACAAGTCTGGATCCACGTTTCCGTTGTCTCCAGCTAACGAAAAGTTAAGGTTCTGCGGGCTAATAGAGATGAAGGTCGGAAAGATATACTGAGCCTACTTGTAAACCAACTGTGCCTTTGTTTGTCCGAAAACTTAGGTAGTGAAAGTGAATGTAGTGACACGAATAACGTAAGTGACTAGGGACAAAGTGCTTGGTTCTTGATGACAGACCTCTCCTAATAGCAATGCGGAACTTCGACTTTCAAATCAGGACTATAGAATAAATTTGTGCACGCTTTAGCGTCAAAGTTGCCAGAGCGGTGAGCCTAGCTAGAGTTTGGTGTGATTCTAGACGAGCAAATTAGATCGGTGAGACTGTTTGAACGAGGGCGGGCCAAGTGAGACTGATGTGATCAGAGGAGCTAGGAAGACTAGATGAAAGAAGCACACTGTTGACTGATAGTCGGCTTTGAGCTAGCCAGACTCTAGTTGGTCTAGATGAACTAGGCACACTCTGAGCTACTCGCGGCACTAGCCTGAGCTGTGAGTTTGGATAGAGTCTGGTTGAGCTAGATGATCTGGACACTGTAGACTAGTCATATGTGCCGCGTAAAGATATCATTACTAGAGGGGCCCCATTAGTTAAATTTTGAAACACCGAAAAAGTAACCTGACTATATTCGACAATCAATATAATAAAATAAAAAGAACAACATTACATTTGCTTTTGTACAAAAACATTCAAAATACAAATCAAAACACAAAAAAATGGGGGAAACCAAATACAATTAATTTATTATAACCTTAACTCACTCTTAAAGGTGGTTTCAATGAGGTTACACAGAGCCCCTAAGAGCCCCCAACACGATGTTTCAGGTCTTTCAATGTATTAACATAGGCTATGCCTCCTCTAGTATTTATCTCTATGTGTGCCGCCATGTACGGAGGGTGTGCTTCCTAGATAATTGGGCGTGTACAAATTCTAGGATGGAATAGTTAGAGATTTGAGTAATTGGAAAGGCTAATATGACCCTACGGGTTTAAGGGCAAAAAAATAATTAGACACAATTACAACTGAATTTCAGATTTAAGTTTTATATATGCTGCATACAAATGTAATAATTAATTAATCTAAAATATTTCATTTTCATATTATTATATATCCTATTTATTTTCATATTATCTATCACGAAACGAAAACGTTGAAAATAATTCTTCAATTCTCTATTTCATGTCATAATGCTCTTGTGTACATCAACCATTATGAATTTAAAATAGGAAAAACCTTAGAGATGTAACATTATCTTAATGTCAGTAATATGTAGAAAACAGACGGGCCAACATGTCGCCCCTGAGTCACACCTTGCATTTGTTTGACAACGTTAGTATGTTCTTTTCTTTTAAATTTTTTAAGAAGTTTTTCTTTTTGTTTCTTTGACGTTTGACATCTTACTTATTTTCATTTTTCTTTACATTCAGTGCTGTTTTATGTTTTGGTTATTATATATTTATTTTGATATGTTTCTAATGTTGGATTTTGTAGACAAAAAGGATTTTGTAAATAATTGACGTAAATTTCAGACCCGGAAGGCAATTGAATAAACAATAGTTTCAGAAATGTAAAAAATGAAAAGAGTTGTGGGATCAGTAAAAAATAGGAATTTACTTTAAACGAACTAAGTTTAAAAATAATAATATTTGATTACGCTTCAAAGAAATGAAATCATTAATGCGTTAGTGGAATTAAAAGGACAACTTTGTCCTATTACTGCGAAATGTGATCGTAAATAGTAAAGATACAAATCTAGCATTGTTTTACAAAAGATTAAAAAAATATTAATATTATAAAAGGAATTACCTTTTTATGGCGTAAAAATGGGACCATTAAATAAATTTAAGGGCCATTAAAGTTAATATAAGATTTTAAAGAAAATGTAATAAAAGGGAAAAGTGCTTATGTAAGCTTACATGGAAAAAAAGGTAAGGATTACTTAAGTAAGTTCGTGCTTAGATAACTTTTTACCTTATGCTGACCTCAAGAGTAAAGAGAACATAAAAAGACCCTAAAATCTAGATAAAGATCTAGAAAACTAAACCCTAATTACAGACCGAGTTTTTATTCTAGGTCTCAGGTAGATAGGAAAGCTATGAAAACACGGACTTACACAGAATGAAAACAAAACGGCCGAGATCGTTACCTTGTGGAACTCCCTTAACCAAATTGCTATCTAAACACCTTATCCATATTTATGGAATAACAACACCTCACAAAAAGCATAAATTACAGACTTTTTCTTTATCTTAAGATATTAAAGTAAAAATAGAATTTAACTATTCCAAGTAAAGGATAAATTATAATATAAAAAATAATTGCTAACTTCAATATTATTATTCGTCAAACAACTTTACTTATAACCCGGTGAAAAGATTTTATTGTGACATAATTATTTTAAAGAATAACTTAAAAAGTCACTTTGTAGACGGAGGATAAATAAAGGAGCAAAGATATGATTGGCAGAATCAGTGTTATGTCAAGTCGCAGCTATACGTCTTGAATTTACAGGAAGTGTTAACACAGGGTAATTAAAACTAAAAACATTTTCATTAGTCCAGGGTTTGGCCTTACTATGAAGTAATCATTACACGAGCAGAATCTTAGCCAAACACAATTAATTGACTTTAATAACAATTAAATAAATTAACAGAATCATTTCAGCATAATCCAAAAGATAAAACAAGTCTAGGTCGAAAATATTTCTTGTTATTCTAACATTTGTTAATTTTTAAAATTTAAAAGATGAGAAGTATATTCAGCGCTTTCTAGTAGAGATTAGATAAACTAATTGGTTTGTATGTTTAAACAAAAGGTAAGGCGCTCCTGGTGAACATTTGTCTTAAGTAGTTTCTCATTAGTAGCACTATTAGTTGTGAGATAGAGTTAGTTCACTCATTTTTTTAAAAAAAGGATATTAACTATGAGTTTTAAGTTTACGAAAACAAAAGAGAAAAATCAATTAGCTAAATGTTTTATCAATTATGTTTGATTGATAAATTTATCAATATGTCTGTATTGGCCATATGGCTAACAAATGACTATGGCCTAATGGTGAGGACGACCTTAGCGAATTTGATCTAGTAAGGAAACGTTCCGAGGTACCCAGAACCCTTCATTTTTTTTAGTAAAATACCCCAGTGTTATAAGCAATTATTACTAATTCCCTTATAGAAAAAATAACAACAATTAATGAAAATAATAAGTTTGTTAACTTTTAATCTTTTAGCTATAATAATAATATAAATTGAATAATAATTTTTCAAGAGTTAAATTATTTAAAAAAATAATCAACGAAAATTGCTGCGAGATAATAACTATAATTGAACTAAGATTTTTAAACAAATTGGATCGATTTATAAACTTTATTTTTTTCGGATAGCCAATTTATAAACTTTTAACACTTGCATGAACCATAATTCAGTGGGGATTAGATTGTTGTATAACATTTAATATACACATCTACCTTTAATAAAGCAAATAATGTTAAAAAAAATAATTCAGTAATACCAACCTTATGCTTATCATATCAACTGTTAATTTAATACGTTATTTACAAAACCGGCTAATAATATTTATTTTATTGCATTACATTTATCAAGAAGTTGTCTTATAATAAGGTGTCAGATAAAAACTTTGTTAAGTGTTATTAAGTTTAATTTGAGACCATTTATTTTAATATGTTTTATCAAAAATATTTGATGTGCTAAATTATTTAGGAAGATGAAAATTAATGTTCCGATGACTTTTAGTTTAATTATGTTCATCAATAACATAAAAGTTATGAGTGCATTGAACTTCAAGAACTGTGAAGTATTATCCAGTCTAGTAAATTTCAAATTAAAGTTTACTTCATGGTTAAGTGATGTGTTTTATCTTAAATTTAAATAATCTGTGAGACTTAAATTATTATTAAATGTGCTATTATTATTAAATTGTGCTAAAATTATTATAACTAATTTGTTATGGACGATTGAACTTTTTGATTTATTTCTTAAGTGGTGTTAATTATTAGCAAATTTTCTATACATAAAAATGTACCTCCTGACTTCATACATTTGTAAACTTGTTATTTTGGGTAGTATAATGTTCTCTATTCAGTCTATACTTACTCTAACCACAACTAATTTTATCAATACTGAAACCAACTATAAAACCTTTCATAAGTAAACTTATATTAACTATTTACAACCTCAAACAAGTAGCCAGAAAACTGCCAATAAGAATAAAATCATCAAGTTTAGAGTGAAATAAACGTATTCATACTAAGTATTTACTGTGCTTTACAATAAAATAAAGACACAGTTTTATAAGTAAAGCTGTCTTGTCTCTCTACATAAAATATTAATTAGCAGGGCCAGATTTCAATCCTTCTGTCATCATATGTGTATCAACAATGAAAAATAATTCCTAAGACTACACCTAATAAAATAATAATAAGAATAAAAAAGAGAATAAATAAACAAATTTACTTGTTTATTTTTTTATTAGTTTCATTACTTGTTTATTTTTTCATTACTTTCATTATTTGTTTATTTTTTCATTACTTTCATTACTTGTTTATTTTTTCATTACTTTCATTACTTGTTTATTTTTTATTACTCGTTTATTTTTTTATATCAAAATCAAACTCTATCTCGCAATAGAGTGTTTGCGTTTTTAATTTTTTTAAAAAATTTTCAAAGAAAAAAATGTGCTTATGACCTCGGGATCATAAAAAAGGGCGAAGTGCGCTAACATTATATTAATTGAAAAATATAATTTTTATAATAATATATTGTTTATATTTTGTCAAAAGTGGAAAGATGTGTGCTTATAATGTATTTTTAATGATTTTAGCGCTACCATAGCATATGCACTGTAATTTTATTTTACTTTTTACTATAAAATTATTAAACATTTTTACTTTTAGTAAATCTAACCTAACCTAATTTTTTACTTTTGTTTCACTTTTACTTTTCTACCAGTGTCAGTAATTTTCTAAATTATATTTTTATCGTAAGATCCAAATGTAAAAAAGTAGGGTGGAAAAATCGATAGGGAAAAGGAACTAATGTATTTAAATTTTCATAATTGATAACTTAATAAAATATAAATCTTGCCAACATGATTATTAGTAAAGGCGTTTAGTCTTAGTTTAAGAATGGGCGTTAGGTGTTAGTTTAAAAACTGACGAGGGAAAATTGTCAAAGTAAAAATGGGAAAAAGGGACGGGGGATGTCTTTTGGAGTGACAGGGTACTGAAGGTATTATAGGAGATCGATAGAGCCCCCCTTGTAGAACAGAATAAGTTGTCCTGACGAGGCTCTGTCAGAACAAGCAATCCCCTTTCCTTTTTCCACTGAGCTGTCAGTTTCCTCTAAAAGAGCCTCTTTCTAGGGAAGCCACCAATTAGATTTCTGTGGCTTTTCTTTGCTGACTATATAACTCGTGACAGACGTCCCAACTCGTTCAATAGGAGGTTAAATAAAGGCTATATTTAATAACAAAGAAGAAGGTTATGTTATAGTCGACATCATACAAAGTGACAATGTTATAATAGCGACATCTATAAGACAACTACAGAACTGCGTTGACAACCTTTAAAAGATGTGACACTCTAATATTCCTCTCTCTTTCCAAAACTAAGACAAGTAATAGGGTGCAAGATTAATCAACAAACTTGTCACTTCAAAATCCACCACAGATGTTTTCGAGTTGAGAAGCTAAAAGTTAAAGATTGTTTTTCTTTATCGCCAAACATATAAAAGAAATAATTATATGCTACCGCATGAGCTACTTCAAAATCAACTTCTAAAAGACACGACGCAACCTTTCTCTACTTTATTTCACTTTGAATTCTTGTAAAAATATGATTTTTTTTATGATTTTTTTTTAAAAGCTGTAGTTTGAGTTGAAGAAAACCAAGTTAAAAAGAATGTAAGCAGAATTAAATCTTAAGAGAGTACTGCCACCATGGAAAAATCGGGTGCGTGGTACCTCAGATCTTTGCCTCACCACATTAGATTTGCCACGCTCATCCTGACCTCATCTGACTCATCTTGCTCGTTCTTATATAATGAAAATTGCCTAATTTATAAATCTGTATGTCTTTTGAATCGCTCCATTCGTCCTCATAGAAAAAACATCTGTTTTAATCCCAGCAGACACCCATTCAATTACTGACCTCGCTAAATAATGCCTAACATTAGTGATCCAACAAAAACCGCACTTCATAATTTCATGAAAGAAAAATATATGTTTATAAAATCTATGTAAATTTAATAAAATGCAACGCACTGACCTAAACTTGTAGAAAACCCACAGTTTAGAATACATACTTATGTAAAATGCTATTACTTATGTAAATGCTATTACTCTTATTTTCATAAGAGTAATAGCATTTACATAAGTTTACATAAGTTATTTACATAAGTTTCTTACACAGTCTTTCGACTGTGTAAGAAACTTGGTCTTGTGTCTCTGAGCTTACGCCGAAGATCGCACGAAGTTCTTTTTCTTAGTAAATGTTTAAAAAATGAAATAGACTGTCCTGAAGTTCAAAAGCAAGTTGTCATACTCCCTAAAGGTCGCCGCCGTGGCAGGTTTCTTTATGTCAAAGAATTGTCCCTCTATTTTGTCCTATAGTTCGTTGTGTGTCTTCGTTAAATTCTCTTCCTATTAATAGTTCCAACCTTTCTACCATCCAATCCTTAAAATCAATTCTAAAACTATCTTTTTCCTCCTAATTCTAGTTTTAAATTTTGACTTATGTTACTTTAAGAATGTTTTATATATTTTTAACCCTAATTGTTAGTTATTGTTTTATTGCACTTATAAGCTGTAATTGTATTGTTTTTTTAATTTTATATCGTAATTTATTGCATTAACTTAACTTTTATCTTACCATGTATCCTACTTGTGGACATTGTCTGTTAGGGTAACATGTAAAACTTTTTAAATAAATAAATACATAAATAAATAAAATTTCAAAAATACATTCGGTGGCAGTGGGGAAACCACTTTAAACAATTACTACGTACACACATCGTATTTAATAGGTGATCGTATACCATACACATTTAATACGATACGGTTCATGTACCTTATTTGTTTAGTCGATTACGTGATAACTGATTCCGCCAAATATAATTATAAAGTAACACTAAAAAAAATTATATTTCAAAAGTTATTTTCTGAAAAACGGTAAAATTAAAGTAAAATAATAGTTGGACGAGAAGGTTATCCGTTAAATACGATTACCTCTGAGGGTACTGAGATATGTAATATATAAACAAGTCTTTATATATAGTATATATATAGACAAGTGGGTCTTTATCTAATATATCTCTAGTAATATATTTAGTAATATATCTATATGTAATATATCTCTATGTAACATATCTAGTAATATATCTCTATGTAACATATTTAGTAATATATCTCTAGTAATATATCTCTATGCAACATATCTAGTAGTATATCTCTTGTAATATCTAGTAATATATTTAGTAATATATCTATATGTAATATATTTCTATGTAACATATCTAGTAATATATTTAGTAATACATCTATATGTAATATATTTCTATGTAACATATCTAGTAATATATCTCTATGTAAGGTATCTAGTAATATATTTTAGTAACATAATTAGTAATATATCTCTATGTAAGGTATCTAGTAATATATCGCTATGTAATATATCTAGTAATATATCTCTATGCAATATATCTCTATTTAACAAATAGGGCTCCTCTAGTAATATATCTCTGTGGTTTCTACTATTTTTGTTTTGTAAAGCTAAGTAGTTGCAATTGATTTACCAATTATTGTGATTTATTAAACATTTACATCCTTAAGTTAAACATTACTGCTAAACGATAGGAAAGTATTTTAGGCAAAAAAACACCTAAGGGTTTTATTTGAATTCGTTTTGTGATATTTGGTTGACCTGGATCATAAAGTCAATTATGTTTGAAATCAAATTAAATAAAGAAATGTACGAGTATGTATGAAAATGTTTTGTATATCAGAACACAGGAAGCGTGAAAGGGTAGCAGAAGCTATCATGATGTTTAACAAACCATGATCAGTTATAGAAGAGACAGGAAACGAACGAGTACTATGAAGAATTGGAAGGTTAAGTCGTGTGGGACTATGACTGATGGCTACTGAAAGCCGCAGATTCACAAGTAGCTCGTTAGGTTAAGTTGATGGATGGATTTGGCCTTATCTCTGGTCCTATGATGGATCGGCTTCACCTGGGACCTTATCGCATCACTCCCACGACATTGCTCTCTTTAATGGTTAGTCTTGCTCTACAATCTCGAAATATTGACCGGTCTGAAGTCATCCGTCTTCTGAGTGTCATTCCGTCAGCTACCGTCATTCTCTGAAACCTCCAGACTTCATACATTTGTAAACTTGTTATTTTGGGTAGTATAATGTTTTCTATTCAGTCTATACTTACTCTAACCATAACTAATCTTATCAATATTGAACCCAACTATAAAACCTTTTATAAGTAAACTTATATTAACTATTTACTACCTCAAACAAGTAGCCAGAAAACTGGCAATCAAAATAAAATCATAAAGATTATTATGAAATAAACTTATTCGTACTAAGTATATACGGTGATTTACAATAAAATAAAGAGACAGTTTTATAAGTAAAGCTGTCTTGTCTCTCAACATAAAATATTAATTAGCAGAGCCAGATTTCAATCATTGTATTTGTTTTTGTTCATTGTATATACAATGAAAAATAATTCATAAGACAACATCTAATAAGAAAATAATAAGAATAAAAAAGAGAAAAAATAAACAAATTTACTTGTTTATTTTTTCATTATTTTCATTATTTGTTTATTTTTTCATTACTTTCATTGCTTGTTTATTTTTTCATTACTTTCATTATTTGTTTATTTTTTCATTATTTCTTTTTTTTTTCATTACTTGTTTATTTTTTCATTACTTTCATTACTTGGTTATTTTTTTTATTATTCTCATTACTTGTTTATTTTTTCATTACTTTAATTATTTGTTTATTTTTTCACTAATTTCATTTTTTTTTTAAATAAACATATTCAATTATTTTTATCTACTCACGGCAGCAAAATTAGCCATTACTGGACTGTTTTTTAAGCTGCAAAATGTCATTTTAACCTACACTGTCAAACATACGGGAAATATTTTAAAACAGTACGCAAAATGTTTCAAAACAGTACGCAAAATGTTTTGGTAATGAAAAGTACTAGGGAGTTATGGCTCATTTAAATAACATGAGAAACAAGTCAAAACTCCCTAGGCGGGAAAATGAATGAGCGAGGTTATTTTACAAATTATTGCATGAATTTCGGTATTGTTTTATTTTGTAAACTATGATTTATTCTAGCTTGTTTTTAGTATGCAACTTTCTTTATTGTAACTTAAAATTACGATATTATTATTAAATGTTTAACATTTAACATTTGTTATCTAATAATAATATATAATATGTTTTTGGAAACAAATTGGCAACACTGATAATTTTTGGCATTAAATTAAATTATTTACCAGCTGTTTATGAATCGACAGATTTTTTAATGTTTAAGTCGTCAGATTTTGTATTTCATGTTGTTATATTTAGTTTAAGTAGTATATAAAGTTACATCAACATGTCAGTTCAATTGATGTTTAATCTACGATTTGTAAATTCATAAAATTTCTTGTATAATATTATTTAAGAACATTAATAAATGGTTTATTATTATTATTATTATATAAAGTTACAAAAATAGAACGTTATCAAAACTAAATCTGTAAACTAAAGTTAGGTTACTAAACATAATGAGTGAGAACAACAGTGAAGTGAATAAAGATACAAACATTGTTGACATTTACGAGTTATTGGGCCACACTTCACCTAATATTGTCCGCGTTTGCATCTACTTCAAAGCAGTCTTTACTGCCTGTAAAAATCTTCGCAGCAAGTATTTAAAATAATCTCTTGTGTATTTTTTCTGCCGTTAGTAGATAAAATAGTATATGCTACTATGCAGCAAAGGAAACATTGCAGACTCGTGCAATTAATTACCTGCCTCGGCTTACGCTCTGCAGGTAATTTCCAATAGCCCATCCTCGCCTCGGCTCGGGGCAAAATTTATAAAACTCGTCTGCAAAATTCCATTTTGCTGCCTAGTAGCAATAATATACTTATTGTTTTCAATGCTTTTATAACGTGTTATTTTTTTCATATAAAGAAATTTTCATGTTTTGTTTATTTTTTAAAATAAAAAAATAATGATTTATGTTTACAATACTATTATTATGTGTTTATTTTTCTAATAAACATATCCACTTGTTTATGTATTCATTACTTGTTTATTTTTCCGAATAATCAAATTCACAGGTTTATTTTCTCACTTACTTATTCTTATTATTTTTTAGGTGTAGTCTTATCATTTATTTTTCTTTCTTCAGGCACTAATAACCACTAAAAGTTTCAAACTTGGCTCATTTAAAAAATGATCAAACTTCATTTAAGTTTTAATAAAACTTTATTAAAACTAATACTTCAGTTACTTCTTTTTTCTGAAATATATCTTTTTTACTTTTCCTCATTTATGCGTAGGTATATAGGAAAATTATCGTGTTTGGAAAAAAATCCGAAGTTTCAATTGTATTATCCGTTTTTATATTTTACTTAGTTAAACTTATAAATCATATTTTAAGACAAAGCAAAAATTAAATAATGTAAATTCCCGCCTTATAGTTACATCGTAACTTTACTCTAGTCTAAGCGTATGCTCAATTTATAAACATAGCTTTGGTCTTCAATATAAATGTCAAAAAAGACAACATTTTAAATGATTTATTCCTTTGAATAAATTTCAATGAATTATAAAAAATCAATCAAGACTAACTAATAAAAACCACGAATGACAATGAAGAAAAAAAACAAAAGACACTTCAAAATCTATAATGGCGTCGGCACGTCTCTTATTAATGAACTCTTAGACGCCATATTGTACTTCAGAACAAAGTATCTATTATCTATTATTAAGAAAAGAAGTAATTTTCGAAGTCATTATCCATAATGGATGGTTTGTTCATTGTTTTTTTTTTGTGTGGTATAATTAGAACATAAAAGTGATTGAAGTGTGATGAGTATATGAACACAATCAGAGGTTATTTACCTGGTTATAACCTTAAATGGTGTAAGCCATAATTTGATTATTTATAGGAAAAACTAATTCCCGATGGATTATACTTTAAAAAATAAAACAATAATAAATTCTATTAGCCTAAAAAATGCCAAATAAATTAACTACTGTATAAAACGCAATATTATTTGTTGACATATATTTTTTAATGATGATACACGTTACACTTAATTACTTTTTAGATGCTAAATATTATTAGACATAAATTCTATACTTATGGGACTGAATTGAAACGATCTATAACAAGAACGATTAGTCGAACGATTATAGTTTACCTCAATGGTTACGGATCATGATAATTGATAAAAGGTATAGGCGTTCAAAACCCGAATAAATTATATCTGGTAATTTTATATTTTTAGTTCGTTTATGAATTAAAGTGATCGTTTATTTTGATTGTGTTAAAGAATAGTTTTTTTTATTCTTTAGTATTATCAAAATAATTAGGTATACATAAATTGTTTTTTCCCTGTAGTGATATATATATATATATATATATATATATATATATATATATATATATATATATTATAATATATATATATATATATATATATATATATATATATATATAATATGAATATTATTTTTTTAGTTTATTTTTACGATCAATTCTGAATTTAAAACTAAGCCAAAATAAATGTTTATTTTGATGAGTGTATAGTTTTCATTTTTCACATTTTGAGAACGAGCAAAGCGAGTTTAAAGGCTAGACTTTGGATAATCATGACAATCTGAGTAAGACCAAAGCGAGTTCAAAGGCTAGGCTTTGGATAATCAGGACAATCTGAGATAGAGCAAAGCGAGTATAAAGGCTAGGCTTTGGATAATCATGACAATCTGAGATAGAGCAAAGCGAGTTTAAAGGCTAGGCTTTGGATAATCAGGACAATCTGAGAAAGAGCAAAACGAGTTCAAAGGCTAGGCTTTGGATAATCATGACAATCTGAGATAGAGCAAAGCGAGTTTAAAGGCTAGGCTTTGGATAATCAGGACAATCTGAGAAAGAGCAAAACGAGTTAAAGGCTAGGCTTGGATAATCAGGACAATCAGAGCAAAGCGAAGTAAAAGGCGGCTCAGGAGATAGAGCAAAGCGAGTTCAAAGGCTAGACTTGGATAATCAAGACATTCTGAGGACGATCGATGCGAGTCCGACATTGTAAGAAAGAGTCCCGTGGTACCCCGTATCTGATTTTTTAAATATTTTTTCGTTTAGTCAAAGACTACAGGCATATTAGAATATCTGTTAGGTTATCAGTTACTTTTATAATTGCTGATCTTATGAATTATTTAGGTAACGTTGATTGTCTGACATCGCGTTGGCTCAAAACCATACACTTCCTAAGAAAAACTAATATAAGAATTTCCATTTCTTGCAGAAAAAAATCTAGAGGTCTCGGCTGGGAACAAGCCTGAAATTTTTTGGAGGCAAGCTTATGCGTTGACAGTTTTATACCAACTGAACAGCCTAAATATGTCTGGAACCCTATGAAAAAGTCATGAAATATATACTTTAAACTTGTTAGAAATAGGTATAGCGCCATTAAACAACAAAAAATGATTCTATAATGACTAAGCACTTCTACATCTTACTTATCCTTGAAAAGTTATCGGATAAAGATGCAGTTTTATGCATTTATATGAATCGGGTACGGGGTACCTCGGAACTTTTCCTCATTACATCGGATTCACTACGCTAGTCCTAAGAGATACAGTTCGCCAAATTTATACTGCAACATGCCTTTGGACTCGCTTTGCTAGTCTTCAGATAGTAAATGCATCCTTATCATTCTCAGCAGTCACCCATACAGCACTCACCACGCTCAATACTCCTTAATTTTTAAGGAATACATAGATATACTTGTCGTATTGAAACGAAACTTAGTCTATTATTTATTATATAATAATATACACTTGTACTAAATTTCAACTTAATTGGACCATTTCCCAATTTTTGACAATTTTTTAAAAAACGTACACAAGTCATTCAATAAAAATTAAATTAATGCTGATTATAAAATGAAACATCGCACATATGTTAGACTTATACATATTCACATGCGTGCCAAATTTCTATCCGATCGTATAATTTTTCCGTGTTTTATGATTTTTGGAGTCATTTTGCGGGTTAATGACGTCATAAAAAAAAATATTTTCCGAATAGCACAGCGGTAGACTAATTTTTGTACAAAGTTTCAACTCTCTAGAACAAATACACTGGGCGCTACGAAGATAACAGACATACACATTCACACAAACACACACATACAAACAGACAACTTTGCGAAAACTTAAAAAAACAGCTCAGGAGGCCTTAAAACGCCTGAAAAGGATAATTCCGGATTCATCCCGGTTTCGGATTTTGTTTGCAAACACAATACTTTTCCCATATACCTACGGTATAAATGAGGAAAAGTAAAAATATGTAACGCTAAATTATGAATGAACTTAACTTGAATTATTAGCATTAGTACTAATTTTATCGTTTGAGTTATATAATTTTATGTAAAGAAATCAATCATTTGCTAATATATATTACAAAACTACTAATACGACCAACAATTTGTATGCGAAGCGGCCAAAGGAAGGGGAAAGCTTCGTGGCAGCAACAAGACGGGACACTTTGTAGCAGCAACACAACGGGACGCTCCGTTGCGGCAACAGAACTGAATGCAGCGTAGCAAACAAAAATATAACAACGCTTTTTCTATCAACCAACTGTAGCAGATAGATAAAAGTAAAAACCAAAAAGAAAATAAATAAAAATGAAAATAGTTTCGCAAATGAAATGAGAGGCATCCTATAAGTACAGTTCTGAATTATATAAATGGCTTTTTAGATTTATGAAAAATTAATATACGTAAAGACATATTTTACCTCCCAGTATATCGTCCTCCCTCTGTTCTCCGCTTGTAAGTGCTTATTGAATATTTTATTGAAAAAGTCTGTCATATTTTTTTTTATTTATTCAAAGTGTCGAAATATAAGTGAAATATGAGATCATACACATCATAACGTTTAATAAATGTTTGTATGGGTTGAATAAATAAAATATAAAAAAATTACTGAGAAATAAACTTTTGTGATTTTTTAAATATACTTTTTTTAATTCAAAGATAGTTTTATACATTAATAAAACACTCAAGTCTCTCCACATATAATATTTATTGACAGAGCCAGCTTTCAACCTTTCGGTCATCATCAGTGAAAAATAAATCATTATGTCTATATACTACTAAATACTTTACTTGCGCTTCTTCTTTTCCTGATAATGTGATGAGGAAAAGTTAAGAGGTACCCCGTACCCGATTTTGTTAATGTTATTTATATATATATGGAATAATGTATTTTACTAAAGCACTATGCATTTTTTTAATTTTAATTATTCTAATTTTTACTTTTCCTCATTTATACCTTAGATATATAGGAAAAGTATTATTTGCAAAAAAATGCGAAACCGGGATATAACCGGAATTATCCGTTTTATGCGTTTTTAAGGCCTAAGGAGTGGTTTTTTCAAATTTCTCTGTGTATGTATGTGTGTGTGTATGTGTGTGTGTGTCTGTTATCATCGTAGCTCCTAGTGTATTTATGCAAAGGTGTTGAAACTTTCTAGATAAACCAACCTACGGCTGCAGTTGTGCTATTCGAAAAAATATGTTTTTTATGACGTCATTACTTCACAATTAATGACTTTGCTGAGTCATTATTGCGAGTTAACGACGTCATACAAATTATTTTCCAAATAGCACAAATACAGCGGTAGACTAATTTTTGTACAAAATGTCAACTCTTTAGCATAAATACACTGGGATACGATCTCACATACTCACACTCACACACACATACAGTGTGTGTGTGTGCAATTCGAGTCACATCTAGTTCCTAGTTTAGATTCACAAATTAATACCTTATCGTTACCACAGCTAAGTAGCCAGCTAAGCCCCTCCGCAAAAAAAATCGTCAGCAGTCACCCGTCCAGGCACGGGTTACTGCTCAGGATTAAACGGATGTATTTACAATCTGAGGACGAGCGAAGGGAGTCCAAAGCAGGGAGGATGGGTGTTGCGAATCCGATTTGATGAGAAAAATTCCGAGGTACCTCGTACCCGATTTTGTTTTTCTCCTCGGAGGGGCTTAGCTAGTGACTTGCGGCTACTTAGCTGTGGTAAGGATATGGTATTAAGTTGTGAATCTATACTAGGGAATACTACAAGGGCCTAAGGGAATGACAGTTCTAAAACAGGCAAAAAATAGAAAATAGGAGTAGAAACTACCCTATTTTATATTGTAGAACCATCTGCATCGATTTTCTAGTAAATAAACCCTTGCCGATGTATACTAAAGACACTGTATTGCTGTCATAAAACATAACCATTCTCATGCTATACCAAGTTTTCATATCTGTCTCATCTTGCCTTAAAAACCTTTTCCATATACCTTTATATATCTTCGCACTACATACCGATAACACGCTATATTAAAACATTTCTCTCGAAGAACATTCTTCAATTACGAGGACTCAATTTTATACCTAAAACGAAAGAAATCCGATGAAAGAAAGTGAAATTAAATATTAAGTAAATACATACATACATACATACATATATATATATATATATATATATATATATATATATATATATATATATATATATATATATATATATATATAATATATAATATATATATTTTATTTTTTTTTTGAGGTCCGTTGTGTCTCGCGCCCCTACTTTCAGTCGTTCTTTCCCCTGCAATACGGGGATTACGCAAACCATTGAAAAAAAAATAAAAAAATATAATTTCCCTTAAAATTTAATTATGAAGATATTCTAATATTAGGTGATAAACCTTTACTGACTATATTAATCCGCTAGGTTGCAGGGGCATGAATCCTATAGTTTTAGTTGTCTCATAGAAGTTGGTTACCTATTTAAAAATTTTGAAAAAATTCACCTCCAAGATGTTTTGGTCTCCAGTAGAAGGAAAAATTGAAGAGGTGAAATATTTATAAACTTACTGTCGACACATACGGTCGAATCGGCTGATGTGAATTTTAATCATCTAAATGATACAAGTCGAAATAAGAGGTAAAGTACTTCTCGGATTTTACGGTAGAAGTTGAGAAAAGGTTAAAATAATTTATATAATACACAGAAAAATATAGAAGGATGAGACTGTCATGATACTGTATTTAGTGGGTAAATTAATAAATGATTTTCAAAGGGATAGAAAGAGATTATAACTTGGCAGGGGGATTATGAGCAAAACATTCACATTGTGTCTAATTCTTGTTGATGTCACTAGAGGATAGGATAATCTTTCTGTGTCGGGTATGAAGGGCTGTCACAGCTTGGGAGATATGTTGAAAACTGTCAACTCTACTTGTTTCATATGAAATATTCCCCTGTCCTTTCATCATATCAATTATCCTTATTCCACGTATCTTTTTTTATCAGGAAAATATATTATCCTTTTGTACAACTTTGGTCATATCAACTGGATCAACATATTACAATCTAAAAAAATGGTCAGCGTAAACAGAAATGTTAATAAAATAGAACTAAGCTTAGAGGGTGAAACCAAGAATAATTTATGGGCGAGGGGTGTTGGCTACGCTCTATATAACAGATAAAGGGGATCAAAGTATCATTCCTTCAAAAAACTATAGTATCGTGTAGACAGGAACTTTAATTCTCTTTTGCGTTATCAATTTCACTCAGGATAAGCCTTTAACATCACTTTCAGATTCTGAAAAGACACCCTTTGTAAAACTGTTAGTTGTCACCCTAAGAGTCATCAGTAAACATAACCAAACAAAAACCTGATTAATATGTGATGTCACTCCCTTTGATATTGAAACGGGAAATCCACTTAGTGCTCTTTTGAAAATAACCCTTTTTCTTTCAAATTATCTGTGACATGTTCACTTCCCTAAATAATTATTTTAGGTTTTTATGAAGGGATCGGATACACCTGGATGAATTTTACCTCTAATAATTACCAATTAACATAAAATGAGATGAAAGGAAAACATGGGAGTAATGAATAATAAAATTTCACTTTACGTTCGACAAATGTAATCATAATCAACAAACTATACTATCCCCTAAACATGTATATTATCATTTGTTTAAACCTCCCCAATTGCCTTGTACAACTATATAAATGCACACAATATTCACACAAACGAATTAAATCGTACAGTATAGGTAATTTGAGATAAGGAATTAATAACAATTTGTGTTACGATCAGCAAATAATTACCGCTAATAATTCAGCATATAACAAAAAGATTTATAACACCCTTCGATATAATTAAATTAAGTACCCCTAAAAAAATATTTTGTACAAAACATACGGAATATGACTAAGGCCCAGAAATTTGCTAATATTGCATTGTCAGTAGCAACTTAATTAAATCTTTTTTGTAAAAATCTATTACTTCAATTACCTGTGTATTGCTTTGCTGATGACAAAATGATATTACTCTTTAATATTAATGATAAATTAACTTTAAAGTAAATTGTTGTTATCTTGTTGTTAGTCTTTCGAAAGGGAAAAATAAAAAGAAATTACTATTTTTTTGTTTGGGGAAGAATTAAAAAATCGGGTACGGACTGGCCAAACCTTGTCTGTTTATTTTGATTTTGTTGATTTGTAATTAACGTTTTTTACTTTAATCTCACTTCTAACCTATTGTTTTGTTTGTTTTAACATGTTATTAACTTTTATTTTAACGGTTTTTCTAACTTGTGGTAAAGTTTTTTGATGATATTCTTGGTAAGGTATACTAATTTTTGGTGATAGTTTGTTTTGGTGTATTTTTTTTATTGTTTAACACTGAAGATGCCTGGCTTCGCCAGGCGAAATGTCTGTTGTTAATGTTTATGTAAATAAACAGAAATTATCAAAGGACTTAAGTCTTCGTTAATCTACCTACAACTGATAAATTATTTGACATTATATGACATAACATAAATAATTAAACATGGAATATGTAATATACCTTTTAGCGAATTTCCTTTGGGAAAAAATTCGCTAATGGGATAGGCGTCATGGCGGGAGTCGAATTTTAATAACTTTAGAGCTTTTTGGACTGATATAAATTGTAATTTCAATTATATTAATGAAGACTTCACCCCTTTTTTTAAAATGTATTGAAAATAAATTAACGAAGAGCTTTCGCTCAGGGATCCTGAGCTTTTTCAGATCTTATAAATGACAATATTGAAAATTAATGAAACTTTGAATGTTTCTTTTATGTCACATGTCTGTGTAAGTAAATAAATTTAAAATGAAATTACAAAAAAGGGAGGGAGAAGGAAATATTAAGATTTTAAGATGATATAATAATAAATACTGCTAAGATTGTTAATGTCTTGTTTTTTGTTCATACTGTCTTTGTCAGCTTTTTATATAGAGCATTTCTAAAAAAATCCTTTTGTCTGTATGTGGTTCTGTATAAAGTATACGACAGTGTTCTTTGTCTGGTCGGTGGTCAAGTTTTGTCATATGTTCTGATAAGGCCGTAAGGTTAGAGTTGTCAAGTCTTTTTGTGAAAAGTTGAGAGATCTCTCCTGACTATGCTTTGGGGCAGTCTTTACATGGTATTCTTTATATAACATTGCATTTTTGGGCATTAGTGAGGGGGTCTTTTAATTTTGAAAAATATTTAATGTAGAAATTAATATGATTTTTAGAGCAATTTGGATTGTACTTTTATAGAAAAGGGACCCCCTCTAATCATACCTTAAATTATACCGTAACAAACTTAAATTTGAGAATCCTTTTTCTATAACGTGCCCCTTATGTGACCTTTTATAGAATAAGGCCCCCCTCCTTTATTTGGGGGGTCCTTTTTCTATAACGTGCCCCTTATATGACCTTTTATAGAATAAGGCCCCCTTCTATTTATATTAAAATAATATTGTCCCCACCCAAAACCCCAAATTTCCACATTCTGTCCCGTTAGGGATTGAATATTTTCAGGCAATTTAAATTTAATTAATATTACCCCCACCCAAAACCCCTAATTCCACATTCTGGGTAAAAGAGTGGTAAGTTATTTGGTCGGTCGGTATCATTAGCAGCAATAGGAGGTATTCGGATAAGTGGGTTATGGTAACGAAACAATAGGTTGGAGAAGAGTCTATCAGGGTAATTGTTTTCTCTAAGTATATCTTAAATTTTGATGGTGGCTTCAGCTGTAAATTGTGGATCCCTTAAGGTCAAAACTCTGTGGATAAGGTTTTTGGCACAATTTATTTTATACAATTGGGGTTGATGGAATAAATAGTTTAAAAGTCTGCCAGAATAGGTGGGTTTGATGTAATGTTTAATATGAAGGGTATTATCAGATGATTTAATAATTAAAATATCTAAAAAGGGTATGGAAGAGTTATTTTGGATTTCTAAAGTGAATTTTAGATTTGGATGGAAATCGTTATTAATAGAAGGACTGAAGTTTTCATTAATTTAATTGATATTAACTTTTTTAAATTTATATTTTATTAATTACTTTATTTTTTTTACTAAAACAAATTTGAAACAAATGCCCTGTGGAAGTGTGCTGGGCCCATCAGATTTCAATAATAATTAGACTGAACACTTCAATGATATTTGCACAAGTGATGTATTATTTCTATCCTTTAACTATTTTGCTTCAACAACCTAATTTGATTACAAAATAAAAAACACGTCATCTTACCCGACCTTAACCGACTTTCAATGATAAGTATAGAGTTTAAAATCTATTTATTTTCAGACATTGTTAAAATTTATTAATAACATTAAAAATAGTAAAGAAGGAAAAAAAGTTTAAAATAGTTTATACTGCAGAACAAGCTGCGTTTATATATCATTTTTTAAAAGGATTCATAAATCACAAAGTAATGGCTCTGGCCATCATCTTCCTACGCCTCGTGTTGATTTATATCCCCTATATTATGAGCCATATTAGTAATATTTATTATTCAATCCTATCACTCCTTTGATTGCAATTTTTCATTCCTCTGTAACACCTTTTAATAAATAACATTCGTCTTCAGTTGCAGAGGCGATATTAAGGATTTACCTTACAGTTAAAAATGATTGGGTCGTCAATCATTTCTTTTTTTAAATAATTTATAAAGGTGTCATAGATTGCGGACGTATTATTGGCAGAAGTACTGCGGGGTTTGAAAAATAAATCCGCATAACATTGATCATTGTCAAATCTATGCGATTGGTTCCAAAATCTCTAAAAATTTCACATCATTCTTTTTACCAAGAGTATGACTTCAGGTTTTTTTATAATTCAATTTTGGTAGATTTTCATTGCTATAGGGTTGGGAAAATATACCTATATGTTATTTTTCCTCCCTATTTTTATCGTTTTCCACTTTTTTTTCTACAGATGGGTTTAAATTAAATCCAATACGATTTCCACGTGTACAGCACGTTACATTCGGTTCCGTATGCATGCAATATTTATGAATTCATTTCTGTTCCTTCGTAATATTTTATGATCTGAAAAACCAATTGAGGTTTAGATCTTTACATGGATGCAGATGGATGTGAGTTAAAAATAACATTTTTATAAATTTATGATATCCGACCAAGATTTGCAATCTTGGCTTCTCTATTTTCAATTCAGAGTCCGGTATTTATGATGTCAGTCTTGTTTAAGGTTGTTCATTATGAATTGTTTTAATCTCAAAATCGATTAAGTATGCTATAACTTTAAATTACTAAGTTTTAACTGTACATACAGCTTCATGGGGCCTTCAGCCCCTGAAGCTGCTTTTAAGGCCCCTCAAGACGCTTCTTTAGCCCCCAAGCTGCTTCTTTAGCCCCTAAAACTGCTACTACACGAGGGACTATACTATAGTCGCTTCGTGCTCCGGGGCATCACTAAGAAAACATCTTACAACCAACAACAATGTTGCTGCATTATTTGTTCTTACTTGGCCATTGGCATTCCGGCATCACTAAGCAATTTGCTGCATTATTGTTCTTATGGCCATTGGCATTCCGGGGCATCACTAAGAACATCTTTTACAACCCATTATTATTTGTTCTTACTTGGCCATTGGTATTAAGTATAGCGAATTTTAGTCTGACTATATTTTTCTGACCTGTCCATTTAATTTCAACCTCTATCAATTTTAATATATATATATATATATATATATATATATATATATATATATATATATATATATATATATATATATATATATTATATATATATATATATAAATATATGTTTGCGTGTATGTGTGTGTGTATGGAGAAGGTCAAGTGAAATTAATCTTATTAGCATTATTTGTTTTCACAATTTCGCTAAAACTACTAAGTGACTTGATAAAGAGTGATTTGATGTCTAGAAGAAATAGAAGACATATATGTACCAAGGGAGCAAACTGAGTCACAGCGTCGCGGTTTTTTGCTGTCTCCTGAGGTGTAGCTGAAAAAGGAAATTAAAGAGGGGTGTAATGATTGTTTTCTCTTATGGAACGTTACAACATTTTTCCGTTAGAAGGCAGAAAACTTTTTACGAATAAAACTTTAATTTTATTTATGTGTACAAACGTTTGCTTAATTTAAAAGTTAGTTACTCTCTACAATAACAATAAATACTCATGAAAACCGCAAAATTGTTATTTATCCAACAACAAATAAGTTAAAAATAAAAAAATAATCATAGATAAATGAAAGCAAAAATCAGTGGTTGGCTTGCTTAGTCATTTAGTTTAACAAATCAACAGTATTGCCAAGTTAAATATTACTTTTAATTTAAAGACAACACTGATTTTTTTAAAAGAATACCTTTCGAACAATAAAAAAATCTATCTAATTTATAATATAAACATTATCTTTGTTAATTTTTTTTCGTATCTTTCTTCTTTTTGTTTATTATAAAATAAAAGTTATAAGTCAAAGTATAACTACAACACTGTTTTACCGATTGCGCTAACCAAAAGGGTGTTTAATTTCCTGATTTTACTTTCCGCCCTGATTTTTATTTTCTCTCTTATATAACATGCCTGTTATATAAGTACAGTTATGTAAATACTGTTTTTCCTCCCTAAAGATAAGGGCGAAAAGTTAATTTTTCCCCTTCTAGAGCAAAAAATATTTATCAATAAATCTGATTGATTCATGAAGATTAAATTGAGCTGGGGAGTGTGAAGTTAACTTGACCTGTAAATCAACTTATGTTGGCCAAACAGGTTAACCAAACCGTGTTAGAATTCTGGAGCATTTGATGGGACCAAGCAGATTTTACTAAGCACACAATTGCTAAGAATTACAATCAAAGACACTAAGAACACGAGGTTGCGTTTTTACATTGAATTTCTAAAGGGAAATAATAACTATAAAATGAAATATAAAACTATGAACTAAGAAATATATTAATGTAATAAGGCCCTTAGTGTCCAAATTGAGAGTGGGGTTGTCTCTCTACAGGAAGAGGCTGTAGCTAATGCACCTAGGATACCTCCAGTCAGCTACAGTACTCTGTCCTACTATAATATCAGACTTCTTAACAAATAATTGTCAAACTTCCTTCTCTTATCCACCGGTACTTTATCTACTCGTACTTCTATTTATTCACAGACTTCTTCACCTAATTTATCAATTTAATCATGTCTTTTAGTTTTATTTTTCTTTCCTTTTATATTTTTTTTGTCTTAGTCATTATACTTGGTTGTTTCAGACACTGATGATGGTCTATAAGACCGAAAGTTGGCTGTTTTCTTTCAATTCCTATTGTGATTGATTCTATTAAAGTTATAATTTATTTATTTTAAAATACTAAAATTGACTCTTCATAATTAGAGAAGATGGTTGTGAGAGACAATTTAACCTTCCTAATATGTATTGAAACTGTAAGTATTTTAAAAAAATACTTACAAAAAATTAGAGTGAAACAATATTATTCAGTTCTTAAAACTCAAACGAAAACACTTCCAAAACAAACATTAAATGAATAAGCCATTGAATCTATCATCAAAATAATAAAATAAATAATAACTCAATATATTATAAAAGGATTTATCATTAAAATTAAAGATTAACAACAAGAGAAACATAACATTTGAACAAAAATATTCAAATAAAAATAAAACAAACGAGACAAGTTGGAACAGCTGAAATATTTTTTAAGAACACGAAAATGAAATAAATTTAACTAAATGATAAATATCATTAAATACATCTTAATATAAGCAAGTAAAAGATAATATAAACATTATAAACAAACAAGAAGTATAAATAAAAATGAAAAATAGTTTTATAAAAAGGTTTTAAAAGAAAAAGATAATAAATGTGGATAATTTTCTGAGTCCTACGCAGCTATATCAAACCTATTTAATAATGCCACAGTTGAAATAATAAAATATAGAAAGTAATATTAGAAATGATATTTGTTTTATCTAAAAATGTTAATATAAATATGACAATGACTGATTCTGATAGACGTATTTTATTTTGTCGTTTAATCACGAAAATAAATATTTCTGGCGCGGAGGTTCGCAAACTGGGCGAACATTCTCTGAATTGCGCGCTTTCTTGCTTATCTAATTTTTCCTTAGTTTTTCGGTACGTATTTTTTTTATAACCTGTGCAGTAGCGTCAGAACTTGTTATTTAATTATTTTGAATTTCCCAAAGACAAAACAACATGCGCATATTTAAATCCCATAGATTGTACACTTGACGGCACAGCATTATTTGCGCTAATTTTAAGCTCAGTTTATGCCAATGAAAACTTCTTTTTATGTAAGCTCATTTTCTTTGAAAAATTTGAAAAAAATAAATAAAAGTTATACCGTTGCTGCGCAGGTTATTAAATACGTCCCGAAAAATTAGATTGATATGCAAAAAAAAGACTATAAGAGAATATAAGACGATAAAAATTAGGGCCGGTACCAAGATTCGAACCCGCGAACCCTAGCTTTTAGAAGTCTTATCGATTCCGGACCAAAAAACATCGGCAACAACACCTACTTGATAATTATTTTTTGCGGCTGTGATTTTGGTTTCTGATTATATACCATTGTTCTTTCGAATTTTTGGTCGAAAGAAGTTTAGAGTGGTTATATCGAATCTGGACCGATTTCATTCAATTCACATAATTAAGATTTATTTTACCGACTTTTTGAAAAGTCGCTGACACAGCAAATGGGGTTATAATTACGTGATAGCAACCTGGTTTTTTAGTTACTTTTGTGTCTATCCCGTTCAAGAGATAGCGTGTATACTTATTAAAAATTTAATGGTTATTATCCTGCATTTTTTCATAATAATTTAAACTTAATTTTAAAAAAATTGCTAGATTGACAAAAATCATATACATGGATTTACTCCATGTATATGGAGAAGGCTTCATTTACTCCATGAAAAGGCTCGCTTCGCTCGCAAAATTGGAACAATATATAATTAGATGCATTAAAAGGTACTCTCTAGATTGCTAATAATATTTATGAAAATATATGGTTACAAAGTAATAAAGGTTAAAATCTCGTAAACCTTTCTGTTTGCATATAAGTAAATATTCAAACAGGGCTTTCGCAAGATTGCTAAAATTATCCATAGGGCTCACTTCGTTTGCAAAGTTTGTGCTAGATTTCTATAAATTATACGTGAAAGTATGAATGAAGGCTGTGCAAATATATAAATGAATGAAGACTGTGCAAATATGAATGAATGAAGGCTGTGCAATTTATGAATGAATGAAGACTGATGAATGAAGGCTGTGCAATATGAATGAATGAAGACTGTGCTGTGCAACTATATAAATGAATGAAGACTGTGCAAATATGAATGAATGAAGGCTGTGCAACTATATGAATGAATGAAGGCTGTGCAAATATATGGTTCTAAAGAACTAAAGGTCCTAATAAAGCCCTTTTATTTGTAGAGACTCGCTTCGTTTGCTAGATTGCCATAAATATATATGAAAACATATGCAATGAGGCTGGGTTCCCTCGCCAAATTGCTAAAATTTAATTATAGGTACATTACTAAGGGCTCGCTAGATTGCTGTGAATATTGAAAAGGTGGCTCGCTTAGCTCGCTACATTGCTATAAATATATGAGTGAATGTTAAAAATTCTGGCGCGGTGGTCCGCATGTCGGGCGAATTTCCTTTGGATGCGTGTTTCCGTGTTTTTTACACTATATAAGTTTACAACTACTAAATAAATAATTCCGGCGCGGTGGTCCGCTGTCGGGCGAATTTCATGTAGAATTCGAGTATCCGTGATTAACAACCCATTTCTAAGGTTCCGGTTCATGCTTTAGAACCTAAGCAGTTACTCGATTGTCAAGCACTGCTCGTAACTCATTTTGTCTGTATTTTTCAAAGGAAATGCGCATAATTATCCAGTTGGTTGTTCAAAACTATGCCTCTAAAATTAGAAGTACGCACTATTATTTGCACTAGTTTAAAGCTTAGTTACTATATTTAAGCTTAGTCAGTTATCTTTAAAGGTTTTAGCGCATTTCCTTTGAAAAATACAGACAAAATGAGTTACGAGCAGTGCTTGACAATCGAGTAACTGCTTAGGTTCTAAAGCATGAACCGGAACCTTAGAAATGGGTTGTTAAGCACGGAAACACGAATTCTACATGAAATTCGCCCGACAGCGGACCACCGCGCCGGAATTATTTATTTAGTAGTTGTAAACTTATATAGTGTAAAAAACACGGAAACACGCATCCAAAGGAAATTCGCCGACATGCGGACCACCGCGCCAGAATTATTTTCTAGTTGTAAACTTATATTAAGTAAAAAAACGATAAAAATTGATCGTCCCTACCAGGATTTGAACCCAGGTACCCTGAGTTTGAGTGCTCGTATTGACTCCGGACCACTGCCATTCAACTCAGAGGCCCAAAAAAAAATAGAAAACGACACCCTACTCGATATTTAATTTTTAACGCCCGTAATTTTGGTTTTCGATAATTTTTGTGGTTTTTCGACTTTTTGGTAACTTAGAGTGGTCGGACCGGTTTCATTCGATTCAGTGCCCAAAAATACATCGAAAACGACACCCTACTCGAAATTTATTTTTTATCGGCTAAATTTTGGTTTTTGGTAATTTACAATGGGTTTTTTGGACTTTTTGGTCACTTAAAGTGGTCTTATCGACTTCGGACCGGTTTCATTCGATTCAGCGCCCAAAAATACATCGAAAACGACGCCTATCCCATTAGTTGAATTTCCAAAGGAAATTCGCTAAAAAGAGGCTCACGTCGCTCACAAAATTGCTAAAGTATATTATTAAATACGATCATAGTAATATAGGCTTGTTAATAAATCCCTTATTTAATATGTTTGAAGGAACTCGCTTCGCTCGCTAAAGGTCTAACTGTATTAAAATATTTATTTAAGCAAAATAAATAAAAATTTTCATAATTTTTGTCAATAAATTAACTTTAAGTTCAGCACACCACAGAAGCCCCATTTCTGTGGTTTGTTGGGCTCCTATCTCTGACTTGAGTAAAAAGGGTACTGCAAACTAAACCTGAAGCATATTATTGATAACTAAACTTGGCAGCTTTGACCCACCCTGGTAAAAATCCTGCATAGCTGGGTACGTTAAAAAGCAACATTATTGGTTCTAAAGGTACCAGTTAGGCCTTTGATTCCAATAGAGCTTTTTTGTAGACAGACATCATTTCTTGACAACATTTTGTATTTAATTTTGCAAAAGACGGATTAGTATTAGTGTAATAACTTAAAAGGGATTTTCCGACATTGAAGGACTAATGAACAGCTAAACCACCTACATCGAAAACGGACAATGAAAGGTTCGATGAACTTAGTATGAAGAGATCATCTTAAGTGTCTTCGTCAGTAGAAACCAAAAGCAAAGAAAGTTATTATCTGTCAAAAAGGATCGAAACTTACCCAAGACTTAGCAGGGCAACGAACTTATGTCACTTAAAAGACTGTCATAGCAAAGCCGCGTTACAATAAACCTTTCTTAAAGGCAAAAAACTAATACTTAGTTTAGATACAACAGCTCTTATCATTCCTGAGGTAGCTTGGTACCGTAACTGTACATTTGTGACGTCATTTTTTGATTTTTTATAACAATTATAATTTACATATCATATAATAAAAATTTACATAATATAAATATTACATTATTTTTCGACTATTTGCTTTGGATTTAAACAAATCCTAAGCAAATACAGTTTATTAATACATTTGTATATTTACAAATTATACAAAATAATTTGTAATTATCATATATTCTTTAATTATCTGATTTATTTAAAATGATTTAATGTGACGTCACTACAACATGCCAGCAGTTTGTAGGATGCATTGTAAATATTTGCTCCGATTGGGGTTGTAAAGGGATGGGGAGTCTAGTCTTCCTCTAGGGAGACTCAAGTAGAGGTAAGTACCGTTATGGCAACAACTGGAAACTGTCTCACTTCTAGACCCCTTATCACTGTGCTTTGTTTACCTAAGTCCTCTTTTATTCTTTTGTTTTTTTACCCTTAAGTCCTCCCTCTATATATTAGTTTCTTTGCGCATAACAATAATCTTTTCTTGGAGGTTACATGATAATCATGTAATGATTATGATGAATGAGGTTATGATTAATAATTAATCCTTGACCTACATGAATACATAGACACATACAGATTATATATATATATATATAATATATATATATATATATATATATATATATATATATATATATATATATATATATATATAATATATATAATTAGGTGCGTGTTTGTGAGTGTATGCATGTGTACTTAAACATGTTACAATTAGTTTATTAAAGTACTGTTGACGTATAAGTCGGAGGTAAAATAAAAATAAAAAGCAGGGAAGATTTCAATCCTAGGTTTATTTCAGATTCCTCGGCTATGTCTCGATTGCCAAAACAGTAGCTAACTTTCTTGGCTAGCCTCGAGATCAAACTAATTTAAATCCCACGGCCTCGGGATCTAATAATGTGTTTTTTTACAGACAAACTTTACCTCGATTTATAAAACTTTCTTCCTCCCTGATCGGATGGGGAAGTAAAATTTATTAACTTTTTTCACAGCTATGATAATGAACCATGACTAATTTAACCTTTTTTAAAAACACCATTCATTTAAACTAAAACTTATAATTTTCCTGCATTACTGGTATAAGTTATAGCATATACCTGCCCTAACTTGTAAATATTAACTTCACATAGAACTGTAATAAACTATTTCTACACCCAAATTGGTGTTAAAATAAGTATAGATTATAAAGTATACTTTCTGTATGAAGTATATTGTATAGTTTTATAAGACCCACAATCATAATTTGTAATCCTACTAAAGAAAAAATGTATACTATTATTATTCATAATTTTTGAAGTCTACTATTATTTAAATTGTAATAGTGCCAGGTTTTTATCTTGTTTTTGTTATGAGTAATAATATGTTTGGTAAATAAAGATCTGGAAAAGAATACGTAACAACGCTTTTAGCCAGTTATTTCTTTAAGTTTACCTTGTAAGTTGAATGATTTACACTTAAGCTTGACAATCCATACATTGGTTAAATTGGAAAAAATATTTTAAAATTAATTAGCAAAATACTAACCTATTGGCCGCGGTCATAAGACATGAAAGTTACTTTAGATTGTTATATATGTATACTTAACGGGTCATGATGCATCATGCGCAAATTTGGCAGTTATAAGTTGGCAAAACTGACAAAATAAAAAAAATTGGGTACGGGGTACTGCACTGACTAGGCTCAATGCTGCTTATTTTATTATGATTTTATGATCCTTGTCGTAAACTTAGGCCCGTATTCAAAGATATTTTCCTAACATTTTCCTTACCTAAACCTAACATTTTCCTTAAAGAGCCCTTAAGGAAAATGTTAGGTTTACAGTTTAGGCAAGGAAAATGTTAGGTCCCCTTAAGGAAGCCTTAAGGGTTCCTTAAGGAGCCCTTAAGGAAAATGTTTGGTTTAGGTAAGGAAAATGTCTTTGAATACGGGCCTTAGTGTACTTACTTATTACGTAAAGATTTACGTAGTATATAAACTTACACCAAATTCCAACTTTATTAGATTATTTTTAACGTTTTAAAAATAACGAACACAAGTCGTTTGATAAAAATTGAACTTATGCTAACAATTAGATGAAACTTAGCATATATGTTAACCTTATATAGCTACATGTGTGCCAAAGCTCAATCTGATGGCACCATTTTTACGCGTTTTATGATTTGTCGAAATTTTTGCTGTCATTATTGCGAGTTAATGATGTCATAAAAAGCATTTTCCGCATAGCACAAATACAGAAGTAGAATGATTTTTTTGTACAAACTTTCAACTATTTAGCATAAATACTCTAGGACACACACACACCCACATATGGTCTCAGATTTTTATGCAAACACAGTTTTACTTTTGTGGAAAAGTAAAACTGGGTAGGGATACCTCTGAACCTCTCCTCATCAAATTAAATTTACTACCCTCGTCCTTATACAAAACATCACCATATTTCATTAAGATAGACATTATTATTTATTTATTTCCGGATCTTTTCGTTGTTATGAAATTATTATCTTTTCTTTTTCTATTATATTTGTGTCATGCATTACTAGTATGAAAAATTCTGTTCTAGTTATAATCACTGGTCTTCTTTTGCATATTCTTTGTGTTTAGGGAAAAATAAATAAATGTATTGTTTAAAAGAAATATATACTCTATATTTACAACAATAAATAGCGGTCACCTATTCAGACACAGGCCTTGATTGGTGCTATTTAACTTTTATGATCCAACAAAAGCAGCAGATACACCGTTGTGAACAAACTTACTGTACTCTTTTATTTATTTAACTTACTGTAATCATTATTTTTTTAACTTCCTAGCATACTAAATGTGTACTATGAGAGCTACAACATGATATTTGACTTACTACGGGTATATGTATAAGTATATATATATAATATATATATATAATATATATATATATATATATATATATATATATATATAATACAACATTGGGAATCCCTCACAGCATACATAAAAAAAGACAATGAAATGGATAACTTAGATGAATCCTTAGTTTTAGATTTTTAATGAAAACACAATAATTTTGCTTAACTGCGGAAATATATTAATTATTTTAATAATGAGGAAATATAAAATTTAACTGGCTCATTTTTTTTACTTCTGTTATAAAAAACAATCTTATAATTGAAATTTCCTGATGAAAATTAGTTAGAACACTGAGAATAAAAAAGACAGGATAAGTGTGTCATTCTCTAATATCATTAAAAACCTGATATGTTAATATTTATTTTGGCCAAAAACTATGGTTAAGTTCTTGAACAGCCTAAGTTGAAGTTTTGTTATAGAATGAGCAGTTCGTTCTATGCCTCAGTTACAATTTATTTATGAGCATATCAGTTGTAGTTTATTTAAGGATGAGCAGTTCGTTCTATGCCTCAGTTGTAGTTTTGTTATAGAATGAGCACTTCGTTCTATGCCTCAATTGATGTTTTGTTTTAGAATGAGCAGTTCGTTTTTATGACTCTGTTGATGTTTTGTTTTAGAATGAGCAGTTCGTTTTATACCTTAGTTGATGCTAAGGTCTTAATTTTTGAACCATACTTCATTCAAATCGGTACAAACATTCATATCCATGTATGTTAAGTAAACAGAAAACATGAATTGGATGTCAGTAGGTGTTCAAGAAATGACTTTAGATGAAATAATAAGTGACGCTTTTCTACAATTTTGTTTTTGTTGTTTTTCAGCATTGATACATTAAATAAGTTATTTAAATACGGAGACCATAGTGGTGGTCTGTTAGTTTTAGTTCTATTTCCTGAAATAAGTTCTAAGTATTTTAGAGTTACTTCATTAGTGTGGCCAACATTTTATTGCTTCCCTAGTATATTAACTATGTATATATGTAAGTAGTTGATGTCTTATTTTTTTATTCTTTGTTTTTGAACAAATCATGCTTTAGATCTGTCAAATTTAATATAATTTATATTTAGGTATTATTTAGCTCATTTTAATTTTTAGGTATTCTTCAAAACATGAATATGCCTTGTGATCCCGAACAAAGGCGAAATATCGTTTTGATGAAGTAGTTTGGTTGAAGTTTTATTCCGTCCCATCTAGAGTCCGAAAAATAATAAACATAAAACAATAGAGACTAATACTAAAAATAATGAAACCTATAATTTACCTGCTTCAGATGAGATGAGTTGTTTTTATCAAATTGTCTGTATTTGTTTGACTGATATCATCGAAGCTCCTAGTGTGTTTAATCTTTAGGTGTAGTTGTGCTATCCAAAACATATTTTTGTTATGACGGTATCAACCGTCATTAATGAGTTAACAAAAACTCATAAAACGTGGAAAAATTGTTCGAAGAGAAGGCGCTAAATTTTTATCTCATTATCAGCATTGTTCAATTTTAATTGAATGACGTATTATTTTTTTTTTTTAAATGTCTAGGTTATTTGAGTTAAGTATCATCGAGAGTGGTCAATACGTGAATGATGGACTGTTAGGGATAAAACAGTCTATATGATTTACTGTTTGAAGAGGAGGGCAGCGAATCTTAACATTGACTAAATTATGTGATATCTTAAATACATTGACTAAATTATGTGATATCTTAAATACATTGACTAAATTATGTGATATCTTAAATACATTGACTAAAATTATGTGATATCTTAAATACATTTACTAAATTATGTGATATCTTAAATACATTGACTAAATTAGGTGATATCCAAATTCTGAGAATTCGGATATAATGAGGAATACGAATCAAAAGTAGGGGGATGATTATTTGATTCTTATAAGGATTGATTATTATCAATTCTTAAATAAATTAAAAATGTCGGGCATATAAAGGTACTCTAGGTATCCTAACAGGTTATTCACCATCGACAAATACACAAGCTCGTAGATAGAAAAACCAGGAGGCCTCACCCCCACCTTGGAAAAAATATCACCCTCTGACAAAGTAGCTTTCAGTGATACACCCTTAAAGGCGTGTGAAACATCGCCTCTTCTGGGATTGGTTCCGTCCTCTTCAAGTTCTGGCTGTTTATAGACCTGCATCTACACCAGAAGCAATTGATAGCCTCATGTTTAGGACAAGAAGGGAGAGGAAACTTTCCATATCCTAAATATTTGTTCCACTATGAAAACATTATATCTAAAGAGGTTAGGTCTAGCCAGCGATCTTGTCAAGGAACTTTACACACGAACAAGTAGATAACCCTCCCAAAAATCTTTAATGAAGTGAATGACGCCATAAGGAGACTATACTAACCCCATGAATGTTTTATAAGATATAGAAATAAAGGCAAATTTAACTTCTCTAGAAAGGTTATAGGAAAGGCGCGAAACGTAGGTTATGTAACAAGCATAAGTCGGGTCCAACAGGAAATGGACTAAACGCGTCAATCCCTTTATTAAACATCTTTGGAGTCACCAGATTTGTTCAGGTAATAAAAGGATCTGAAGGGTATGCATTCTTCTTATTTTGCGGAATACCGTCACCACTAAAACTCTCCTGAGTGGTATAATCTATACCACCGGTAATATTTATATTAGGGCACGTTTACCACAATAATGAATACTAATATATTGTTTACACCTGATTATAAACACTTCGGCGGCACATTTACGGGCTAAAAAAGTCTGAACAGTTCCTTTTGAAATATATTAACATGTTTACCTCAAGAATAATGTATCAAATATCCGTTACTCCTTGCATGTTTAATAAGAAGCTAAAGAACAAGCTACGGTAAAACAATATAATTTTATATCATTATCCCTCTACAAAATTTCTAACACCTTATTTCATTTCAAAATGGTGAGTCCTTTATAATCCATCTTGATATTATTTTTATTTATTAATAATATAATATTAATATAATAACCCTACAAAATAGTTGTAAGGGCTATTTACTATTATTATATGAAAATTATGTATATTTTTTATCCAACGTAGCCGTATCAATTACAGGTTATTTTTAAAACTACAAATTATTGATTATAGCTTCCTATAAATTCATAATTGGTTTTTTATTTATAACGATATAGATAGATTATTACGTAGATGTTATTTTTATAAGCATAATATATTCTGAAGCTATCAAATTATATAAAATAGTATACGGATTGGCTTCAAATTACAGGGTTTATTTTTTGAAACGTGAAAAATGTTCTAAAAAATTTATTTCAACACCTCCAAAGAACTCATAATCTTGATGATCTTAACGAGATCTATATATTTTAGTTAAACAGGATCAAATTTTATTTAAATTGCCCTGTTTTGGTTTTTATGGTTTAGTTTTGTGTTTTAATGCTAGAAAATAACCTAGTTTATGCGATAAGAATTATAATATATCGGGTAATGGGAACCTCGGTATTTTTCTTATCACATCGGATTTGCAACGCTTATCCTTTCTTCTTTGGGCTCGCTTTGCTCGCCCTTATAATATACAAGTAGTTAAATTTATGACACAATATAATTGTGCGAGATACACCTAGGAAATGTAACAAGCAAAATGCAATGCTACATCTGGGATCTGTTCCATCATTGATGGCTCGACATAATGTCCTGTCCCACTCTGTTTCGTTACGTCTAACTCATCAGAGCGCCGAAAGATCCTGAACTCACTCTAACCTTCAATTAATGCCGAAGAATATAATGTGAAGTACCTACCAGAGACGAGCGGTGCTCTCTTACCGCCATCATGCATGGCAAGCAAAACATATACATTTGATACTACCGAGTTTTGCAAACATGAATTGTTGACACAAATATAATTGTGCAAGAGACACCTAGGAATATAAAGGTCATGATGGGACATGACATTATGTCGAGCCATCAATGATGACGAATGTCGAATGATGGAACAGTTCCCAGATGTAGCATTGCATCTTGCTTATTACATTTCCTAGGTGTCCCTCGCACAATTTTATTGTGTCTACTATTCATGTTTTACAAAACTCGGTAGTATCAAATGATATATTTAAACTTATACTGAAACACCTCTTCAGACTTGCATAGCTCGTCCTCAATTAGTAAATATGTACATCCGTTTCATTCCAAGCAGGTCACCCAAATCTTTACTTGATCCTAATTTTAAACAAATAAAATAAACACTTTTGTAGACTAGCACATAGTGGCTTTTCGAGCTTTATTGAGACATCCCAAAACGACACAGAGTACCATAATTTCTTTTTAATTTTCCATTAATAAAAAATTTGCCAAAAGAAAAATGGCGCTCTACAGAGTTATAAGAAACTCAACGATCAGTTGTATTTAAAAATGTATAATATGTATTAATGTAAAACAAATAGTAAAAGCCTGAACTTTATGCCTCACTGGAAATAATTAGCAAAATTAAAAGAAATCTAAAAGAAATTATCAAAAGGAAAAACTAAATGAAAATTTTTCAATCAAACGTACACACAAAGTTACCAACATTAATTGTCAAAGCAAGTGTAAAATAAAAAGTGTGTACTCGAGTTTTACAGTCACCCCGGAAATACAGAGTCTTACCGATTATAACCGACAAGCTTACTATTTTTTCCGCTACCTTGGGGGACCAGCGCTGCTAAGGAACAAACAAATAGCTGAAGTTGGATCCTTCTGGATTCTCTTTAGTGATTTGATAAATGAGGAAAGAGGTCTATGTTGATTAAATTTAGTTTAGTAAGACACATACCTAGAACTAAACCTCATGTAAGAGTCTCAATCAAACTTGAATAAGGTTCCAGAAATTTTCACTAGTTCAATTCCTCGTCAATGGTCTTCTTTATAACGATAAAGGAAAAAAAACTACAGAAATACCAAACACAAAATGCGTAGAAAACTTAAAATTATAATTTTACAGTAAACTTTAAAATATTGGTTTTACCTGAAATCATATGAAACGTACATTGATATACAGTATCGATTTTGTTAGAACAAATATATATAAGACAAGAACATTCCAAATTACACTAAAAAATTAGTATGAACTCAAAAATATCAACTTTATAAATAATAAAAAGATTTAGAGTGCTCTTTTTTATTTACTACTTAAATGAGTGTTAGGGTACTGCTCTTTATTGTCTAAGTAAGTTAAAATCAAGTTTTCTTAGAAATCAAGCAACAAGAGAGATAAGGTCAAACTTTAAGTGAGTGGACTTCTAAAGTAGGATGCCAATAACTTGACCCTTTTAAAAATAGACCTAATTTACTCTCTTGCTAAGCTGTAAACAACGAAACAAATAATAGGGTGTAGTAAATTACGGAAGGTCATGGAGAATTGTTAAGTAGACCTCACACAGCTTCCAGATATTTAATCTTAATCATCATCAGTGCTTAGGAGCAACGAAAAAAATATTAGGAGTAATGAGACTGGTTTGATTAAGCTAAAAACGTTCAGACAAAACTTCAACTACAGTCTCTTGATTCATCCCCCTCGTTATCGAATGTGACTTGAATATATATTTTTTGTCAAGATTATAATTTTTGTAGAGTTTGTTAAATTCGATTTTTAGCAAACTTTTAAAAATAACTTTTACATTGATTCATTTGATTGCTCTACAAAATATATTTTAATACACATCAAAGAAATCATATAAAAATTACAATGGCAAAGGGTACTAGAAATTGGCAAACAAACATTTTTAAAAAGTTACTAATACATTGTTACTTCAAAATTGCAAATTCTTAAATAATTTTATGTGAATGTGAGTCTCCTATGTTATTCAAATAATCCAATCGTAAATACATTTTTGTTCTTAAAAAAATTAAAATTCAGTGTTACTTTACTGTATTATATTTTATTATATTATACAATTATTTCTTTTATACATATTTAAACAATTATATATACTTCATTCACTATCATTTTCATTAATTTTAATTCTATTTACAAATATACATTTAAAATATTATATTGCAACATATTTTGAAAATAAGTTCACTAAATGCTATAGTTGTATATGTTTACAACACATATATATATATATATTATATATATATATATATATATATATATATATATATATATATATATATATATATGTTGTAAACATTCTCTTGATTTTTACAACAATGCTCGTTGACGTAGACAATACGATATTTATAACAAATGTGTGATACATATTAAAGGGCAACGTGGAAAATACAGGGAAAATTATTTAATTTAAGTAAAAATTATTAAAAAGAGGTATTAATATAGAATTTAAATTAATCGTTTCTAATAAACTGCGAATGCTTCCGCGGTTATTTTCATTAAGATTTAGGTCTTTTGGTGGTAATCGTCGTGGTCAATTTAAATGAAGAATTGAATTCTTCATCTTAATTGACGCGGTCACTACCAGAAAATCTAAATCTTCGTTATTCGTAAGCAGATATTTTTATTTACCTGATTAATCTAAATTAATAGTAATATTATTAGCAACTAAAGAAACAGAAATCTTTTTGTAAAATAAAACATTTATTTAGTACATAAAATCTGAGAATGCTCAAATTGAGTGTCAATAAGTAATATACAGCAAGTCTGTCTTCAATAGTATTTATTAATACAAAATGGAAGCCATCATAACAATACGAAACACGGCTAAAATCAGTTGATAGTGTGGGAAAATAATGCGAGGGAGCCAATGAGGTTAGTCCTGGATGTTAAACCACGCTCTCATTTTCAAATCAGGGCAACCTCATTGGTTCCTCAACACTATTTTTCCGCACTGTCAACTGATTTTAGCCACTTAAAGTTAACTTAACTGATTTTAACTTTTCTAAAGTTGTTAATCTCGGTCTTAAACAGAAGGAGTAAAATAAGATTAATACCTTTTTGGGAAACTTAAAAATGCAGTTATTAAAGTGGGATTTGAAGTTGAAGAACTGAAAAAATAAATAAATATAAAATAAAGAAATAAAAAATAAATATGAAGAAACGTAAATACTTATCAGATGGAAAATGATGGACCTAGTACTTTTAACTTTAAAATCACTCAGTTGCTTTGAAGTTTTCCATTATCCTGGAAGAATGGATTATCCAGGACAGACCGCTTATCCTGGATAGACCCATTTTCCTGTATGGATCCATTATCCTGTTTGGCTTTATCCTGAATGCCTGTACTTATTTTACAGTTATTCCAATTCCATTTATTACATTGCCCCTTATGATAATAAATTATTACATTTATTCTACTATTGAATTTATGGTTTTAGCTTAAATTAAGAAAATGTACTCTTAAGGGTATTGTGTTTAAGGATGTGACGTCGATAGGCGTGATGGGTATAAGGAATATGGAGAATAGTAAGGAGCCAAAGAAGGGGGGAAATAAGGAGGCAATGCAAGAGGTTTTGGATAAGGAGAATATCTTAAACTAGATGCTGCTGAGGGGTATGACCTTAGTAATGGATGCACTAGAGGATCTGCTGTATGAGCTCTTAGATGTACAAGAAGTTCTTCGCCTGATGCGAAACGTTTACCACAGAAAGATCCTTCAGTGCCGATCCAAGAACAGAGGTAAGGTTGTGAGGCTGCGAGAGCAGCCAGATGCGCATATGCTTGTGCAGGACTCTTTTCACATTGGACACATCCAGTAGGACACTTTGTAGAAGGATGTGTACAGCCAGTACAGTAAGGATCTCTACAGTCAGGTCTTGATAGTAAATAAGGGGCTAAGTAAGGGTGAAAGCCAGCAGCACCATTGACGATAGCTGAAGGCGATAATTTATCTTTGGCATCAGATTTTGGAGACTCCCTTGGTGATTCTTTCTTATCTTTTGATTTTTTATCATCCTCGTACGGACGAAAGCATTTAGGCGATGCGCTACCGGCGGATGAACTTGGACTAGATTTTTCACGATGCTTCTCTTCTTTATGTGTCCTACTAGAAGGCAATGTTGGTTTAGTTGGGGCTGGATCTGCTCCAATTTGACTACAAGTTTGAGCTAATAGTGCCAGCGGACTTTTTTTAGCATCCAACTGTAACAAACAAAATAAAAATGAAATTAGATACGTATTTAATTATTATTATTGATTTTATTTTAGGGCAGTTTATAACATTAAGACCCAGAAAAATATAACGCCTCGAAGTTTACCTTTGAGTAGAAACTTAAATATACATATTTCCATTAGATGTTCGAATGGGTAATATTTTAAGGTTGTCTGATTTTAGCAAGAGTCTTGCTAAAATCAGACGCATTCACCACGACGTTCGATAATACCTTGAGTTTTACAAGGCTTACCGAGTAACCATTCTTTGACCTTCCTAGCACTTTTACCTAGGATACAGAGAAGTATTCAGAAGGCTAACGTTCCAACTATTGGATGCAGAAGAGCAGACAGAGTCTCTCAGATGGCATGGCTTTTACACTTTCATCCATAATAGTAGATGTGATGAGGATAATGTAATGATGTGGTATGGTGGTGAGTGGTCGATTAAGGGGGTAGTGATAAGGATCTAATTTTGTGGTCTACTCATCAGGCTTGTCCACCCCGCCTTTATCACCAATATTTGACCTATGACCTGCATTTCAAAAACGATTGGAATTTTATACAAGTTAATATACTTGAAAAAATCACCAATCTTACTTAGACTCGTCTTTGATTGAGTTTTAATAAAATTGATATTCAACCCTTTATAGGTGACTCCTCAAAATTAGAACAAACGTCAATCAGAAACGAAAAAATAGAAATGGATATTTTGATAGAAGCTCGTGGTAGGTCAAACAATTCCCTTTAATCGTCAGTTCCCGTTTAGATTTTCCAATCAATGAAAAAACTCCCATTTCTTATTTTGTAAATATTTGACATTTCCATGTTAAGAAACCTGTTTCAAAAATTTTAGTTAATAGTTTATCAAATAAACCTTCGTGAGATGATTTGTTGATACTGTTTTAGTGTTTTCTTGTTTATATAATTCTTCATTTCCATTCTCCTCTATTTTTCTGATGTATTTGTTTAGTTAAAACATTTTATGTATGTTTAGATTACCAAAAATATCACTGAAAACGTAGATTTAAAAGAAGTAACGAAAAATGAAGAAAGCTTTGTTTCGTTAAATACGAAGGTTGCGAAAACAAAGAGGCGTCCAATATATCTAATAAACTAAAATAGGATTAGCTATTAAAAAATAAATTAAAAAAAATTAATTTATCGAGAAGCATTATTAACTGCTATAAATAATGATAAACACCAGTGATTGATTAAAAATTTAAATTTAAAAAATCGGTATCTCAGAACTTTCCTCATCACATTGGATTCGCTAGGATCATTCTCCCTACTTCGGGAGGATGACCACTCGCATCGCTCGTCCTCAGATAGCTCGTCACTGACCACGCTCAATGCTGCTTAACTTTTTTGATTCAACAAAAATCATGGATATACTGGTCGTATTGAAACGTACTTATTGTGTACTTATTTATTACGTAAAGGTTTATACCTCATTTCAACTCAATTGGATCGTTTTCCGATTTTTTACAATTTTTACAAAACTCCGACTAGCCGCCTCAGCTACAAACCTTTAGACAAAACTGTTACCGCTGTCTCATGACTCTTTTTTTCGCTGCTCGCTGGTACTGGTGAATATCTTTTATGATCAAAAGCTTGCTTCGTTTAATAAATTTCATTAGTGGAGGACTCTGTTTTATTTTATAACTTGAAACTTCACAACTCATTTTTCCTTATTTGGAGGTGATTAGTTAAATTACTTAATATTTACTTAATAAAGGTCTTTTTTGAGGTACTTAATTTGATTATTAAGATTACAATTTCTAATAAAAAGTATATTTAAATATTTACATTTTACAAAAAAATATACATAAGAAATATGGTCTTGAAATATTATTTTTCAGCAAATAAAGGTTAATCTCGTAGCCAGTTAAGAGGAGCGCTAGCATAACTTGGCGTTCCTGTCGTCTTTATAGCAAATTAATAATGGCACTGATTTATTCAAATATTTTCTGTATACAATAATGACCATTATGTATTATAATGGTAATAAAGAACGATATAAATAAGAAAAGTGGAAAGAATGATATAGTAAGGAGGGTTAGTTTCATAGATGCCGCTAGAGACCAGCACCGTGTTCCTCATTTACACTACCTTCTGCCCTACGCTCTCGCATAACTTCTGACATTCTATACTTAATAATTCTTTGATATTTAATATATTTTACTTTTTAAATGGCAGGTTCAGTAAATAAATACACGTGTGTATATTATTGACGCGACTGACAACTTATTTTTGCTTTAGAGTTTAAATTTGAAGCAAAATCAAACTTTCTGATTCAGTTGGGCTATCCAGAAGATTTAATTTATATGAGATTTATTTTATATTTATTTAAGATTATAGCTAGAGTGAAACATTATTAAAATCCCAAAATGATAGGTTAAGTAAGAAATACAGAAAAGGCACTAATAAATTCCTTAATTACAAGTATTATTCGTATACATATTAACTTGTATACATATGTTTTAAAAGTACTAACATTAAACCCTACGATTAACTGCTAAACAATTGTAAGTTAAAAATTATAATTTATGTAAAATAATTGTTCATAAGATCCGAAAAAAATTAATTAATATTTCATAAATTAAAAAGAAATATTGAATCTAAAATTTACCATAAAAATAATAAATACAAGGACTAATGACAGGATATAGTTACAGGAAATTAAAAGTAATAAAAGGTAATAAAAATAAACAATTAACTGTTTACTGCATTTCATGGTTATATTGTTAAGTTGATGTATTTATTAACACTATAAAAGTTTAACAAGGCGATTTAATAGATGAGTTTAATGTTAAAAACTTTTTTACATTGAGTTAATTAAAATAATTATTTGCTTTATAAACTTCTAAACTAAAGAACCAAATGAATTTAAATAATCCCAGATTTGTTAATCTGGGATTAACAAAAGAAGTCTGTAATTGTGTTTTTGGAGCGCTTAGTCAAATAAAACTGTTTTGAGGTCGATATGAATACTATGAGTTGACTAAGATGTTAAAAAAAACAAATTCGTTAAGGGGGAAAAAATAAGAAAGGCGGCGTTATATCTGTTTGTCTAGATTACCAATCTAGTAAAACCTGTTTATGCAACCGAAAACCCCTAAATAACCAGGTAAAATAATCAGGAATCACTTAGTTTACAAAAAAAACATTATTTTAACCTAAGAGTTTAAAATTTTGTTCGGAATTTAGTAGAGAGTGAAAAATACTTTTATTACCAAAGTACCACTAATAGCTATATTAACTATATCTTTCTAATAGCTGTGTAGTGAAGATGCCGACTCGGATCAAGAGACCTTTGGGTTCAAGTCTTGGCAGAAGTACTTAATTTTTAAGGAGATTTATTTAAATTTTTGTTCGGCTTTGTACAAGAATGGTACGGGTTACGGTAAGTAACTAAATAATTCTTGCGTAGAGGTCCGCAACCGGGTGAATTTTGTTCAAAATGCATGCTTTCTTGTTAATCAGTTAATTTTTTGCTTCAGTTTTCGGTATTTGTTAAATAACCTGAGCAGTAGCGTCACAACTTGTTAGTTTTTTTCGATTTATTCAACAAAAATAAATGCGCTAAAACTTAGCATAAACTGAGAACTAAGCTTAAGGTAATTCCAAATAATGCTGTGCCATGCAATGTTTAATGTATAGGATAAATATGCGCATTTTCTTTAAAAAATTTAATAATAAGTTGTGACGCTACTGCTGAGGTTATTAAACAAATACTAAAGACGCATTTCACAAAAATTACCTCCGCTTACGGACCTCCGCGCCAGAAATATTTCTTTTGGGGAATCCGTTAAAATAAACAAAAATTAGTGAACTATAACTAATCATAAAGTAACTATAACTCTTTCTATAACTAGTAAGGCCAAAACTAATTATAGGATACAACTTATGGAGTCCTTATACTTTCAAATCGTATTGGGCTGTTCTATTAATTGGGATTCAATAAAATATAGTACCTGTATCATGCAATCAATGCATGTGGTTGACGCATTAAGGAACTTTTCTGACCCCATGGAAGTTTTATGAGATAGAGAAATAGGAGCAAACTAACCTTTCCCATGGTCATAATAAAAAAAGGCGCCAATCGCAGGTTATGTAGCATAATTGTCGAGTTTGCTTTATTGTTACATTTATGGTCCCTATTAATTTTAAATTTTGGATTATACTTAGCCACTTCAGTGAGTGATAATTTAAGTGTGTTTATAACCTTCTCAAGCAATAAACAATGGGAAACCATTGAGAGGTAAGTTTGCCTCTAAAATTTAAGACCTGCGCTGTTATAAGAATTGTAAGCATGCGCAATTTGTACCAGCATGTGCTGTTAGTTTTTGACGTGTATTCGTGTTGAAATCTCTCTATTTTTTGGTTTTTTAAAGAAGCCACTTTTTTGTATGGCAAATCGACTTCGTGCGTCATCCCCTGTATTCAAGATCCCTGGGTTGAAAACATTTGAACCGATATTTTAAAAAAACAGGGTTGTTTCGTAATACTATCGAATTGACAAAGAATTTGATTGTGTTAAAGCATTCTTGGTCATTGATGGCTGACTACAACCAATATTGCTGATATTGGTTGAATAGTTTAATAAAATATTTTTTTTTGCAGGAGGATGGAGATGTGCGCAAAATCATATTATTACTACATGTAAGTGTATTATATTATTTTATTACGTAGAAATTATTTTTGATGTAAAATTGGAGTTATGTAGTACATAAGTTTTACATAATACATATTATTGTAATAAATAAATTTCTCACTGATTTTCAAATATGCTTGTAGACTATACAAACATTCATACATGTTCACACAGTCAAACTATCATATATTATGTTTAATAAATAATGCAATCTCTCATAATATATTATTTACTAATTAGGTATTAATTTTTTTCTTGATATGTTTTGACATAATGAGTTAGTATTAATTAATAAAGAAAAATAGTTCTCAAGGCATCATAAAATTTGATATGATAGATGATTTTTACACTGTTACCTGTTCTTTTTATAATTATTAAATTTTTTAATTTTTTCGCCTGCTACCGGTAGGAAAAGAAAAGGATTGTGTTTGCCATAAACAACCAAAACTAAGATGTCACGCAAAATAAAATAATGAAGTATAATTATAATAAGTATTAATATAAAATTATTGGCCAAACTTTAAACAAGATTATTTTAAATTTGTGTTTTTATTTTTATCTGACCATTACATCAAAATAATCTTGAATAAGCAATAAAACAAACTATATATGCAAATACATAAAATATGTTAGTGGTTAAACAATATAAAAATCTTTAAATAAACAAACAATTTTTTTGCGTAATAACTAAACATTAAGATATTTTTAAATAGAATTTAGTGCATTAATTTGTCAATAAATGTTGCAAACTAAATAGAATTCAATCAAAAGAACTGAAAATTAAGATATTTTAGATAGAAGTTAGTGAATTAATGTCTAATTATGTTTTTGACTGAAACGAATTGATTCATAGGAACTTAAAATTGGGATATTTTAGATATAATTTAGTGAATTTATGTCTAATTATGTTGTTGACTGAATCAAATTGTTAAAAAAAGAGCTAAAAATTTGTGAATTAATGTCTTATAATACTGCAGACTGAATTAAATTGAATCATATCAACCAACAGAAAATAACTTATGACATGTAAATGTCTATTTTAAACTTGTTAAAAATCAAAAATTAATCTTATTTAGTTGTAATTTGGCACATGTGTATCCCTTTACGCAATAAATAAGCATATCAAGTTCTGTTTCAACACGGTAAGTATGTACGTATACAATTTCTGTTGGCATAAAAGAGTTAAGCAAAATTAAGTTTGGTCAGTGCCTGGATGGGTGACCGCAAGGAATAAAACGAATGTATTTACTGTAGCAGTATAAATGCACTATTGTACGTGTTGCAGTTTAAATTTGGTGACTTTTATATTCTTATAAAAATAAGGACGCAATAAATAAGGACGAGCGAAGCTAGTTCAAAGTAGTGAGATAATAAGAGTAATCTGATGAGGTAAGGAAAATTTATGAGGTAATCCGCACACGATATTTTGAATTTTCTCTTATAAATCTAATATCTTTCCAAATTATATATTTTTTCCAAAACATCAGTTATGTCATTTTATAAATAAACGTCTAATCGATTTGCAAGGAAATAGTAATAAGAAATGAGAGGGGGGGGAGTTGTCAAAATGACAAAACCATTCCCCCCCCCCTACAAGGGGGACTATTTTCACTCATTTATGACAACGTCGTATTATTTAATATAAGCAAACTGATTGAAACTATTATATATGTCATTCAATAACGTAATGCTGTGTTTTAAGCATGTGTAATAAAATAGTATAAATAGTTCATAAGCATTGATGTAAGGTTTTTTAAATATATTTTTTTCTTGTGTATGTTTGTTTATGTTTAGTAAAATCGTCCGACATTTTGTTTTTTTTTCTAATTTTGTGTTCTGCTATAGGCACGAGTTGGCTGCCTGCCTTCGTTGGAATTGTCAAGTTCACGTCAATTATCGAGGTTTGTGTCTGTGAAGGTATATTGTCATGATATTACATGACATGTCAAACTAAGGACAGCTTTCACTTAATCGTTTCAAACTCTATACAATAACCTTTCAGATATTTATATAAATAAATAAGAAAACATTCGGGGTACGGGGTATCTCCAAACTATCTTTCACCACATCGGATTGGACACGCTCAAGTTTCGAAATACAAATATTGTTTAAGTTTAATAACAGACACAAAATTAAAATGTAGTAGGAATGCAAATTTCATTTAGGTTTCCTAACTAACATGAAATTAAAATATTTAAAATGACTATAAAAAAATTAAAAAAATATGATGCAAAGGGTACATCGGAACTTTTCCTCACCAAATCGGATTTGCTACGCTTATTCTCACTACTTTCAACTTGCTTCGCTCGTCCTCAGAATACAAAAATCACCAAATTTATCCTGCAAGACGTCTTCGGACTCACTTCCCACTTTCTCATATAGTACATACATGTTACGATCATCAATGTCCTGACCATGCTCGATGCTGTTTAACTTTTATGACCATCCAGGCATTGATCTCGCTCGATGCTGTTTAACTTTTATGATCATCCAGGCATTGATCTCGCTCGATGCTATTTAACTTTTATGACCATCCAGGCACTGACCTCGCTCGATGCTGTTTAACTTTTATGACCATCTAGGCACTGACCTCGCTCGATGCTAATTAACACTTCCATCGGACAAAGACCGTTCCTCGTCAGAGGCTAATTTATAAAATTCGTCAACACAATGCCATTTTGCTGTCAAGTAGCATAATAATACATTATTTCTCTTCGAAAGCAGACAGAAATGGTTGGGTTTCTCCGAATGAAGGCAAATTATGTTTTAATACATCTTCGTCAATGATAGTCCGAGTTTTCAAAATAAAATTATAGTCTCTGTCGTATTAAATTTAGTTGTCAAAAGTCGAAATCATTTAAAGGAGTTTCAAAACAAAAATGTAACAAAAGACGACTTCTTAGAAAACATTTGCCCCGATATCAAATATCAATTTGTATTTATACGATGTTAGGCATAAAGTAGTTGTGACCACCCAAAGAATCGAACGTCTAGATGATTTTATTTTTATGTCAAACATATGTCTAAGCTTGTTTCGACTCTAAATAATGGAAGGATCCAATTAGTGTCAAAACTCAGTCGGATAAACTTTACCTCCTCTGTAGGCGTTTATATGTTTTCTTCTAACATTTAGCTCAAGATTGAGAAATGAGGCTTCAGTGCATAGAAAGCATTGAGTTTTTATTCCTTTAAAGTTAAAATAGACGAATAAAATAAAGAACATTTTCGTTTGTAAATTCGTCATAATAAAATAGGTCAATAGATAAATAAAAAGAAATTACATACGAGGTACTTCCGAACTTTTCCTCAATACGTTCGTTTCGCTAAGCTCATCCTCCCTCCTTCAGAATCGCTTTGCTCGTCCACAGAGTATAAAAGTCGTTAAAATTTTTTGCAACACCTCTTAGGACTCGCTTTGCTCGTCTTCAGTTAAATACAAAAATACATCCGTTCCATTCCCAGCGGTCAATCATCCAAACACTGACCATGCTCGATGCTGCTTAACTTCTATTATCCGACACAAATCATGGATATACTTGTCGCATTGAAACAGAACTTAGTGCACTTATTTATTACGTAAAAGTATACTCTTGCTCTAATTTTAAACTTAATTGGAATATTTTCAAATTTTACTTAATGTTTTAAAAAACGTACTTTTGATAGAAATTTAACAAATTTTGATAATGAGACGAAAATAGACTCATATGATAGTCTTTTACATGGCCATCGTTCATGAAATTGAACGATGCGGTGAGCCGTGATAGAAGTCTATCACAGCTCACCGACATCGTTGAGTCGAAAAAGAAGAGGAAGAATCTTAATAATTCTATTTAATTTTTGCGTATATAATGTCTTTCTTTTAGCTGTTTTCTTTTAATTATCTCTGGCACTGATGATGGCCTCATGTTAGGTTGAAAGCTCTTTGAATAAATTTATAGTTTTGTGGAGAGACACTTTTCTTCGTTCCTTTCATCGGATTGAACAATGTTTTACAGCTTAAGTTTAGGTTTTTTCCTAATAGACCAAACGCCGGACCTGAAAATATGTGACTCATTTTGTACTACTTCAAACAAAATTTATCTGAAAATATACCTTAAATTATGAAGAAAAAACACAGTCTGCCTATCCAAAGTGGAGCCCTTCATATGTTTGCGCATGCTCAAAATTTTATAAAATCACACCAATTTCTGTTTTTATGAAATAATTGGTTCCCTGTGGATCAGATGGAAAACATGAATAGGTCATTATTTAAAGCTGATAAAATGTCCAATAAAGCGAATCTTCAATCACCAAAATCGGATAACTAGAACCAAAGTTATGGTTGTAGTATCATAAACACCAAAAAAATGGTTGCAAAGATCAAACAGATATTGGCTTTTTGTGCATTTTATTGGCCATTTAACAAATCTCATTACTTTAATTTTAGTTATCCAATTTTGAAGAAAAACTTTTATTTTACATAAAAATTTATTAGCTTTTATAAATTTTCTCTTCATGTTTATCTCACGACCTACAGGGATCCACTTATTGCAAGAAAACTGGAATTCGTGCGATTTTCTAATATTTTGAGCGAGCGTATTCATACGAAAGGCTCCACTCTGGATAGGCAGACAATGCTTTTCCTTCATACTTTAAGTCATATTTTTAGAAAAATTTTGTTTGAAGTAGTACAAAATGTGTCACATTTTTTAGGCCTGGCTCTTGGACTATAAGGCATAGCTCAAGGAAACGATTGAATCAAAACTTTTTGCGTTCTTATTTATTACGTAATGGTTTACTCTTGTACCAAATTTTAACTCAATCAGATTATTTACATCATTTTTTAAAAACAAAAAGCAAGTCGTTCGAAGAAAATTGAACTAATGCTGATAATGAAACAAAACTAGGAACATATGTTATAGTCTTATAAATGGCTAAATGCGTGCTAAACCTGAAAATAATCGCAATTTTTCCCGCGTTTTATGATTTTTTTGAAATTTTTGTTAGAACATTATTGCGGGTTAATGACGTCATAAAAATTATTGTCCGGATAGCACAACTAAAGCTACAGATTGATTTTTGTACAAAGTTTCAATTCTCTAGTATAAATAATCTGGGATCTACGATCATGAAACACGCACACATACATCGTTAAGTTGACAAATTTGTTAAAACCAGTCAGGAGGTCTTAAAACACCAGTTTTAGATTTTCTTGAAAACACAATTCTTTTCCTATATACCCACAGTATAAATGAGGAAAAGTAAAAATATATAAAAAACAATTTAAGCTGAATACAGAGAATAGTTTAAATTATTTGTAGACCATTTATTGCCTTTTTAAAAAACCTTAAATACATTAAAAACATGGTTATATCTAGCTATCAGTTTCATGGATAAACAGTATCATTTGCCACTTATACCAAATAATATTTTTTTTAATTTCATGTTCAGTTTATTTATCAAACTAGTTTGTGAAACACTTATGTTTCTTAATTGTGATAAAAATTTAAGTCTATCAAGCTAAGTCATCTTTCCGATCCAACCCATTAAAACTGCTCTGAAGCAATCCAATAGCTTCCTTACACTTCCACACCCTAATAATTTAAACTCATTTTTATTAACATATTTTATTTTACAAAACAAAAACTAGTAGAGAAATGTTGTCAACTTCCCAACTGCAGTAATATAATACGAAATAGTAGCTTTCAGTTTATACATAAATACATGTATATATACATATATATTTCAAAAAATATATATTTATATATAACTCAAGCAAATGTTAATTGTATCGTTCCCTACGCCTTGACAGGTCGTTTTAGATATGCTTGTTTACTGTCTTGTTTATATTTTTTTTTTATTTTTTCAAGAATAAAATTTATTATCACGTTATTTAAATTTATTTTGATCATTTGGCTTTTTAATGATCTTAATGATTAGTCTCCCTGGCTAGTTGATAGTAATTTACACTTTTTTTTATTTTAGTTTTTAGTTTATTTAAGATTTATATTTATAGGTTCTAATGTAGAAAGATTTATTTAGTCATGTAAACGCTATTATTCTCTTCTTTAATGTTTATTCATGTTATTTATTTCTTTTTATTACTATGTCCTCTTTATAATGACCCATCTAGATTAAGAATGTTAGGTTTATCTTATGTAATTTATAACACTGTGTTGTAAATACTTTTATATACTTTAATTTATTTTTATAATTTATTTCAGTATTAAAAATGTTTACATACTAATTCAAAACGTAACGCAAGTAGATTTTTAAAAATAGCTGTAACTATATAAACAGATGAAACGTTGAATGAAAATATATATTGCATACAAACATTTATTTATTGCATTGTAATTTAAAAAAATAAATAATTAAATCACAGCAAGAACAATCTGTAAGTTTGTTCATCATCTTTAAAATAAATTATTAACAGTAAATCAAACGAAATTTGAATTTAAACATATATTTTTGTACTTATATTATAGATCAATAATTTGATGTAGAACAGTAAATCAGCTTTAATGATAATAGCAAATGAGATATTGGTATCGATATACAACTAATTGTATGTAACTATGAGTGATTTAGAAAAATTCAAATAGAATTCTTATACCAAGTGGATCAAATTGTACTGGGATTCGAACCAGCAACCTTTTGAATTTAAGTATAATACTTTATCATTGTGCTACAACTCAATGAGTCGGTAGATCAGTATCCGTAGCAGTACTAACACTCGATTTCGGTTCTAGACTACTATTTCGGGGATGACGCACTAAGTCGATTTGCCATACAAAAAAGTGACCTTATCAAAAACCAAAAAAATAGACAGAACTCAACACGAAACACACGTCAAAACCCATCTGCACATGCTTACAATTCTTATCACAGCGCAGGTTTTAAATTTTAGAGGCAAACTTACCTCTCAATGGTTTCCCATTGTTTATTGCTTGAGAAGGTTATAACAAAACACGCTTAACTATATTAATTATCACTCACTGAAGTGGCAAAGAATAACCCAAAATTTAAAATTAAATAAGCACAAATGGCTTAACAAGCTCCACAAATGTAACAATCACGAGAAGCACAGAAGAAAGTTGAGAAATAAACTCGACAACCTTGCTACATGACCTGCAATTGGCGCCTTTTTTTCGTTATAATCATGGGGAAGGTAAGTTTTCTCCTATTTCTCTGTATCATACAACTTCCATGGGGTCAGAAATGTTCCTTAATGCGTCATCCCCTTTAATCAAGATCATTGGTTCTAGAGGCTGAGGGTTTATAACCCCGGTTAGACACTTAACTTTATAGGTGATAGGTATTCATTATACGAATTTTTCGCCAACTCTAAATAAATTTAATCAAAGTAGAACATAAATAAATTTAATAATCATAAATCTAAAAAAATGTAAGCAAAATCTGACGGACTGAAAGGTCTTAAGACAGACATTTATTTAATTTGATACTATTGAGTTTTGCAAAACATGAATTGTTGACGCAATTATATTGCGTCAAGTATTTATTTGTTATGAGTGGGTAGAATATAGATATTATGAATAATAATGAAAATAATAGTAAAGAATAATATTGAATAATTTGTTTGAAAAATATCAATATTTTTGTAATATTTTACCTATCATGTTTTCACAAAAAAACAACATTTTATGCTTTTTTTCTCTTTCAGTCGTTTTAAACAAATTCCCTAAATTGGCAAGGACTACTAAAGAAACAAGAAAAAATAAATCTTACTTCTGAAAGAAAAATGATTACACATTGCATATTCTCAGCAATAATTTTAAGAAACAATAAAAGAAGAAAGAAAAACAAATCAAATCATTAACTATACACCGTAGTGGTTTAGGCAAACAAATTTCAAATTAAATAATAACTATAAAATCTATTAATAAGTTTTATAAAATATATAGCGATTTAATTTTAATTGTTTATAATATTATCTAATGACATATATGTTAAATTTGTGCAAAATTATTTTGGCTTCATTTGGCAATAATTTATACTTTTACTTGTAAAATAATAATTCATTTCTTGCCAACTCCTTAACATTTAAATTTAAAGCTTTAGATATTGAATAGCGAGTAAAGGAAGCTATAAATTAGCCGACCAAACCGAGTCTCTTATATTTCTTCCAAACCCTATAAATCATAATTTATTTTGACTTAAAAGTATGTTGAATCATTAACATTTTTAAGAAATAGTGGGTAATAATTAGAAACATAAATTTATACTTTTTACGTTTTGTAATATTGAGTTATTTATGTTATAATTATAAAGCTGATTGAATTTATATTTAATAAAAAGGACTGATAATACAAATAAGAAAATTGATTACACATTAAATAATATTCTCAGCAATAATTTAAAGAAACAATAAAAAAGGAAGAAAAACAAATTAAACCAATAACTATACACCGTAGTAGTTTAGGCAATCAAATTTCAAAATAAATAATAACCATAAAATCTATTATAAGTTATTTGTATAATAATCTAATTCTGATCTTTTTGTATTTATGTGGACTTATTGCAACAAATAGCGCCTCAACTCGCAGGCCTTTGGCCCGCACGGTTTTCTTATCGGGGGGCACATGTTTTGACACATTTTTGGGAGTTCATTTTTATAAGATTTAGGGGTGGATGGACATTGAGGGCAAATGCGGCGGCCCTCCTTGGGCCTCAGCCAAAAATAAACTTTTTTTTGCTTTTTGCTCTTTTGAAGGAAGAGCAACGAAAATTTAAACAATTATTAACACATTTAATATTTGCAAATTCATAACACAAGAGTTAATGAGGCCCAATTCTCTAAGTTAGGGCCTAAAAAGCTCTTAGAGACAAATTTTATTCTCAATTTGTTACCTGAAATTTAGGCTCTTTAAGACCCCTATTCTTTATACTTGGGCCTTTAAAGGTCCCAAACAGAAGGACTAATGCCTCCAGGGCCCTAGAGGGAAATACGAAATGGCCCTAAAGATTGAACATTAAATATTTTAGTTTAAAAATGTCATTTAAATGATTATTACTTAAGTTATTTATTCTTACTTTATTTATTATTTACTTATTTATTTTTAATTTATCTTTAAATAAATTATATCGTTTGATTTAATTGATTAAATATGGAAATTAAAGTTAAATAAATTAAATTACGCTTGCTATATCATAATACTAATCTAGTTAAAGTGAGACCTCTACTGGGAATAATATGGACACCCACTATTGGGGCCCCTTTAAAAAATGTCGCTTTGGGCCCTTTTAGGGCAAAAACCTCAGTCTGACCACTGATACGATCTTAATAGTAATCGTAAGGCAAAAACACGAAAAATTAATTTTAATAGCTTTATGTAAATAGTTCACTCATTCATGTAGGTACCCCACTAAACTAAAAATTATTAGAGAATTCCCTTCACTCCCTTAAAATCCGGAAAGTGGGACATAAAAGTCTTGGAATTTATATTCATTCCCTAAATAAGTATATTCTTTCTATTTATTATTTTTACTGCAATTTTTGATTTTTCTCTATTGTGCAAATTTTGTATCTGAATGAAATCATAAGTTTTGTTCTTTTGAAAACACCATTAGAAATCGACACCCCAATCAACTTTAGCAAACAGAATTCACGTAATTTATTCCATTGGGACGAATTGACTTTTATAACATCTGTACCTAATTTATATACATCACATATACGGTCTGTATTTCTGAGCGCATTGGGATAATCGATAAGCTAAAATTAATTTTGTGATTTTATCAGCTTTTGATAGCGTGTTTTGAGTTAAGGTAGGAAGATGTGTTTGAAGGATATATAGTTTTTAGTTAGGTATATTGTTTAGAGAAAGGGTGGCAAGGCGACCCCCCAAATCTCTTCAGCCAATTCTTACTACTTTTTCAGTAAGCCTTCAAGGTCTTGGGGGAGGTAATTAGGAATGTTTAATGGTGAAGATTTTTGTGTTTCACAAAATAAGAATTTGTTTGATTCTATTAATGGCAATCAAAAGAAGTGTGAAATGATAA
>JACMZG010001914.1:23371265-23411880 GCA_018340805.1 Microvelia longipes | reverse complement strand
ATAATATAAGCTATTTAGAAGAAAACAATTAAAGATTTAAGAAGAACAAGGAAGGTAATTATATAACTTGTTGTAAAGTACTAGCACCCACCCATGAACATTTGAAAACTTCACAGCTGTTGAAGTGGTCAGAAGATGAAGGACCATTAGGTCTGATACTAATGCCCTGTCCACTCTGGGGTCAGCATCTATTTTAAAGGTCTTTTTTTGGTGGCCCAACTTGGCGGCCTCCGACGTTGTCTAACCCAGTGAGTAGTCTCTACTGGGCGATTTCCTAGTGGTTAGTGGAATAAGCCGAGCAGCCCCCACACTCTAGCGGATAAATCTTTTCTTTTTTTTACTTCCAAACAAAAAATAAATAAAAAAAGAAATATTAATATATACATTCTATAGTATTAATTCTAAAAAAGTAAACTTTGTCAAAATACACTATACAAATTAAATTAAATTAAAAATACATAAACTCAAAACTAAGAACCAAATTATATCAAAAAGCGTTTAGACCATTTATGTAAGTATTAATTTTTGTAAGGTACATCAATTATTTATTTTAAAGCGTGTAGTCAAGGTGTGGTTGGTCTCATCTATCATGGTTTAGTTCGATTATTATCGTAAATCACAGATAAACCTGAGGCGAGAGAATCGTTAAATGCATTTATTATTTATTTCTTTAACATGTTTGTACTATAACAAAATAAATTACTGATATCTAAAATTGAAAAAAAAATAAATAAATTAAAATAAAAAAAATAAAATTTTTCTCTGTTAAAAGAATAAATTGTTTAACTTTCCTCATTTATACCGTAGGTGTATAGGAAAAGTAAATTTTTGCAAAAAAATCTGAAACTAGGATGTCCACCGGAATTATCTGCTTTTAGGCGTTTTAAGCCTCCTAAGTGGTTTTCACAAAGGTTTTATGTGTGTGTTGTCAACCTAAACGGTCATCATTAGTGTCGGAGAGAAGAATATATAGATGTAGGTGAGTCTATGATATCATAACTGAGACTGACTATCATAGACTCACCTACATCTTTGAGTGTGTGTCTGACTGTTATCAATTTAGCACCCAGTGTATTTATGCTAGGAAGTTTAAACTTAGTATACGCAAATCAGTCTATAGGGTAGTTGTGTGATCCGGAAAAAATATATGACGTCATGTAACCTGAAACTATTCTAAAAGATGAAAACGTGTTAAATTTTTGAGATTTCCAATAACATGTATCCATGTACAGGACTAACATAGGTACCTGGTTTTATTAGCATTAGTTCAATTGTTATCAAATTACTTGCGTGTTCGTTTTTTAAAAACTTGTAAAAAAACATAAAATAATTTACTTGAGTTGGGATCAAGTACAAGTATACACCTTAACGTAATAAATAAGTACATTAAGTTGCTCAATACGACAAGTTTATCCATGATTTTTGTCGGATCATATAAAAGTTAAGCAACATCGAGCGTGGTCATTGTCTAGATGAGTGACCGCTTGACATGAAACGGATATATCGAGCGAAGCAAATCTGAAGACATGTTGGAGTAAAAATTAACGACATGTATAATTCTGAAGACGAGCGGAGCGACTCCGAAGTAAAGAGGATGACCGTAGTAGATCCAATGTGAAAAAAGTTCCGAGGTACCCCGTACCCGATTTTTAAATAGAATTTTATTACGTATTAGTTTGAAAACAAACCCTAAAGGTTTAAAAGAATACAGGACTCTTCAAAGAAAATTAACTAATACGGTACACGGATTAGGGGAAAGAGGTTGGCGATCAATTCAACTTTACATCCTGATTTGGAAAATATATACAGAAAATATAAATAAAAATTCCCAAAGTAAATATTCTCTAATGATACTCGAGTCATGCTCTTTATAACAATATACTAGCAATCAATGTTCCAAACTTAAGCAGGATAGATACAAATCATGAACACATTGTCCTATAATTATGATTATATATATACATCTAATATATGATTATAATAATCAATACGAAAAAGCTCTCCACAAAGTTAAATTTTATAAAATTCAAAACCAGCTTCAACCTAAACGGTTCATCATCAGTGCCGGAGAGAGAATATATAGATGTAGTGAGTCTATGATACATGACTGAGACCGATATCATAGATCACCTAAATCTATATATTCTTCTCTTCGGCACTAATGATGACCGTGTAGTAAAGCCTGTTTTGAATTTTATTAAATTAACTTTGTGGAGAGGCTTTTTCGTATTGATTATTATAATACACTCTACCCCTGCGCTTTACCTAATTAACTTAATAATTATAATTTACTGATGAATATTATTAAGCTTTGATTAAAGCATAAGTTGTACTTATTTTTACAACTTTACAACACGTATGAATAACTTGAAACAATTACTACGAAACCCATGAAAACGGAAATGTATATTTATAGTCATAAATCCTACTTCTTTTTTATATTATATGGAGACTGGTTTTTACTTAACTAAATCATAATTTATAGCTAAAATATAATTTTATTATACCCAGTCATTACAGACCATATAATTTTATATTTTGACGGTTCTATAAATTCACGCAATAAAAAATGAATATTTTTATTACTTTATTAGAAATCATAAATGGTACTTCAAATCTTAAAGTAGTTGATAGAAATGTATATATGTAATTAAATAGTATAATAGAATAAAAGAAATATATTATAATTTCATAAATATTACTCAAGCTAACATTCTAAAAAAAAATTGTTACATTTTTTTGTTGTCATGTATGAGCTATGTTTTAATTAAACTATTTTATGGTAATTTATGACCCAAAAGCCCGAAATGAAACTAATAAACATTTTTAATTGTATTTCAATTAGTTTTTTGTTGAAATCCTATCTTGAGAAACTGTTATTTTAATTTATTTTTTAATACTTGTAATTATTTATTAATAAATCAAAAAATACGGGTTTGGTTTAAATTAATGTACTTTTTATGGTCATAAAATATAGTATGTAGTGTATAATACCTCATAAATATAAGAAAAGAAATAAAATTAGTTACAGAGCCGGAAATAATTGTGTTGTTTTTTATGGTCATATTTTTATGTTATTTATTTTATGGGTTTGAAGCCGTAAACAAACTGATATTTTACTTTCACGTCTAATAATATGTGAATGGGAAAGTTTGTGACAGTTAAAAATTAAACTCATTTTTTTAGCACCGACTATGAATTAATCTCAAAAATAGAATGAATAAGGTGCATGAATGTATTGTATGTCTGAAAATCGGGTACGGGGTACCTCGGAACTTTTCCTCATCACATTGAATTCGCTACGCTTATCCTCAATACTTTGGACTCGCTTCGCTCGTCCTCAGAATATACAATTCACCCAATTTATACTGTAACAAGTCTTCAAACTCGCTTTGCTCGTTCTTAGAATAAACAATTCACCAAATTTATACTGTAATACGTCTTCGGACTCGCTTCGCTCGTCTTTAGATGGTAAATGCATCCGTTTTGTTCTCAGCAATCACCCATACAGCACTGACCACGCTCAATGCTGTATAGTGTACTTATATGTTACGTTAAGGTTTGCACTTGTACAACATTTCAAATCAATGGAATTATTTTTTCGATTTTTTATCATTTTTAAAAAACGTACACAAGTCATTTGATAAAAATTAAATAAATGCTGATAGTATCTCTGATAATACTAATGCGTGCCAAACCTTAATCTGATCGCATCATTTTTCTGCGTGTTTTGAATGTTTGCTAAGTCATTATTGCGGGTAACGACGTCATAAAAAATTAATTTCCGAATAGCAACAACTAACTATAGAGTAATTTTTGTTTAAAGTTTCAACTCTCTAGTATAAATACACTAGGAGCGACGGTGATAACAAACACACACACAAAAAAAACATACACACACACAAAATAACACACACACACACATACAGAAAGACTACTATGTGAAAGGCACTCAGGAGGCATTTTAACACCTTAAATTAATAATTTCAGTGACATTCCGGTTTCGAATTTTTTTGCAAACACAATACTTTTTCTATATACTAACGGTATAAATGAGGAAAATTAAAAAGGATACAAAAATACGGTATGCCCTCTGAATAACTCATAGAGTTATTTTACTTTTATTTTTCAGAATTTTCTTTGGAAAAATCGCAAATGATAAAAGCGTCATGGAGAGAGTCTGACACGGAATGCGCTTAGAATCTGTTTCAGAGGTTTTTATTTAATATACAAAACTAACTCTAATGACAACATCAGCGTGATTATACAAAACTAACTCTAATGACAACATCAGCGTGATTATACAGAACTAACCTCTAATGACAACATCAGCGTATTATACAGAACTAACTCTAATGACATCAGCGTGATTATACAGAACTAACTCTAATGACAACATCAGCGTGATTATACAGATCTCTCTAATAATGACAACATCAGCGTGATTATACAGCAACTCTAATGACAACATCAGCGTGATTATACAGAACTAACTCTAATGACAACATCAGCGTGATTATACAGAACTAACTCTAATGACAACATCAGCGTGATTATACAGAACTAACTCTAATGACAACATCAGCGGATTATACCAAAACTAACTCTAATGACAACATCAGCGTGATTATACAGAACTAACTCTAATGACAACATCAGCGTGATTATACAGAACTAAGTCTAATGTCAACATTAGCGTTATTTTCTATGAAAACATTACCAAAAATAATTGATAATTATAATGAAACAGCTGTGAATTTAGTGTAATATCGTACGATACCACTTCCATGATTGAGGCCGTTAAAGTCTCTGTATTAAACACCAAAGTGGTCTGAGGTTCGCATCTTAGTAGAAACTAACAGTAGAATTAAGAAAATTAGAATTTAGAACAGTAGAATAGTTATTAGATTAACTATATAGTTAATTAGTTATTTAGTATAATAGTTAGTTAGTTAGTTAGTTAGTTTAATATAATAGATTAGATAGTTATTAGTATAATAGTTATTAGAACAGTAGAATTTAGAAAACTAAAAAAGAATTTAGAAATTAACAGTAGAATACACTTTGAACTAAACGGTTACCACAGAAACATGAGGTAGCTCCCGCAGGAGTTGTTGCACAATCCTCTACGGGCATTATTATGCCCTACGATACGCATTATTTCAACTTTAATAAACCTTTGCTTTACGAATTATAAATCTACTAAATATACGCTAAGATAAGTATCATAAGCAGGATAGCCATATGTTGTAATATCTCGCTTATAAAGCCAGCACGGGTTATAATGCTAACATGGGTAATAAAATATGCTACAGATATGTTTAACATACACGAAGCTTTGATCAGAATATTGTTAACTATATATGTCAATTATTAGCTTTAAATCTTAACTATACAAATATTATAACGACATATAATTTCAAACTAATTTATTTATACTTAACGAATTTGTTTATTAAAATAAATATCATTAATTATTTGAAAGGACGCCTTCGTCATAAATATAACAATGAATAATATCAAATGCGAATATAGAATAGGTTTATGCAAGTGAAGATAAAACGTAGGAGAAACCGGTAATAAGCGATAAATCACGGGGGGGAGGTGTTCTCCATTCTTTTTTATGACTCTATGCCTCCCCTTTAAAACGCTATAAATAAATTACTGGAAAAGGGGTAAAAACAAAATGGAGATTTGAAAAAAAATTAAATAAAATTTAACAATGCATTATATACAGGGTTAAAAAACATTAACATATTTGATATGAGATTAACTACATTATTAAAAACTGAAATGTATTCGCAAAGGTAGAAGATCAGGTTTAACAAACAAAAATATATTATATCTACGAGAAATTAATAAATAACCATTATTAGAGTAATTTCTTACTGTTGTAAGTCTTAAAACAATTAACAGTATGAAATTCGTCTTAATTATTTTATGGTAATTTTAAGACAAGATATATTGCTTGAAAGTAACTATATTAAGTCGAGTTTAAAAGTACTTTGTTTTTTAAGTTGTTGTCAAGATTTAAAATCTAGCTTACTAACCAGCACTGACGATGACATTTATTTGGTTGAAAGTTGAAGCCGGTTGGGCTTTATTTTAAATAAATATTACCATCTGAGGAGAGACTTATTTTATTACTCTTATAAACTAAATATTAAACTTTTTATTTTTAGATTTTAGAGACCTTTTGGAGCTAAAACTTAAAACATCAATATCAAAAATACAAAAGGACTTAAGTATGAACTACAGTAATATATGCACCAAGTAGTGAAACTCCTATACTAAACCAAGTTGGAAACTAAACTCGGTATACTAACCAAAGTAGGAAACTCTTATACTAACCAAGTAAAATAACTCCTATACTAACCAAGTAAAAAACTCCTATACTAACCAATAGAAACTCTATACTAACCAAGTAGATAAACTCCTATACTAACCAAGTAAATAAACTCCTATACTAACCAAGTAGATAAACTCCTATACTAACCACTTAGGGAAACTCGTATACTAACCAAGTAGGGAAACATATTAAGCTTTTCTGGTTGACTAACAGCCTAAAAAAATATCGTCTTAAATTTGTATTTATTTAATTAATAATAGATTATTGTTAATATGTGCTTTATATGTATATTTTATTTGACATATTGAACCTTTTTGTTAAGCCATTCAATAAATAAATAAAATATATATTATATATATATATATATATATATATATTATATATATATATATATATATATATATATATATATATATATATAATATATATATATATATATATATATATATATATATTGTAAACTATTTCAAATAAACCTATTACTTAACTTTTACTTTTTACTTACATGACTTATTGTAATATATTAACTTTAAATTCATAAGTCACGATAAGAAGTATAAACTTAAGTTAAAACATAAAAAATTGTTGCAAGTTAAGTTATACTTAAAATAAATTATTTTATGGTAATTTTAAGACAAGATATATTGCTTGAAAGTAACTATATTAAGTCGAGTTTAAAAGCACTTTGTTTTTTAAGTTGCTGTCAATTTGGTTTTTTTTATATATGTAAAATATGACTCAAGTTGTTAGAGAACTAATAGCTATCATATATTATTGTAAACAATGTACTTATTTGAATTAATATATTCCTTGTTATATATTAACTAGAGTGTTATTTATTAGAACTAAACCTGGGTTTTTAGAACTCAAGGAAAATTTAATACAATTGGGTGTCTTAATAATTTGATAAAATGTGATTTTCAAGCATATTAAGCGAGAAATATGACCTTTATTAGTTACTTTTACACTCCCCTTTGTGTTTATAATTAATAAGACACTCTGAGAGTAAAGTTACTATAAGTGGTTCTTATCATTCCTGTATGTAATCATGGTAGAATATTTACCATTATTTATGTCTCGAGCAATATCCATCCGATATCTAGGATTTCAACTAGACAGTAGACAAACGTGTACACTACACACATCACACATGTCAACAAAACGAACAGAGACTAACAGACGATACAACCTATAACTATGACTACTTAACTAACAAACAGATGATACAATATACAACTATACTACTAACAAATGAATAGAGACGAACAGACGATACAATCTATAACTATGACTACTTAACTAACGAACAGAAGATACAATATACAACTAGACTACTTAACAAATGAACAGAGACGAACAGACGATAAAATCTATGACTACTTAACTAACGAACAGACGATACAATATACAACTATGACTACTTAACAAATGAACAGAGACGAACAGACGATAAAATCTATGACTACTTAACTAACGAACAGACGATACAATATACAACTATGACTACTTAACAAATGAACAGAGACGAACAGACGATAAAATCTATGACTACTTAACTAACGAACAGACGATACAATATACAACTATGACTACTTAACAAATGAACAGAGACGAACAGACGATAAAATCTATGACTACTTAACTAACGAACAGACGATACAAATACAACTATGACTACTAACAAATGAAACAGAGACGAACAGACGATTAAAATCTATGACTACTTAACTAACGAACAGACGATACAATATACAACTATGACTACTTAACAAATGAACAGAGACGAACAGACGATAAAATCTATAACTATGACTACTTAACTAACGAACAGACGATACAATATACAACTATGACTACTTAACAAATGAACAGAGACGAACGGACGATACAATCTATAACTATGACTACTTAACTAACGAACAGACGATACAATATACAACTATGACTACTTAACAAATGAACAGAGACGAACGGACGATACAATCTATAACTAATGACTACTTAACTAACGAACAGACGATACAATATACAACTATGACTACTTAACAAATGAACAGAGACGAACGGACGATACAATCTATAACTATGATACTTAACTAACGAACAGACGATACAATATACAACTATGACTACTTAACATGAACAGAGACGAACGACGATACAATCTATAACTATGACTACTTACTAACGAACAACATACAATATACAACTATGACTACTTAACAAATGAACAGAGACGAACAGACGATAAAATCTATAACTATGACTACTTAACTAACGAACAGACGATACAATATACAACTATGACTACTTAACAAATGAACAGAGACGAACGGACGATACAATCTATAACTATGACTACTTAACAAACGATTCAAACTTTCCCTTTTAAACAAACTCCTTATTTACTATTGGTTTATTTACCTATCTATCTATGTACTTCCTATGTACTATTTATTTATTATTGGTTTAAATATTCAAACCCACTCGGGCCAATAGAATCGAACTCTTGGGCTCAACGATACCTTTTAACTCCTATTAGATACTATTAATTTAAACAAAAATTCTCAAAAAAGATTACATCCTCTCTATTATAGAGATATATATATGTATACTAGAGGGGCATAGCCTATCTAAGTACATTGGGTAGCCTGAAACATCTTTTTGGGGCTCTCAGGGGCTCCGTGTAACCTCATTGAAACCACCTTCAATTGTGAGTTTAAGGTTAAAATAAATCAATTGATTTCGGCTTCCCACACTTTTTGAGTATTGATTTGCATTTTTAACATTCTACTATATAAGTTATAGTAATTTTGTACTGATTATTTGATTGTATTTATAATCGATGGAAGGTTACTTTTTCGATGTTTCAAAATTTAACCTATAGGGCCTCTCTAGTAATAACATCTCTATGGTAAGAATCATAATGTGTAATACTACTTACGACTATTAAAAATAATATGTACTCATCAAAAACCATTATCCATACCTGAAACAAAGAATGTGTAAACAACATAAATTATAAATAAATATAATAAAGGGCTAAGACCTAGCCCTTTCCACATACTACTGAACAACAGCTTAATACTGCTGAGTAATAGTGTACAAATTCTAAGTAACAGCGTACTACTACTAACTAATAGCGTACTACTGCTACTACTAAGTAACAGCGTACTACTACTAAGTTACAGCGAACTACTACTAAGTAACTGCGTACTACTACTAAGTAACAGCGTACTACTACTAAGTAACTGCGTACTACTAGTAAGCAACAGCGAAATACTATTATGTAATAGTGTACTAGTACTCAATAACAGCGTATATTAAGTGACTGCGTGTTATTTCTATATAAAGCGTACTCGGGACTTTTTGGTTCAGTCCGCAACTGCGAAAAAGGTTTCAAAAGCTCGAGTGTTACCCCGCCTGCTAATGATGGCATTATTCTTAAGGGATATTCTTATCCAACAGCAAGCATCGACGGAAGCCGATTTTCATTCTACTGACTTCATAACGCCAAAGACAAGATGTAGTAACGACTGGGAGAAAGTGCAGCATAAATTAAACTCAAACGAACTAAGCTTAATATAAAATTATACATCTTCAATTGATTTTGAAATTAAAGTTAACAACGTTTGACCCCAAAACGTAGTAAATGCAAAAACCAAAAGGGGGCTAAAACCTCATAAATCATCTGATAAATCCTACGTTATTCCCCAAATGTAATTTTACATAATGTTTGCTAATTAACAAGATGGTCTTTTATTTGCATTTTTCGGTGGCTTGCCATAGTATTAACCTCGTATCAGATTGATATTCGAGAATTTTTGAAAATCTGGTATTTCGGTTAACATATTGAAACAAGAATACAGGGGCGCGGTTTTAATTAAAAATCACTTATTGTTATCTTTATGCCAAGACTTAAATTTTGTTTCCTCAAATAAACATATATGTCAGTCAAAATATAAGAATAATTAATAAAAAATTTACAATTAAGCCAGAGGTATGCCATCAGCCGTTTAAACAAACAGCTTATGCCTATTTAATTTTAATTTTTTTCTAAGAATTCAATTACCCACAAGAAACCAACTATTTTGTATTTTCATTGAATAACGTTACCTATGAGAAACTTGGAATTAATTTAAAACTTAATCATCGTTTAAACAAGATATTAATCATACTGGCATGTATTACTAATGCTTAGCATTATATTTATAATATATATATAATATATATATATATATATATATATATATATATATTAAATATATTAAATATTATATTTAAAAATAGTAAAGCATAAGATATATATATATCATATATATATATATATATATTATATATAATATATATTATATATATATATATATATATATATATATATATATTATATATATAAATATATATATATTATATATATATATATAATATCATATATATATATATATATATATATAATATCATATATATATATATATAATATATATATATATATATATATATATATATATATATATATATATATATATTATATTTAAAATAGTAAGATAAGTAATAAATTCCAATATTATTAATTCTTATAAACGATAATCAACTTTAAGTTGAGTTCCATGTGACCAACACTATAATAAATACCATTAGTTCTTAAACATGTTTAGAAATTGCCAATAAGAATAGTTAAAACAGCGAGGCAAGATAACAACGCTATAAGTACATTAATCCACTGCCATAAAATCCAATTTAAAATCAAACTTAGTTAATAAACAATCTATTTAAGATGGATAGCGAGTTATCGTTATAGTCTAACTGATAAGATTTCCGTATCACGCAAGGGATCCAATGTAGTTTTGCCACATCATACAGTAATAAAGGTAAAGGTAGCTTTTTACCTCATTTATACCGTGGGTTTATAGGAAAAGTGTTGTGTTTACAACGAAAAAAACCGAAACCGGGATTTACCGTAATTATCTGTTTAAGGTGTTTTTAAGACCTCCTGAGTGGTTTTTATGCTTCTAGTGTATTTATGCTAGAGTAATAAACGTAGCAAAAAATTTAATCAACCGCTGTAATTGTGCTATTCGGAAAATATTTTATACGATGTCATTAACCCGCAATAAAGACTTTAGTAAAAATTTCGAAAAATCATAAAACGCGGAAAAATTATGCGATCAGATAAAGAGTTGCCACGCATCTGGCTATGTATAAGACTAATATATGCGCCAAGTTTCATATCATTATCAGTATGATTCAGTTTTTGTCGAATGACTTGGTGTACGTTTTTTAAAATTGTAATAAATCAGAAAAATATCTGATTGGGTTAAAATTTATTACTTAATAAATAAGTACACTAAGTTTCGTTTGAATATGACTAATATATCCATGATTTTTGTTGGATCATAAATATTCAGCAGTATTGAGCGTGGTCAGTACTGTATGGGCGACCGCTGAGAATGATACGGATGCATTTACTATCTGAGGACAATTAAGATTCGGCAGCCATGTGGCTCTGCATAAGACTAACATATGTGCTAAGTTTTTTTTCATTATCAGCATTAATTCAATTTTTATCGAATTACTTGTGTACTTTTTTTTATGAAATGGTAAAAATAAGAAAATTATCCCATTGAGTTTAAATTTGGTACAAATGTATACCTTTACCTTAAAAAAAATAAGTACACTAAGTTTCGTTTCAATACCACAAGTAAATCTATGAATATGCTCAAGTCATGTTCACAATGTAGAAAGTGTCATTGACCATAATTCTTCAATGGTTTTTAAAAAATCTTTTATTAGATGTTTTCTTTAGATCTGTTCGTTCACGTAAAATTTTAAATAATATTAATAATAATAAAGATTTGTGCAGAAATTAACGAATGATGAATCACATAAACTATATGATATAGTTTATAATTTTTTTTTTTTTTTTTTTTTTTTTTTTTTTTTTTTTTTTTTTAGTACGTGTTCCATTCTTAAGTACTACACGCACTGTTCAAGTATTAGGAAAAGAATCGGTGAACACTTTATTTTTAATCACTTACATATTTACACATGAATATTCTTTTATCTTATATACAATTATTAATTATCTATCATTAATTTTACGCTTTGTCCTGAAGCGATTTATTTTATTATTATTATTATTATTAATTTTTTTCATTTCCACTTATGTTTTTTCACTGATTGTTTTTATTTTATTTCACTTATTTCACAACTGTAACAAGTATTACAGTAATTTTGTACTATTTATTTGATTAAATCTAAATACAAGGTGTTCAGGTTAATTTATCAATGTTTCAAAATATAACCAATTGGGCTTCTTTAATAATATCTCTATGCTTCGTTTGACAACTTCTTACAAACTTATCGAAGCTTAACGTCAAACTTATCAACACTTGTAATACAATTTAACAAATTTTTATTTTAACGGCCTTATCAACATGTTAATTACTATCATCATTATTATTTTAATTGGTAACTTTAATGTTTAATTATAATACGACTTGACTTATTTGCTGTCAACATGAAATTTATTGTAATTGACAAATAAACTGATACATACATATATTGATTTATACGATTTATGGGTACTTAATGATTTCCAATACATTTATCTCTTCATCATATTTAGTTATACGTGTTACGTCAATATGTTTTAAAATACACGAAGATTTCAAATTTAACAGTCAATATTTTCAAAATTAAATTTAGTGGATCAATTCATCACTTAAAGTGAAAGGTCAACACAATGAGTCAAATTGGATTCTTTAACGATTTTTTTAAAATGGATGACTCAGCAATGTTGGTTTAACGCAGTCTAAAAAATTATAATTGGTTAAGATTAATTTCTAAACAAATCTTTATTATTATTTAAAGTTTTTAAACTTGGTAGACATCTGATGGATGTTAAAAATAATTTCCACTCCTTGCCAGGAATGATTTATTAAAATAGTCATTATTGAGATCTCCTCGGCGAGAAATAAAATATAGAAATCCCTCTGTCAACAGACAGTGGCACAAAGTAAAGGAAACGAAAAAAACCAAACACACCAAGGAGTTCTACTAATGGGTAGCCTCTCCGTCAAGACCAACAAGCCATAACAACCTCATCATCTCTGTTACTTGTAGCATCTACAGTGGCGTAGCCAGGATTTAGGCCCGTATTCAGAATCATTTTAAAAAAATCTCTCCTAGGTTGTTCCTAGCCTTCTCCTAGGTTGTCCTAGCTTTCTCCTAGGCCTAGCGGTATTCAGAATCAGTTTTTGAAATCTCTCCTAGGTTGTTCCTAGGTGTTCCTAGCTTCTTCCTAGCTTCTTCTCCTTCTCCTAGCTTTTAAAAATCAACCTAGGAATGATTTTACGTAAATTTTCGTGCTAAACCGTTAATATAACAAAAATAGAATAAAAACTTACTTTAGGTAATTATAACTTAATTTTATTATTTATCTTTACAATAATTTGAACTCAATTTACGTAAACAGACATTTTTTGACAACTAGCGCTACCTAGTAGAGAACTGTAAAACTAATAATATTGAGATATTCTACAAAAATAAACAAATGATGTGTAAACAAACCTGGCACAGAATAAACTCCCTTAAAATACGTAAATTTGTAATGACACAAACTTATTTATAGTTGCCGATTATTTTAAAGTATATCTAATGAGAAGTGCGTGACCTTGACCCAGTGAAGGTTTGAAACTAGAGAATGATTTGCATTTTATTTTCACTTATAAGAAATCATTATATGTCATTAATGTACTATTTAAATGTTTTTACAATAACATAGTTAGTGATAATAAAAACAGGTTAAACTTTTGTAGAGTGTATGGGTGCCACATTTGAATTGTAAGTTTATAGGAGAAATTATTATACTTGACATAAATAAATCATCATATTATAGGGTTGTATAAACCCTACAGTTGGTACTTCCATTTTTTCACACTGATCTATAAAGTCATATCTCGTAAAGTCAAATTAGTTTACGTAGCAATTAGTTCGTTTTAGGCGTTTTAAAAGCGGTTGATATTGTGAACAGTTTAAAAACTACACAAAGCAAACAAAATGTACAATATACTTTTCAGTCTTGTTTACTTCTATATGTTAGCCAATTTGCCCGTAATTATTTAGTTTAGTTTAGACCTTTCCAGTATTATTATATATCAATAAATATACTCAGCACTATATTATTTTATTTATTTTCTATAAGGTTTCATCAAGTTTATGATACTTTCCATTTATAATAATTGATAGCATTTATGCAAGGTTAGCAATCAAGAAGGCGGTCGCTCAAAACGGGGATTTTCAAAACAGTTAACAGCTCTACTTCATTCTAGATGGGAATATACAACACTACCACGTTAAGGCAGAGTTTTGAATCCCACAATTTAATGTGGAGATACATCAATAAGTATAATGTTTACTCTACCAACATAATATAAACAATCCTTACTATCCCCGTTATGATTGTTAGTTAGCTGATCTTTCTAATCAAATCAGCATTAAACATCTCTGAGTTCATACGTTGTGAACGTAGAGATCACGATTTTCTTTACGTCGTGAACTGAGTGTATTTTTTATAGTATTCATAAGCCTATTGCTTAGGGAAAACATTTTGTTATTGCTTAACAAAAATTAAAAAATGTAAATGGAATGTAAAAAATTTGCTTCGGGTATATAATCGACATATCAAATATAAATACGTCACGGAAAGTTACGTTTTGTTGCAGAACGTTTCTTTGTTTACATAATAAAGCAATGCTATTGGTCACTTTAGGATCACAAAAAATAAATAATAGGATCCTTTGTTTCATTTTGTTTTGATATGAGCCAATATGTATTTTGTGACGTCACACTTTCGCGACGCTTAACATAGTGCTCATGAAGAAGATACAGGGTGGTGCATTTCACCCTGACTGGTGCATTCACCAATACACACTTGATTAACTCAGCTTCGTATGGAGCTATCGCGATAAATTCGTTACAACCCCACTAAGTTGACAACTGGAATTTGAATACCCAATTGTTATGTTGTTAATCGTCTGGTATGTATGGTCATCATATTACCAATATGTGATTTTTTACAGTAACTTTAGATTATATTGGAGCAAACCTTTGCGTCATATTCTGAACATTTGATACTAATAAAATGAAATTCCGGTAAATTTTTTGTAATTTTCCCGGGTGGTACCCCCAAAATTTATAGGGGACACGTCCAAAAAACATTTTTTACTGGCGCAAAATCCGTTTCAGGTCAAAAGAAGTTGTTTGGAGCAATAAACAAATTTTTGATTTTTGGGGCAACACCCCCAAAATTTAAAGGGGAGCCAACCAAAAAAAAAAAAATTTAATGGCTCAAAATCCGTTTCAGGTCAATAGAATTTGTTTGGAGCAATAAAACAAATTTTTGATTTTTTTGGGGGCAACACCCCCAAAATTTATAAGGGGGAGCCAACAAAAAAAAAAAATTTAATGGCTCAAAATCCGTTTCAGGTCAATAGAATTTGTTTTTGAGCAATAAAACAACTTTTTTTTTTTTATTGGGGCAGCACCCCTAAAATTTATAAGGGGTAACTGACCAAAAAAATTTTTTTATTGCCTCAAAATCCGTTTTAGGTCAAAAGAAGTTGTTTGGAGCAATAAAAAATTAGACTTTTGGGGCAGCACCCCCAAAATTTATAAGGGGAGCCGACCAAAAAAATTGTTTTATTAGCTCAAAATCCGTTTCAGGTCAAAAGAAGTTTTTGGAGCAATAAAAAAAATAGACTTTTGGGGGCAGCACCCCAAAATTTATAAGGGGGAGCCGACCAAAAAATTGTTTTTATTAGCTCAAAATCCGTTTCAGGTCAAAAGAAGTTGTTTTGGAGCAATAAAAAAAATTTGACTTTTGGGGTCAGCTCCCAAAATTTATAAGGGGGTGACAACCAAAAAATTTTTCGCCCTGAACCACTCTTGTTTACCCAAAACGGATTTTAAGCTCAAAAACAATTATTAAAATAGAACAAAAAATGACTAGAGACAATCTAGGGACGATTTTAAGGTACCTCTCTACCTACCTTGGATCTTCCTAGGTTGTTCCTAGCTTTTTCCTAGCCTTTTCCTAGAATTTAAGGTGCAAAGTTAGGAAAAGGCTAGGAGAAACCTAGGAGAGATCTCTTCCTAGCCCTAGGGACGGTTAAAAATGTTCTAAAATGGACACTAAAGCTAGGAAGAAGCTAGGAAAAAGCTAGGAACAACCTAGGAAAACCTAGGAAGAACTAGGAGAGAATTTTTTTTGCAACTTTTGTCATTCTGAATACGGGCCTTAATTTCGGGAGGGGCTGATGATATATATAATATATATATATATATATATATATATATATATATATATATATATATATATATATATATATAATATATATATATATATATTATATATATATATATATATATATATTTTATATATATATATATATATATATATATATATATATATATATATATATATATATATATTATATATATAATATATATATTATATATATATATATATTTATATATATAATATTATATATATTATTATATTATTATATATATATATATATATATATATTATATATATATATTATTATATATATATATATATATATATATGTATATTTATATTATATATTTATATCTTTTCAATTTAATGTATATTTTTTTTTTTTATTGATATTTATATTATAAGTTTATTGTTAAAAAATATTTGTTATGTAATTTATTATTTTTATATATTTTTTATGGGTTTATTTTTTCACACATTTATTGCGGGTTAGGTTATGTAAAAATTTCGGGGGGGCTGGAAGCCCCTCAGCCCCCCCTGCTACGCCACTGAGCATCTATGTTAGTGATTGGGTGGTGTAACTATAAATAAATTAGAAAAAATATCATTATTGAGATCTATATGCGCAAAACAAAAGCTAAATTAAAATCGTTTTCAAGTTCCTTTCCCAGTCCTTATTGTCTATATTCGCTAGGGGTGAGCTCTAAGGGTCAATTATCTTAAACTAATAATCTCTCTACTGTAAGGGTTTTAACTAATGCACTTAGAGAAATGGAAAATTAAGGTTAAATTAGTATCGTTATCCACGAATTGCTTCAAAAATCCAATTTTTTAGATCAAAACATTTTATCAAAGGAATTTATTTTTCACTAGTTCTCTTAATACGTTGGATTTTAGCAAGTGGTGTTCTAACAGTACTTATCTTTCAGTGCGCCACCTTTGATCATTAGAAGGTGCATAGCCTGGACGTTACAGTATTATGGCTTTCCAGAATTAGGCTACTGCGCAGTGGCCGCTAGGGTTTTAAGTTAAGGCGGAAATCCTAACGCTCGAGCAAATCACGCAGCAAAATCGAGCATATGGTGGATAGGCTTCACCACAGAATACTTATCTTATCTTGATTTATATCCATTTAAATTTAGTGGTGTATTTTTAGTTTATTGTATTGATGATCTAAATTTTATTACACAAGATTATATTATGAGATCATGGTCAGATAAAAGTAAAAAACACTAATTTGAGCTTCTGCCGTAAATTCTAGGGTCGGCGGCAAAAAGCACGTAAGTCATAATTATAATTATTATTTTATCAAATTTAAAAAGTTAGATTTAGTCATAATTTATTTTTTTACTCCTTTATCTTATTTAACGATAGTTTTGACTTAAGTGGTTTTTACGTTTGGTTTGGTAAGGTCTGAGAAATACTTTAATCGTATAAAAAATTTTGAAAAATTTAACTTATGTACTATTTCCCGCTGACCCTAGAATTAGGCCTTCTGCAGAAGTAGTTTTAACTTAAGTACTTAACTTAACCACTAAAGTACTAACTTAAGTGGTTTGACTTAAGTTTTGACTACGTTTGGTTAAGTAAGGTCTAAGAAATACTTTAATCTTATAAAAAATTTTGAAAAATTTAACTTATGTGCTTTTTCCCGCTGACCTAGAATTAGGCCTTCTGCAGAAGTAGTTTTACTTAAGTACTTAACTTAACCACTAAAGTACACTTAAGTGGTTTGACTTAAGTTTTGACTACGTTTGGTTAAGTAAGGTCTAAGAAATACTTTAATCTTATAAAAAAATTGAAAAATTTAACTTATGAGCTTTTTCCCGCTGACCCTAGAATTAGGCCTTCTTCAGAAGTAGTTATATTCCAAACTGAATCAGATAACATCCGATGGCATACACAGCTAGCTATTGTTAGATTAATATAAACAATGTTTCCTTTTTATCTTATTAATTTTGGAACAGAACTATTTCTGAAAAAGGCCTAATTTACGGCCGAAAGCTCAAATTTGAGTTTTTATTTTTATTTGACCACTTCATAATATAATCTTGTTTAAATAGTTTGGTCATTAATTTTATATTAGTTTTATGACCAACTATTAACGCTATGTTAACCACTTTTAATAGGGTTTATCGACATTTAATAACAATTAATGTGACGTAACCTAATAATAATAATAATAATGCCCGTTTTAGAGCCTTGCGGCTCATCAGGGAAACCCCTGCGGGAACCACCTCGGGGTAGTATCAACCGTTACGCTCAAAGTGTATTCTAAAGTTGGCGATAATTTATCTAAACAATAATCTTCTATAAACTGAGAGCATAACCTGGGATGCGAACCCCCAGACCTCCGTTGGTGACAAAGGTCAGTGATAAGGCTAACGCCTTAACGACCTCGGCCACGGAGGCGGCCTTCATTACTATAAAAACCGTTTCAAAAAGAGGTAAGCGAGATTATTGCAACGGTATAGCAGCAGGATCGAGCGAAATCACATAAAGCAGATCCATTTTGCAAAGTGATGAATTATAATTTGGTGTACATTCCCCCCCTCCCCTTTGACCCGTGCCACTATTGTATACCATTTATAGATTCACTTAAATGTTTGTAAACAATATTGTCCTTCCATTCAATCCTTTCCCCCCAAAAAACAAAAATAATTACATCTCCAGTACTTATTCATTTATACAATATTTTTTAAGAGAATAAAATATTATATTATCCAAATTGATTAAGTCACTTATATTAAAAAGCTTTAGTTTTTCATTACAAAGCGAAAGCTACAATTTATTCCATGACAGTTTAATTTTTATCTCCTGGGATATTTTCAACACCCCAGTCAAAATGTAAGTAATGAAGGCGAACTCGTGAAGCCGTTTAATTGGAGTCACGACATGGAATCGATTCGCCCCTTTTTTTAACATAATCTTTTATTCCTAACTTAATTTTGAATTTAAAAAGTTAAGACACCTTTAAGAGTGAAAGGGACTTTGTATCTCGCGAACTTAACAACTACATGTTGATTTCGAAATTGTTTTGAATCTCTAACAATTTTGTGGTTTGTAAACAGTATTAACTTGTTTTTAAGTATTAGTCAGTGTTAACAATATCATTATATATTTACTTATTTCTTGATTGATAAAGTCAACAAGACAATAGTCCAACTTTTTATTTAGCAGTAATTTGCAAAATAAATAGTATGAGCTCATACATCCCACACACCGTGGATCTTACACAACCATTGATCCCACACACCCCTGAATCCAACATACCCATTGATTCATTGCGCCTATGGATCCCACACTCTCATAGATTTTACACGCCCATAGATATCACACACTGATGGGTCCTACTCACCCTTAGATCCCACACTCTTATAGATCCCACATACCCATAGATCCTACACAGCCATGTATCCCACACAACCATGGATCCCACACTCTCATAGATCATACACTCTTATATATCTTACATTCTTATGGATCCCACTCTCTCATTGATCGTACACTCTTATATATCTTACATTCTCATGGATCCCACTCTCTCATGATCGTCTACTCTAATATATATATATAATATATATTATATATATATATATATATAATATATATATATATTATATATTATATATATATATATATATATATATATATATTTATTTATTTATTTATTTTATATTATATTTATATTACACGTGAGATTAAGCTAAATAGATCTTATAAATAAGTTTTAACGATTATTTCACTCGTTCATATAATCCGACTTAAATTAAGTTTCATCACAAACACTAATGCTTATCAAATTAGATAAATCTACCCCTTGTTAAGTCAAAGTGTAAGATTGAAAACAAACTGATAACGATTTTACTATAAATGAATTAGTAAAATCAGCGGCAGGGGATGTCCAAGACCGGTTTCACAATGATCCTCGAATAAAAGCCGACTGTGCTTTCATATTTTGAAAAAAAGCGTTAGTTTTATTTGTGTCACATTTTTATTTACAAGCTTTAATTTGATTTAAAAAGGTGTGTGTAAGTTTTTATTATTCAAGAAACATTTTTATGACAAAAAAGGGCTTTTTATCAGTAGATCTGAGATATCATCATCATAAAGAAGGGAACAAGATAATCCGACGGGATGAACATAAAATTATTTTATTCTTACATTATGTCAGTCATGTCAAATCAGGGGGTTTGTTTCAATTTTCTATCTTAGTACTGATCAAGATAAGAAACCATCTTATTTATGTATATCCCTATGAAGGTCAACTTGAAGTTTCTACATAACAACAAAGGAGATTTTTTCTGCATTTTCTTGTAAACTTTTTAACAGACCTGTGCACATGAGAAATCCGTTAACTTTTTACATATATCGTGCGAAACTCTATCTCAGTAGCTGTATAGTGATTTTCTTTTACATTTAATGTTAAAGATTTTACATTCAAACTATACCCCGTAACTCCAGATACAAACCCACCCCGTAACCCCAGAAACATTCCATACTCCCGTAACCCCAAATTCAAACCATACTCCTTAACCCCAGATACAAACCATACCCTGTAACCCCAAATTCAAACCATACCCCGTAACCCCAGATACAAACCATACCCCGTAACCCCAGATACAAAAATACCTGTAACCCAGTAAAAACCATACCCCGTAACCAGTACCCCAATAACAAACCATACCCGTAACCCAGAAACATTCATATCCGTAACCCCAAATTCAAACCAACCCGTAACCAGATACAACTATACCCCGTAACCCAGATACAAAAAATTACCTGTAACCCCGTAACCCCAGGTACAAACCATACCCCGTAACCCCAGATACAAACCATACCCCGTAACCCCAGATACAAAACATACCCCGTAACCCCAGATACAAACCATACCACGTAACCCACTAACAAAATCTTCTTATCATAATAGTTGCTATTCTACATGAGTTAATAGAATTATTACTTTGATGCAGGTAATGTATTCGTGACAGTGATCATATTCCTGGAGAGGAACCTGCAATAGAGTAATGCGTTTACAAACCCAATAACCTTAACATGGCAGGCATATACCGACATTTATAATACATACAAATTATGCTTATTGAATTTATTAAAAATATTTTTAACAAAATCAAAATTTTAAATTTTGTTTAGAGCGAATTTCAAAATAAATTACTCTTTTGAGGTAGCCGTAATTGAAGAAGAAAGAAAGTAAATTCTTCATCGTGAAAATAGTTAAATATAGTTAAATAAAAATAGACTACATCAAGAGTCTACATATCCCCCTCCCCTTAAATGTAATTTTTTTTTTAAATCTAAATTCTCATTATAAACAAAAGAAGACAAAACCTATTCAGAGTAAAAAATGATCAAAGCTGTATTCGTCAGAATCAAGCAATTAATAACATTAATGTTAACTAATAACATTTGTAATGCATTCCAAACACCCCTGATATAATTGCATCAATTCTCCAATTTTGAAATTTAGATCACATCATTAATTAGCTATTATTACTTAAAAGAACCTATTAAACGTTTTTATTACGAACACCCTCATTTCTGAAATTCGAAGAATGGGTGATATTTTTTTAAAGTATACCTTAAATGATCTGTAAAAAAAATTGGAATCAAACGCATCAATATACTAAAAATGAAAACATTAAATCTCAATATTAGAAACAAAAAATAATATAAATATATTATTTTTAAAATTTTAAATATTATAAAAGAATCAAAATAATAACTGTTAATTATTTAATATTTTTAAGATTCTAAGAATTTTTTTTATATTTATCAAGTTTAAATTTGCATTATTTATTAGATAATCAAGCTCTAATTATAATTAATTTATTTATAAGTATACATTACAAATCTTATCTAGTAATAAACTTAAATAATAATAATACTATAATTTAATATTTTTTGAATTAGCATATTAAAGGATTTTTTCTTGGTCATAATTTTTTCATATTTTATCTTATTATGTGTAATCATGATAGTAATAACTATAATTTAGATTATGATAAGAATAATAAATAGTAATACTGATTACAAGTATATTTACAGATGTATTTAAGGTATCAGTATTATCTTAGAAAACACTCTCATACATTTATGGAAAACTTTTAAATTAGATATAAAATATAACATTAATAATAAAATACCTAATAATATACAAATTAAATCTCTTGACATAAATATCTATCTAACTTAAACTTTCAATATTGGTTTACAAGTAAACTACGGTATAAATTAGAAAGAGTAACCATACAATTTTCCATTTAATAAACTTGAGACATATAAATCTGTATTAAATTTATAATATTTTAAAATTAATTATAACTTAATTTTTTAACTATGTACTTATTTTAAGTTTAAAACGTTCTTATATACATAATATATTCAGATTAGTTATGTATTCAGATGACATATATGTATTCGTAGACTTCAGTAAGTATAATCGTGTCTTTTTAAATAAGTTTAATTTATATAACATGTGTATTATGATTATACAGGTTTTTTTTTTTAATTTATTACCTTATAATTATTATAATTAGACTGATTTATATCTATTGATCGTTAAGAGATTATAAAAATTAGAAAATTAGAGTTTCGTATTATATTATAAATAGATCTTTTTCCTAATAATGGGTTGTCGTGAAACTATTTTTAAAATTATTGATATAATAATTCATAAAATAAATCATTCTTCTATGTATTACTTATTGCTAATAATTAAATAAAACGGGTACAGGGTACCTCCGTACTTTTCTTCCCAATTTTGATCTCACTACGCTAGGACTCAGAAAATGGTTATTTAAGGTCTGGGGCAGAGATGCACAAACTGGGAACTGTTCCATCATTCGACATTCGTCATCATTGATGGCTCGACATAATGTCATTTCCCATTCTGTTTCGTTATGTCTAACTTATCAAATGATAAATATATATTTAGTTTTAAGCATCGCTACGCTTAACTTGATTAAATGAGAGTTTAGATAAAAGGGACAGTAAAGTTTCAGTTGGCAGTATTTTATAATGTATATTAAGTAAGATAAACTTATAGATTGTTTGATGTGTTCATTATAATATGCAGACAAGGCCTTAGCTTGTCACTTTATGAGTCAAATGTTAAGGGTATTTTGTTTGAAAACGTTGATTCGACTTTTATATGACTCGTGACAAAACCACATTTTGATTAATATATTAGAAGATACGGAAATAATTTATGTAGACAAAATAAGTTAAAGACAGCCCTGTCAGTTAAACTTATGATTGCTTTTAAATATAAATTAAAATACCAAACTGACAAATAAATATAAGAATGCTTGTTTTAAGGCGAATAAAATTATTCTAGGGGCCATTTGTTAATTAATTATAAACTATTTTTAATTTAAAACAAAATTAATTTGTCAATTTATAATTTCGTCTGACATTTAATTTTAATTAACAAATGTAACCAATAAGTGACATAATGTAATAACAAATACATTAAAAATAATATTAAAAAATAGGCACGGGGTACTTCGGAACTTTACTCATCACATTTAGTTCGCTACGTTCATCCTCCTTACTTCGAACTCGCTTCGCTCGTCTTAAGAATATCCAAATTGTTAAATTTTTACTGCAACACGTCTTGTAGTTATATGACTTGTATATTCTGGAAACATGCTTCGCTCGTCCTTAGAATTTACTTATTATAAATAAAAAGTTAAAACTTAAGTTGAAGGGCGAAATTATAAATTAAAAATACATGACCTTATTTTTAAGACGTTAAGAAAGAAATAATAAACAGAAGAGGCCTCTTTCTTTGACGAGATGCCTATAAAGGACGGTATATTTGTATCATCAGACCATTGGTTACTTATTATATTGTGGGTAGGAAAGCTTCTCTTAAGATTTGTAATTAGGACATCTTAGCATGATATGAGCTAAATTCTCGTTTTCTTGCATATTGCAGACTGTGCACAGTTCATTGGTTTTAATTTTATGTAAAATTCCTCTGATAGTAATTTTAATACAATCACTCCAATCAGTAAGTATTTGAGCTAGTATTTTCTGTTGAGTATATGGATTTAAGTAACTTGTGTCTAAATGGTAAAAACTATTCAGTTTGCGGTAGATGGAAGTATAGCTAGAGTCTTGTATTCTTTCAAAGTCCTGTTGTTGTAATTTAGTAGCGTAGAAAGTAATTACGCCAACTGCAGCGGTAGACTAATTATTATTCAAAGTTCCAAATCTCTAGCATAGAGAGTACACTGAAAGCTACGATGATAACAATTAAGTACACACACACATACAGACAGACAACTTTGCGAAAACCACACAGGAGGCTTAAAAACCCCTGAAACGGATTATTCCGGTGACATCCCGGTTACGGATTGTATTGTGTAAAAGTGTTGTGTGGAAACATAATATTTTTCTTATATACCTGCGGTATAAATAAGGAGAAGAAATAATATTTATGAAAGTAACAAACTGACTTATAGAAATGCTTTTTGCATCAAAATGTGAATTAAACTGACCAATAGGAATGCTTGTAAATGTGAATTAAACTGACCAATAGGAATGCTTATAAATGTGAATTAAAATACTAAGCTGACCTAAGAATTTTTGCGTGTTATTCCCGCATGAACTCCGTGAAGAGCTTCTACTAAGTTTATGTCAAATAAATCGTGAAATATTTAGTAATATGATGATGAATCCCAAGTTCCGATGTATAGGCAGTGTTCAATCAAGCAATTTTATTAGTCAGATATGTATTTGTCTAGTTCAAGTTTTAATGGAACTAGCGGCGAGTATGTTCACAATACTCTACGAAACTGAACTGATAAAGTCAGTTACGTAGAGCATTGTGAAGAAATCCATGATGTCCTAAATCTCTTGAGATGACTCCTACTGGAGAAGCGAAAGATGTCCTACATCTCTGGAGATGACTCCTACAGGAGAAGCGAAAGATGCCCTACATCTCTGGAGATGATTCCTACAGAAGAAGCGAAGTGTCGAATTCTTCATCTACATTGACGCGGTCACCACAGGAAGACCTAACTCTTCATGACAATAACATCGGATGCCTAACTCTTCATGGCAATTACATCGGATGCCTAACTCTTCATGGCATTAACATCGGATGCCTAACTCTTCATTGCAATAACATCGGATGCCTAACTCTTCAAGACAATAACATCGGATGCCTAACTCTTCATAACATTAACATCGGATGCCTAACTCTTCATTGCAATAACATCGGATGCCTAACTCTTCATGGCAATTACATCGGATGCCTAACTCTTCAAGACAATAACATCAGATGCCTAACTCTTTATGCGTTAACATCGGATGCCTAACTCTTCATTGCAATAACATCGGATGCCTAACTCTTCATGGCAATTACATCGGATGCCTAACTCTTTATGGCAATAACATCGGATGCCTACACAGTTTATCATTAACACTTTTGATCGGCGCACATCATCATGCAAAGGATGTAGTCTATTTGGGTTCAGATGACAAAGAGCTTCGCTTTTCATACTCTTAGCTATGCAGCAATTTTTCTAACGGACGGGGTTCGAATCCCGGTCAGGACGGTATCTTTTACATTTGCTTCGGCGAAACATGGAGCGCTAATAGTGTTCTAAGGGAGTAACTAATGGCTAAAAAAATTGTTTACTTAAAAGGGTTTGCAAATATCACTAACATAATTTAATTGAAAGCGTACGTACGATATGCCAGATAATTAGTTAAGAAAAACACCAACTTATCATCTGATTCTTACTAGCTTGGTTCAATTATTTATCATATTAATTTTTATTTCATTATAACGCTTTAGTCATGGCTTGTCTTTCAATTCACCTGAAAGTCAACCAGTTGGTTAGAGTTAAGGAAGAGTGTTACCACCAACTTTTAACCACCAGTTGGTGGTAAAAAGGGAGGAGGAAGGAAGACCAGCTCTCGAAGACGGGGCTTGTAGCGAGGGATGCGGGAAGCTTTCAATACAGGTTTCAAATCTTGTTGTCACCAAAGATTCACCTCAAAAGAGAGGTAAGTGGAATCAGTGAAGTCCCTGCCAATTTTGTAGGGGATGAGTTAGGGAGGAGCCCTGCAAACCCTGAGAGGTTAGCCTTTAAAATCCGCTGCGTAACATAATTCCACCTACAAGTAGATCTTAAGGTGAATTAAAAGATAAAATTTACATAGAATCTCTATGGACACTTTAAAAATAACATTATGGGACCGTTACATCACATTCATAACTGTAGATTAAATAAGAAGTTGCGAACCGTTGAACCAACCTATATCTCTTTAAATATGCATTATTATGACGTCATATTATAATTTGTTTTATCTATGACGTCATATTCATAATATAAAAACACCCTTGATTTTAAAAGCCATGGTATATACTATCAAATGCTTTGATTTCAACAGGATCAATTTAGACTAGAAACCCCACCCATTTCGCTTCAACTTGACAGTCTGACAGTACTTGACAGACAACTTGACAGGTATTCATTACTAGCTCACAAACTAGACCCGCTCCAGGGCCGTATAAAAATGAGCTTGTTAGAGAATTAAGATTTCTCGGTTCCCTCTGACACCATGACGTTTTGAAGCTTTGTTAATATCAGAATTTTTATTATTAAAAGATTCTTTAATCTACTTGTTATTAGATTATGTCACTTAAAGGTTACATTCGTTTATTAAAATTAAATGTCAGACGAAATTATAAATTGACAAATTAATTTTGTTTTTTTTTTTTTATTAAAAATTGAGTCATAATTAACAAATTGGTCCCTAGAATAATTTTATATTCGTCTAAGAATTATTTAATACTTAAAATGTTTTCATTTGTAGATGTAATTATTAATTAATAACAAAACAAGCTGTAAATTATGGACCGATGCTTCTCAACAGGTGGAATTATTAAAGGTAGAGTGTTTGCAAAAAATGCAACAAAAAATGTGTTTTTGCTAATGCAATCTATTTTTTACGCCCTATTATTTGTTATTGCTCTAAGGAACAATATATATATATAATATATGTATGTATATATCGTTCCTTTGAACAATAAAAAATAATAGGGTGTAAAAATAGTTAAATAATTAAACAACATATATATATATATATATATATATATATATATATATATATATATATATTATATATATATATATATATATAATATATATATATATATATATATATATCTTGCACATTAAAGCTTAACATTTGAGAAGTGATTCCTTTAAAGATTTTTTATCAGTTTTCAACAATCTCTTTATTATTTGTTTACCCTCCCTATTTTAAAATTAATATCCGATTTAAAAAAAAAAAAATATAGTAAATCATCAATTGTACGTAAGATATAAATCATACAGTAGGGTTTGTATAAGGCTGAAATATAAAGACTCTATTTGATTTATAGCAAACATCTCCATCCGCCACACCCTTGCGCATATTCACCCTTGTTATTATTTTGAAAACAAATGTTATTGGTCTGCTGACTCAACGTTATAGAACATTTAACAATGTTTAACTGTTTATCGTGTAATTCAACTCATGCTTTTAACTCAAGTTACTACTTACGCACCTGTTTGATTATTGTTATTTGAAATAAGTTCAAATTATCAATGGAACTTATATAAACAACAATAGTAATTGTATTTTCCTGCCTTGGCAGTAAAAAACTAAACAACACCAGGTAGCCTAAATATTAATACAAGATTCAAGGAGATAATAAAAAAAATCGGGTACGGGGTACCTCAAAACTTTTCCTTATCACATCGGTTTCACTACGCTAATCCTACCTGCTTCGGATTCGCTTAGCTCGTCCTCAGAATATTAGAAGTATTTAAATTTATAATGTCACATGTCTTTGGACTCGCTTCGCCTGTCCTCAAATAGTAAATACATCCTTTTCACTCCCAGTGGTCATCCATCCAGGCACTGACCACGCTCGATGTTGCTTGACTTTAATGATCCACCACAAATCATAGATAAACTTATTATAACAAAACTTAATGTGTAATTATTTATTACGTAAAGGCATATACTTGAACCAAATTTCAACTCAATTCGATAATTTTCCGATTTTTTTTAAATTTTTTTAAAAAACGTTTAGAAGTCCTTAGATAAAAGTTGAACTAGTGCTGATAATGAGATGAAACTTAGCACATATGTCTTCCTATACATGATCGTATCATTTTGTCGTATTTTTTTTTAATTTTTGAAATATTTGCTGAGTCATAAATTACAATGGCTCTTATAATAGAATATTTAAAATTTAAAACATAAAACAATATGTTATAAGGAGACGACAATTGATTTTTTATAACCTTAACTCACTCTTAGAGGATGTTTCAATAAGGTTTAACAGAACCCCTAAAAGCCCAAAATAGATGTTTCAAGGTTCTTAATGTGTTGACATATTCTATGCCCTTTAATATAAAAATAGATTATAAAAGTAGTGTTCATAGAGATATATTACTAGAAAAGGATAACCTATCTCAGAGTTACGCAAAGTATAATCCATGAACCCCAGGGTTTCCGCAATAAGATTTTAGCGGGTTCGTGAGTATGCAAAAAATTAAAATAAACATTAATTAATTAACTTTAATACTAATTGTAATTAATAATTGTACTAACAGTTATCATGCGATAATGGACTCATGTAAGGGTTGGAAGCGCTTTGAATAAATTAATGTTTTGTGGAGAGTGTATTCCTGGTTCGTTTCAACAGTTATCAGTATTAATATCCTTGTAGGAGATATCCAAAGACAATATGAGCTTATACTGTTTTAAGTACGTGAATGAATCAAGATATTATCAACCAAGTTTTATTTGTAAAAATGGTTCATTGTTAATTATTATAGCCAGGGTTTTTTCAAGGGGGGCTCGGGAAGGATTAAATTGGCGGGAAAAATTAAATGTAGCTTAGTAATATTGCTAATAATATTTGCTATAATATATATATATATATATATATATAATATATATATATATATATATATATATTATATATATATATATATATATATATATATATATATATATACATATAAATAGTATACCGTAATATTGCCTAATTTGGAAGCTGCATTGAATCCTAGGAAATTTTATACTAATATCACTACATATAGGTATTATTTTTTTATCCCGCTTTGGTTCGACATGTTATAGATGTTTGTTAACAATATTTGTTTCTTGTAGATTTAAATAATAATAGTATATCTTGTATTTTCAATTTAAAAAGATTTAAAAAGATTTAAATATCTTGTAATTTCATACAATAGCTTAATAAAAAATGACTAGAATATGAAAATGTTTATTAGTATTACTTTCTTTAAGATTCAAAGGGGTTTCCAAAACGGGAAATATTACGGTATCCTTTAACTTAACGTTTTGAATTTAGAAAAAAAATGAGTATCAAAACTACCATACTTAGGTAGTAGTTAGAAAAATAGTAATGAAACATTTGAATTCGTAAGGGTTAATTTACTAGGGGTAGAGACAATTTCCTAAGTCTAGGACCATGTTTTTCCCTTATTTGTTAAGGATTAAATATTGGTGCATCTAAATTGTTTCATACTTTATATATTCTTGAATGGTACCCCATATTATTATTGCAAGTTGTTATTGTGTTACTTTTGTACAATTTTAGATATTTAAAAAAATATTTTGTATTTCTTTAATTTAATATCTCATTTATTTAAATTAACCTGAATTTACAATGGGGGTCCGCAGGGCTTTGAAGTAGGCGAATCCCTGCCCTATCTCAATAAATTGAGAGGCTCAAAACATCTTTTGAGGGCTCTCAGGGAGTCTATAACCTTATAGAAACCTCCTTTGCAAAATTATTGAGGCTATATTACAAATTTAGTTGGCTTTCGCATATTATTTGTGCTTCAATCGCTATTATAAACCATCTTTATATAAGCTTACTGCAATTCTTACTGTTTATTTTATCACATTAATAATCGAAGGTGTTCAGGTTACTTTTTCGATAAATACGACCGATAGAGCCTTTTATTCATTCATTCTCACAGTGGCAGAACAAAAAAACTCAATACAACGGAGCAACGAACACCTCAAAAATAATACCTGAGCCTTGTTCCCATTCTTATAAATTACAACTATAAATTACTTCATTCTCATACTGGCAAAACAAAAACATAAATTACACATATTTCTCATATTATAATATCAAGTAATAAACAAACATTATCACATAACAAAATGTCAATTATTAACAACTTTAAAAACTTTAAAAGTCATTAATCACTCATATATGAGTAATGCCGACAAAATATACATAATTCATTAAAATTATCATGACACAACGTAATAATTATGATAAATTACAATAATAATGCTAACATACTAACTATAATAAATTTTAATCTAGTAGCACAAAGAAATAGTCATTCGTAGTAAATTGAAGGATTAAAACTAACACTAAAATAAGCCTGAAGTCAGAAATATATGTTTATATGTTATATTTTAATTGAATTTATTGATTTTTTTTTATGCTTATTAATAAAAAATATAGATAATATTTCATATTAGGTGACACTATTTAATGCATTTTATATTAAACGTCTTATTAAAATGTGAATAATAATTGGCTTCTTTTATAGAAATAAGTTTTTGTGCTTATCGGTGGAAATGTTTAGTTAGTATGCCATAAATGTTGGAAATTTTAATACAAAATAATTTTAAAAATTGTGTACGGGGCACCTTGGAATTCTTCTCACCGTGATTGTTTTTAACCATGATTTAAGATTGTTTTAACTTTGTATACTAGACTCTTCATCATTGTTTTTAACATAGATTTAAGATTGTTTTAACTTTGTATACTAGACTCTTCGTGATAGCTTTTTAATTTAGATTTAAGATTGTTTCAACTTTGTATACTAGATTCTTCATGGTTGTTTTAACTTAGATTTAAGATTGTTTTAACTTTGTATACTAGACTCTTCATGGTTGTTTTAACTTAGATTTAAGATTGTGATATCAATTAAATTAACGAAGACTTCAGTCCTTTATTTAATTAAAATTTATTCAAAATAAATTCACGAAGAGCTTACGCCCAGGGATCCTGAGCTTCTTCAGTTCTTTAATCTTAAGAACTGAAGAAGCTCAGGATCCCTGGGCGTAAGCTCTTCGTGAATTTATTTTGAATAAATTTAATTAAATAAAGGACTGAAGTCTTCGTTAATTTAATTGATATCACAATTTAAAACAGTCCAAAAAAGCTCTAAAGTTATTGAAATGGAAAGAAAAGAACTGAAGAAGCTCAGGATCCCTGGGCGTAAGCTCTTCGTGAATTTATTTTGAATAAATTTTAATTAAATAAAGGACTGAAGTCTTCGTTAATTAAATTGATATCACAATTTAAAACAGTCCAAAAAAGCTCTAAAGTTAGATTTAAGATTGTTTTGACTTTGTATACTAGACTCTTCATGATTTTAAATTATTAAATAAGTTCATGATTGTTTTTAACTTAGATTTAAGATTGTTTTTAATTCATATACTTAGACTCTTCAAACGTGATACTTTATGTTCTATTTATTATAGTTAATTAATTTTTCAAGTTAATTGTTTTCTACATGCAATTTTTAGATTATTTTTTAAGGATTAAACACTGTGATATGTGTATGTTTTCATTGTTTTTGTGATTTCTTTCACCTTATTTTATTTATTGTTACTTTAAGTTTATATTTTACTTTTAAAATCGATTTAATCATGTATTCTACATTTGTGACGCTATTATGCCATGTACATTATGTGCCTGGTTTAAAATAAATAGATTCATTTATTTATTTATTATTATTTATCATACTAGATTCGCTATGCTTATTTATCTTACTAATTCGTACTCGTTTCGTTCGTCCTCAGACATTAACATTCGATTTCCTAGCGGTCACCCATTCAGGCATTAACCTCGCTCGATACTGCTTAAAATTAGTGTTCCAAAAATCTGTAGATATACTATATCGCCGTGACTTATTTTCAGCACCTTGTCGTACAAAAGTTCACATGTACTTACATGTATCTAATATTAATATAATAATTCCATATATAATTAAAATTTACGAAGACTGCAGTCCTTTAATAATATGATTTTATTTAAAATTAACACAACGTTTTACTGAGAGAAGCTCAGCATCTTCAGGTGATTGAATCAATCGCACAAAATAAAACTAAATCGAATTCAAAATTTTAATAATATATATTAAACAAAATACCAGTCCAAGAAATTTACTATTTTATATAATAATTTCATTATTATATTAATCTAATTATATTATTTTGTAAGTAATATAATATTATTTTGAATTCTATATAAGTTAATGAATTCAATATAAGTTACTGAATTCAATATAAGTTACCGCAGTTATGTTCTGTTTATTTCATTATATAAATAGTCGAAGGTATTCAGGTTAATTTTTCGGTGTTTTAAAATTCAACCAATAGGGCCCCTATAAAATTTTATCTCTCTGCTGATGATAATTAGAGATAAGAATAGAGATATATTACTAGAGGGCTTCTGTCAGTTGAATTCCGAAACATGGAAAAAGTAATGAGACACCTTCGGTTATTAGTATAATAAATTCAACAGAATCAAATTACAGTAACTTATACCTATACTGTTGTACTATTATACCTATACCATTCCTATACTTATACGTAAACTATACCTATACTATTGAACTATTATACCTATACTATATCTATACTATTGTACTATTATACCTATACTATACCTATATGTACCTATACTATTGCACTATTATACCTATACTTATACCTATACTATTGAACTATTATACCTATACTATATCTATACTTATACTTATTCTATTGTACTATTATACCTATACTTATACCTATTCTATTGAATGTTTAAAATTCAAAACACACAACACAAACGATGTGTAAAAAGCAGACAACAATTAATTTAGTATAACATTAATTCACTCTTAAAGGAGGTTTTAATGAGGTTACGCAGAGCCCCTACGATCTCTAATTAGGTGTTTCAAGCTCCTCAATGAATTGAAATAGACTTTGTCTTCTCTAGTAACGTATCTCTATGGTATTAGTTATAGAATAACACACGGTTAAAATCTTTTGACAGCGTAGAAAAACATGGGAGGGAGCCAATAAGGTTACTCCTAGATGTAAAACCACGCCCACATTTTCATATCAGGCTAACCTCATTGGTTCCTCAACATTATTTTCCCACAGTTTCAACTGATTTTAGCCGTGTATTTTACTATAGAATGAGCCGTAGAAAAACAAGAAAGCCGTTTTAAGCATAGAGATATCAAAAATAATGCTCTTGTTAAAGTCAATTTTGCGATGAGTAAGTAATTCTACAATCGGACATTGTAGAATTTAACAGTACATAAAGCTTAAAATGCCACTAGTTTATGGCACATGGAGACTTGTACTTCGTTCAGACGCGGGGTTTGGCAGGTGATTCAACCCCGTGTTAAACCCCCAAGGAGGTTTACCCTCCCCCTCCGACAGTTGTCGTGTAAACGGGATTAAACACGAGGTTTAACCACAAAACTCTATAATCTATAGGTTAAAAAAGCAACCCTTTCGTGTTAACAGTCAGGGTTGAATCACCAAAGGGGTTAAACCCCCTGCCAAACTCCGCGTGTGAACGAAGTATTGGAGAGCATAAACCCAAAAGTGTGTCGGCACCGTTTAACAAAGAAAATAGAAGAGGTAGGACAACGTTGTCTTCACTAGTGTAAAAGTATAGGAGAATCCTGTAGAGCTTATGTTTTTCAATTTAATCTAAAATAATTTTCCAAAAAATGAATAACATTATATTATACGTAAAAAGAACTACTACACGGTAAAACAGAATTAAAATTTGGCCCAGCATGTTTATAAGCTGACACAGTAGTGTTATCAGGGTCCCAAAGGGAGGGGTGCGGGTTGGTGAGAGTTTTTTTTTACATGAGGAAGGTATAATACGCTTCTTTCTTTTTATATAGGTTCCTTGGTTTAATAACAAGAGTGGTGCGATAAATACTTCATTTCCAAGTGTTATCAATTATTATCATTTGTGATAAAAAGATTTGTTTATGTTTGATTCTTATCACTAATTTAAATCACGATCTAACCCCTTTCAACATGTATCCTTGCTTACATCTAAATTTACACTATTAATAGACAAATTATAAAATTTACCGAAGTAGGGTGAGGGGATACATAATCCGGTCTCAAATACTGGGTGCCATTAGCAGTAGTAATCATAGCATCTCTCTCCATAGTACTTTCCATTTTTAAATCCATTTTGAACAAAAGAAATGCTTATTGAAAAACAGAACTACAGAAACATTTTAACAAAACACTCCTTCAAATGTATAAACGTTTTATCGTAAAATGTTTTTTCGATTTTAAATTTGGCGGGTTAAGCGTAAATAAATTTTTAATATATGCGATAAAAGAGTTAAGTTTAAGGTTGAGCGGTTCAAATGGAACTGAATAGGTCGTATCCCCCACTACTTAAGAGACACCTTTGACTCCCCTTTATTTTAGTGGGATGGTTTTTTTAGTTCTCTAAAGTTCCGTTTGGATGAGACACTTGTACAAAGAAGATTTTAAAAGACTAATTGCGGTTTTGACGGTTGGCCGCACATTAGGATTTGCTTGTCTAAACTTTAACCTATTATCTTTTCTACCTTGAAGAGAAATAGGACAGTTTGACATGAATTCAACAACGACTTGGAACATGGAGTCCTATTTATCTATGTAAACAAATACTTAGTAATAAAATGAATTAAGGTTTATTTGTTATTAATGTTTAGATATTTTTAAAGCGTATTTTTTAGGTTAATAAATAAATGTATTTGTTTTGCTAAGTTTAATTAGAAGCTTGTACTAAAACGTCAAACACACCAAACCGCCAACTTAGTAAATAACTAATTTAAACAAAGATGAAGTACTAGAGATTGTTAAATGTCAACTTTTTTAACTTATTTAACTTTAAAAATAAAGTCCATCCTAAATCAAATCTAATTAAATAATAAAACTGGTTACCAAAATAAGAAAAAAATAATTATAACCCAAGACCTGAAAAGAAAGAAAGTAAAAAAGAAAGAGAAAAAAAAATCACCTAAGAAAATAAAAATCAAGAAAGAAAAACATTAATTCAACATATACAGGAAGAAGAAGATAAAAAAGTATAGTCTGCCATATTAAATTTGGACTTAAATAGAATTAGATAGATAACTATTAAATTGCTATAAAATTTCTTTCCATGTAGCATTTTATAATTTGTTTGATTTTTTATCTCATAGTTATTAAAAATATAGACAATCTATAGATTAAGCATACAAGCGAAATAATATTTTTCTGTGTGTAAATAATATAAATTCTTCTTTATGTATGGTATATTATTAATAAATACCAAATACATAATTATGATAGCATTTTTCATGAAGGGCAAGTTAATAATAAATAACGGTTAATTTTAGTTAAATATACATTTCTTAGGCCGCCTCCGTGGTCGAGGTTGTTAAGGCGTCAGTTAGTTATCTGACCTTTGACACCACTGAGGTCTGGGGTTCGTCCCAGGTTTACGCTCTCAGTTATATTAAGATTATTGTTCAAATAATTGTACCCAACATTAACTTACAATTGTAGCGTAGCGTTACCCATCCATCCTAAGGTTGTTCCGCAGGAATATATCCCTGATGAGCCGCTAGGCTCTAAAACGGCATTAATATTATATATACATTTTAGTTTATGATTAAAAACTATAGGCATGTATAATACCTGTTATATTTATACATATAAAACCTATAAATGAAATTAGACGCAAATTTAATCCATTGCTACATACATACCAAGATTATGTATTATTAACTTAAATTAGTAGTCGGATTCATGTTTTAAGCTAAGTCGATTTCAAATGATATAACCAAATTATTTTACCAATATCTGTATTACAATTTGAGAATATTCTCCTTAGCGCAACAAACAAATACTATCATTCTCACATGTAGGTACGGGTACCGGAACCTTATCATCCTTAGTTCAAATTTGCTATGCATTCATCTCTTAGTCATTCAATTTACTTGCATTGGTCTTCAGAAAGAGGAAGTTCATCGAAAGCATTGAGTTGGTAATTTGGCTGGTTGTTTAGAAACATCTAGCAAGTATCATTTTTAAAAGCGTCGGCTTTGGTCTATAAAATTATTAATTAAAGGTATTATTTTTTTTGAGCAATTTTATTGATTAACCACCTCGCTATGCTACTTAACAAAAAACCTCGACCGCAAACTTAAGGGGTTACGATAGTGCCCGCCATGTTATGATAATCTAACTTTCACCTATAGTTATAGAGGTTTTATTGCTTAAAGGCATTAATAAAACTCAATCTTTTATGCCAAAATAAAAGTAACTTTACCAATGAGTTGTATAATCCATTAAGTTACCTGTTAATTTAGCAGGATTTACTCAATTGGTATTAAAATTTATTATTATCATTTTAACAGTTTAAGTATAATGTAGTGATTCTTATTTACCTAATATAAACTGGCTATTCTTTAATAAAGATGTTTTATATTTACATTAATTTACTACAAAAATGGAATTAAGGACACTGAGTTGCTTTAATAAGTTATAAATCATACTCATTGTAAGTAGTTATTTATTATCATGAGTACATCACAAATGAAATGACAGCACAATTATGTTTTTTTTTTAGTACCGGATTAACTCGTACCAGATCTGGATAGACAAAGTAATCCCGTAATATTTGATTTACATTAATCAGGTTAGACACTCGAGAAGTTTAAATTTGATTAAACATAATATAATAATAGAATGAATGTACGATGACATTATAGGGTTCAAGCTTAGTATCTCTTATGAAGACGGAAATATCGTGATAGCTCTATAATAATAATAATAATAATGCCCGTTTAGGACCTTTCGGTCCTTTAGGGTATTCGCCCTGCGGGAACCACCTCGGGTGGGTCCACATCTTACTATGCTCACATTTAACAGCTAAAGTTGGCGAAATCTTTTACATCAAATTTTATTCATAAAAACTGAGAGCATAGCCGGGTGTGAACCCCGAACCTCCGTGTGCCGAAGTCCAGTACTATACGACCACGGCTACGGAGGCAGACGTGATAGCTTTAAAAGACTAAGGCCCGTATTCAAAAACACTTTTCTAACATTCTCCTTAAAAAACAAGGAGAATGTTAAGGAAAATGTAGGAAATTGGTCTTTGAATACGGACCTAAAACTTAGGGGGGAGGATACAACAGCTCATTCATTTCCAAGCTGGCTCTTATCATTATATACTGAGCTTACCCTGGGTAGCTCATTTCAGTACAGAACTGTGCGTGGACGTCATTGTTTTCATTTTAACTTTTAATTTCACGTAATATTACATAATTTTTTTATTTTGTCTTAAATTAAGTAAAATTAATTTAAAATAAGTTATAGTTAATATTTTCTTTAATTATCTGTATCGTATTAAGTGATTAAACGGAGTCACTGAAAAATGCACGACGTTTGTAGGTACATTAAATATAGTGCTCCAATCGAGGCATAGCTCCATTTAAAGGGGTGGAAATCCTTAGACTCCCTCTAGAGAGGCCCTAGTAGAGGAAATGCCTTACGATAATTGTAACATTTCCAGCCGCCTTATCACTGTGTTATTTTACTTGAGTCCTCCTCTAAGTATTTTACTCTTGGATACCTCTCATTTTTAATTTATATCCTGGTTTCGAAAAAAGCGATAAATTTAGGTCTCTATCTACATGGATCTTTTTGCTTTTTCTTAATTTCTTTCTCAAATCTTCAATAATTATTGCAGTTTTGCTTCTGTACTGATCGAGGGTAAATATCCTGTTTTATAAATCATGGAACTACAGTTTAAACCAATTAAAGCCTACAATCAATCTCGATACAAAAAAATAGTTAGTAAGGAAGATTTTGGGGTAATGCAACAAAGTTGTCCTCAAATAGCACCCCCGTTATTTGTCCGTTAATTTGATGCTAAGAGAAGCTCATTAATTTCTAGCCTTAATCACAAGAGGAGAATCTTGGACTTTTACTAATCTTTAAATTTTTCCAAAATATTTAATATTTTCTCTAAATTTATTCTCTTTAAATTAAGTTTTTAAATTTATTTTATTTTAATTTCTTATCTTGATATTATTTTTTTACACATTTTTTTTTATTATTTTAAATTATTTCTAAATCAATTTACGTATTTTTTTCATATATAATATCTATAAGTAAGTAATTCAAATATTTATTTATTCGTAAACCATAATATAGATGGTTACTTCGCCGTATCTTGTTATACTTAAAGATTTCAAAAATTAACATATTTGTTCCTGTTAAAACTTAAAGGAGTAACACATGTAATATTTATTTTTATGGAGCATGTGAAAAATAAGCATTTTATGTGAGGTTGCTACCTAAAAAAATAGCACCCCCGTAACAAATGTTAAAAGAATTTAATCATTTTTATTTTTTTTTAATTTTAAGACTCAATGTCGCATTTGTACTACAGCTGAAAACTACAGTGTTACATTTCATCTAATTGCCAGTTCTGTTTGAGTTAATTTCCAAACTTATTTTGGAAATAAAAGATTAGCGTTCTTTATTGTAGAAATTTTAGTTTGCTTAGGCCGCTGGTGTGCTCCTTGGTCGATGCCCTTAAAGCGTCAGGTTATACAACTATCTGGGGTTCGCATCCAGGTTACGTTATCAGTTTTTATAAGATAAAATATGTTAAATTTACCGCAGGTTAAAAGAAGCAATTGAAAAATAAGCTACCGTCGATACTTGATGTTAGATATAAAGATCCCTGGACCGATTTCGTCATAACGCCATCATCAGCAGGCGGGGCAACACTCAAGCTCTCAACTAATAAAGTTATAGATCAGTGAATAAACTTTTTAGTCTCAATGAGCACGACGCCATTTCTAGAAAGCTCGTCGTGCTCATTTAGACTTTTGATTTCTTATTATATATTACAAACAAACCTATAAGCCAGGTTGCGATTTTAGCAATTCTCAAAAATTCACTAATATGTTCATCAGGTTAATAAAATATAACATTAGGTTTTTAAAATTAAGCCAAAACCGAGTGGAGAAAAATAGTTTGTAGCGGCTTCACATGACGTCTCATGTCCTAACATATTCCCCCTCCATCCTTTATTTATTATAATGTAGTCGTCGGTAGACATCATTACATAATGTTCTAATATAAACTAGTTAAAACTCATAACCAGTGTAGTTCTTTGAATGACCGTTGATTTATCCAGATTAGAGTGGAAATATTTAATAACTTCTCAATAATATTTGATTTTGATTGAGATTTACTTGTTATGATTTAACTACAGACAAAGTTTAGTGTTATTAAATGGATTAATTTGTGAAGTGGAATTATAGTAAGGGAGTGTCACAGTTGTTGGTATTTTTTATATTTTTGTTTAAAAATGATTGGAACGATTATATGCTTTTTTTGTAAAAAAAAAATAAAATTTCAAATAATATAAAATAAAATTTGAAATATAATAAAATCATACAATTTTAAATAAATTCAAAATTAAATTAAAAAAGTATACACCATGGGCGTAGCCAGAGTTGCCTTTTAGGGGGTGGGGGGCTTAATTATAATATATATATTATATATAATATATAATTATATATTAATTTATACTATATATTATATATACTATTTATATTATATATAATACATAATATTATTTATATAATTATGATATATATATATATATATTATATAATATATACAATACATACATATATATATGATTATATTGATATAATTATCTCATTATTTTACTTATTATCTACTATAAGCAGATTCTAATCTTCTAGAGAGAGATAATACTCTGTGAGTGAACAAAAAATAAGAATACAAATTATGCAATAATAGCTTTTGGCAATAGACCG
>JACMZG010001914.1:23119942-23370265 GCA_018340805.1 Microvelia longipes | reverse complement strand
CTCTAATTTAAATTTTACGAAGACTGCAGTCCTTTAATAATATGATTTTATTAATAATTTAACAAACGTTTTACTGAGAGAAGCCAAGCAATCTTAGGTGATTGAATCAATCGCAACAAAATACACTAACTGAATTCAAAATTTTTAATAATATATATTAACACAAATACCAGTCCAAGAAATTTACTATTTTATATAATAATTTCATTATTATATTAATCTAATTATATTATTTTGTAAGTAATATAATATTATTTTGAATTCTATATAAGTTAATGAATTCAATATAGTTACTGAATTCAATATAAGTTACCCGCAGTTATGTTCTGTTTTATTTCATTATATAAAATAGTCGAAGGTATTCAGGTTAATTTTTCGGTGTTTTAAAATTCAACCAATAGGGCCCCTATAAAATTTTATCTCTCTGCTGATGATAATTAGAGATAAGAATAGAGATATATTAACTAGAGGGCTTCTGTCAGTTGAATTCCGAAACATGGAAAAAGTAATGAGACACCTTCGGTTATTAGTATAATAAATTCAACAGAATCAAATTACAGTAACTTATACCTATACTGTTGTACTATTATACCTATACCATTCCTATACTTATACGTAAACTATACCTATAACTATTGAACTATTATACCTATACTATATCTATACTATTGTACTATTATACCTATACTATACCTATATGTACCTATACTATTGCACTATTATACTATACTTATACTATACTATTGAACTATTTACTTACTATACTATACTTATCATTGTACTATTATACCTAACTTATACTATCTATTGAATGGTTTAAAATTCAAACACAACACAAACGATGTGTAAAAAGCAGACAACAATTAATTTAGTATAACATTAATTCACTCTTAAAGGAGGTTTTAATGAGGTTACGCAGAGCCCCTACGATCTCTAATTAGGTGTTTCAAGCTCCTCAATGAATTGAAATAGACTTTGTCTTCTCTAGTAACGTATCTCTTATGGTATTAGTTATAGATAACACACGGTATAAACAACAACATCTTTATATGTCGAGAGAATACAAAGAGCCCACTTGTGGTTTAAATGAAACCAACGGTCTATTGAGTGTACGCTGTTAGGCCAAAGCTATAGAGTAGGATATTACTCCAGTAACGTAGAATTTTATATTCAGGAAACCACGAGATATTACGAGCTCACACACTTTTCATACTAGCCCGAGTTGAGGACAACACGGTTTCAGTGGCGCGGTTCTATTCACACGTGCTATTACTTGACAAGATGTTATTCAACTGGTGCGTATTTTTGATAGGCAAGTTATATAGTGTACATTCAAGAGAGATAAGAGCCGATAAGAAAATACACAAAAGCGTAATTGAGAGCAAAGGAGAGTCAAAATCGCTAAAAATAATATAGCCGTACTTGTAATTAAAGTCAACTATTTATTGTGAGCGAGATATTAAGTAATTAGGTATTCTTAGGAGCAAACACGAGACATATGCGTACGACTATCTAATAAACACAATCTACATACAATACAGAGCTTACACAAATAGCACTTATCTTAGTTATCTAAGGCACCTCTGAACACATGCATATGAACTCCTTTCCGATTACATCTATTACATTGTGCCAGCCGCGCGACTGTAGCATAGCAGGTATAGCATTTCAGAGACAACCACAGTTGTCTATAGAGTATTGTGAGTCACCACCCAGGAGGTTTACCCTCCCCTCCAACAATCATGGTGTGAATCTCGCTTGTGTACGATTATCTCAGAGACGTTGCTATTCACATACCACTCGGGGGACATCACCTGAGGATTCTATAAACAGTCATTCATTATATAACTCTCTTTATTTACGAGTAAGAAAATACTAATTTAATGTACATAAAGGATCTGAGCTAACCCTGCATTGCTTTGGAGACGGGTGTATTTTAACTTACAAGGTGCACTCTGGTGAGTTGAGAACCAAAATAAAGGTTATAATAGACACACTGCTTACACCAGACCTAAACACTTATCTCACTGCGGCCTTGTATGTAACACAGAAGTTTAGTTGATTGGAGAGTGAGCATGGACGAAGAAATGACGAGAGAGATTTGTGGCGAGTTAGGTAAAACAGTAATAGAAAACAAGATATCATGTATGAAATCAAAAGAAAATAAACAAGAAGAGAACAACACGTCTGAGTCCTACGTATCACAGTGTAAAAGTATAGCGAGGATTCAAATTTCCGTGTGAGAGAAGCATATAGTAATTTTGTTATCATATATGAGTAATGTCTAAAATAAGTCTCTCCAAAGAGAAAAATGATTAACTATTTATATTTTAATTAAACTTAGTCCTTTAACAAAGAACATGACCTAATAACAAACGGAACAGGTAGAATCAGGATATTAACATTTGATTAGGCACGCGATGATATTTTTATTACAGTAAAAGAGAAGAGGCCATGTATCACGAGAGGTAACATGTATCAAACGTGAGACCGTATAAAGAGGAGAGGCGTCGTTGATTGGATAAAAAGATGTAGTAGATTCTATTGACAATGAAGGATAGCAGAGTAGATAGTACTGGAATCAGTCTTCTAATTACGCTTATTTTATATCCAAATGGGTTCCTTGTATTTATCATTATAACAAGTAGTTGAATATCGTATAAAAATCTATTTAAATTCTTAATATCTCCAAATGTTGTTATGTCAAAATATTTATTATAAGTATGCTTGTATATAATAAATGAAGTCTTGTCTCATCAGTTGTGAATTATTTAATCCACAATCAATTAGTTATAATAATTTATATACTCGTTAGCCTAACATTTATTCTTAATCATGTTAAATAAATCTGAGATTTAGCATATTATAAGTGAGGCGATGTCAAAGTCTTTATTTTCTTCTTCTTACTATAATAATATGAGACATTAATTTATATGAGAGAATTTATACAGCGAAGTAATTGGTTGAGGGTATATCATTATATCGTGTCATAAACTAATGGTCGAATTACTAAATTGATATTATAAATAATGAAGTAGTCCATCTTAGCATTCATCCTCATCATATTTAGTAATCTTCCCATTTTTTTAATCTGCATTTATTTTCGTAACATTAAGGAGTGTGATATTGGACACAATCTCAATTATTAGAATCTAATCAAGAAAGCTCATATATAAACACAAAACAAAGCTCCTTCAAAATATGTTTGATATATAATCTTGTTTTAGTGTCCATTTTATGTTTAAAAAAAAAGGAAAATCATCCGTTTCAATTTTTTTTTTCGAGATATCTTAATAATTAATTAGAAGTGACGAGGAGTAAAGACTGGAGTAATAAAAATAACATAGTATTTATAAATACATAATTATCTTGATAGGGCCAGTTTTTAAGGAGGTTTACTACTATACATTTTATAGGTATATGCATCTTCCTTTGAGTCACCTCATACAAAAGGATAACCATAGAAACCACCAGATCGATATACTCCCAGCATTTGCAGCTGTCAATGTAAAGAGTACCAATTTTCTAAATTACAATCCATCCCTTACTATTATTTTATCACAGTGGAGACTCGCTGCATTTTTTTTTTCTAAGTGTCTCTATAAACAGTTCGTTTGGGATACTAATAGACACTTGTACATATTAGCAATAACTATAAAAGACTGAAATATGCTGGTCAATTAGAGAGAGACAGTTGAGGAACTTTAATACATTATGAGTGATTATTTGTCTTCGTGTCTAAAAATACTTATTATTCGTGATATAAAACTTTTTTATTTGTGATCTTTCTCGATAAGAAGAATAGGACAGTTTGACTGAATGATAATAGTATATCAAGGAACACGACCTTTTTAGTAATGCACTGGAAATCGGGTTTAGCTTAAGATCTATGTAAAAAAATTGGAAAATTCTAATTATATATTAACATAAGTAAATATATTAAATTCATTAAAAATAAGATAGAAATATGAAAAGTATAATTATTATAGTTTTATTTCATAAAAAGTTTAAAGTCACTAATATCTATTTAGTTAAACCCGTTATAGATTTATATAGAGATATAATAGAATATAGAAAATGTAGGTCATATTGATGTTCGTAAAGATTTAATATTAGAAAGGTCTGAATTGTTAGCTCTTAATATCGTGAGCAAACAACACTAAATCCGCTCAATATCTTTTAGTGTATATTAAATTATCCTTAATTTTCTCTTATTCTTATTATACATAGATTTGTATAAATGTTACTCTTAGAACGCATAAGTTTATGTGCCTTGTTTGTTCAAACTATAATTATTTTAAACTTATTTACTTTTAGATAATCTAAAGCTACTATTTCTTCTCTTATCACTCACATGAGATTTATATTTATAATACACATAAAATATTGTGCTCCTTACCCCGCTAGCAATCACTATTATAGTTATTAATATTCAAAATAATGATCTATAGCATACATGGCTGCTTTAGCCATTAGAGGACCACTATGATGATAGATCATAGCAAAAAGATTATAAATATATGATAATCGAAAGTAGTCATAACATATTAATATCAATCTAAGAAAAATAAAAATTGTATCTATAAGAAAGTATATATATAATTTTACAACACTATAACAGGTATAAGAAGAGTAAAAGAAAAATATGAGAAGTCACTATGTTCATGTCAGTCCATAATATTAACATCTAGAGAATAAACTTTTAATGAGAAATACAGTTTTAGATAGATCTTATCTACAATTGCTTAAATAATTTCTTATCCTAGAGTAGATTTAGGCATTAATTATAATAACTCTGTTATGCACTATTTTAACATTGACATATATTATTTATATAGTGTGTTTATAGAACTTAATATTAATACAGTGCACACTATTACGACATATAGATTATTCGCATCACTCAAATATGCTGAGAAAAAAATATAGATATCAAATATTATTTCTGTTAATGGTAAAAAATAAAAAAGTGTATTCTAATTCTTTTAGAAGTCAAATGCTGTTAGTCACTATTGCAATTAATTGTACAAAGTTATATTTAAAACATTCCATCACTCATAAAATAAAGACATATAGATATAAAACAATAACGATAGCAATTTATTACTCCTATGATAACGTGCTGCCGAGAGAGTTGTGTATAATGTATAATTAAATAAATAGCGGGTCCTAATTTCAATAGAAGTAAAAAGGAGAGATGAAACATTTATCCAGTTAAACGCACACAGACCACTAAATACCAGTCATGTGCATGTTGCGAGAGGTGTTGGATATCGAGGTTCAAGGTAGCGTACCACAGAGTAAATTTCATTAAGAATCTCATAGAGCGATTTAATTAATCGTCATTGACACAACACAAGAGTGTCAAAATTCATGGAGGTAGATATATCTCTGTGTTCATAACAACACACGTTTTTATCTTTGAAAAACACACAATATAAACGAGTTATCCCACAACTGAGTTGCTATCTTTAAATTCATTAAGAAGTGAGTTAAATTTATCTACTTTATCATGAATTAACTTGAAATAAGTTGATAACTGAAGAAATCTCATATAAACAAGAAAATTGACAATCTTCGTTATTATAATGTGACTTAAAAATAGTTAGGCATGTAAACCGAGTTTATCCTCTTTATATTTATGAGGACTTCAATCGTAAAGGTTTTTTTCTTCTGAAGAGAGAACAGGTTAATATTACTACCTGAAGAACTTGTTACTGCGCGCTAGGCCAAACAACACGTATTTGCAATTAATCGGCGGATTTTAATATTATCTAAAATAATAAATTAGAACAATTAATATATATCATTGAAGTTAAGAGTGATTCTATTTTTGTTATTTTATATTAAACGTCCACAATTATATCTTCAAACGACAAGTATATTATTTTTTATTTTTATTTATGTAAACACAGATGAATGTATTGAAAACAATATACCTTTATAAGGATTAATTGTAACATTATAAATATAAATAACTAATAAAAATAACAGTGATAGTTAGATTGACGCAACATGTATATTAATTATCCATATGAGCATTATGATTTTTAACAAAAGAAGGATTTGGTTTACGATGATAGAATGGTACCTATAGAGACATAGATTTATCAATGTATGGTATAATCGTTTTCTAACATCTAAAACTTAATATGGGTATTTTATCAAACAGATATTTTCGAGTATCTTACGTTATAAACTAAGACAAACTTAAGTGATCGTATTTTTTGTAGGATCTTATTTAAAATAATTAGATACATAATTTGAGCGTATCAATTTGGAATAAAACAAATCTACACAATTTATTAATTCAATGAATTGTATAACAATCATATGTTCAAGAGGAATTGTGGGATATTGTACTATTGCGATCGATCATATAAAATATATCTAGATAGAATAACATCAAATATATTAGTGAGAATACAATTAGTGGACCTATAACTAGATTAATACAATATCGGAGAAATGATGAAAGTCCTTTATCTAGAGCATCGTTGAGGTAAGCACAAGTTCGTAAGAAAAACTAATTTTTTTACAGAGTGCGCAGACCATATTTAAAGAAGGTCGTATACCTTTCCGCAAATCTTCTGTGTGTTTGTCTTCTACTTTGTTACAATATTTGGAGCTTATACAGGTCAGAGGTTGTGTGCGCACACAAGTATAAGGATGCGTGATCTTAAATATGATTCTCAATATGAACAGATATTCAAATATATGCTAATGAGTTAAATAGAGCTACCACAAAGATAATGAAACTTATGAAAGATATAGCTATATTTGGTACTAGAGAAATACGTTACTCGTAAAGAGAAAACAATACTAAAAAGATAGCCCAAAAAGATATACACTTTTAAACAGCTCTGGATTTTGACGTTCTAAATAAATAATTAATTAACATTAGATGTATATTATGCCTTTTTTAGAGAACAATAATTATATTGATATACCACCAAAAACAGCAAGAAAAAAAAAAAAAGAGAAAACATGATAATTGACAAAAACTTACAAAAAAACTACGAAGAACCAAAAGCTAACTTAAAGGGGGTAAGACGAATATAAGCCCCCATTTTATAATAAATGACCTCAATAACAAAACTTTCATATAGTTATAAGAAGGTTATTATTAGCTATACAGCAATTTAAAATAAAAAACTAAATCTTTTCTAGCCCAGATAAAAATAAAAGATACTTTACCCATAAGTTGTATAATCACATATAATTACCTGATAAATTTAGCAGAATTAACTAACCAATTGTAAATATAAAATTTATATATTCTAATATTTAACAAGCTTTAATAATAATAAATGTTAGTAATCTACAAAGATATTTATTACCCAGAACCAAACCCGTCAATAATTAATATGAACATCTTAAAGGTTTAATTAACTATTATAACAATTTAGAGCATATTTAAATTCAATTAATTAACTCAAAACTCATATAGTACCAAAATCTTTTTCCACCACTCATACTCTATATCATATTGAAAGTTTAAAGTAATAATATTTCATATGAAAAAAAATATATAAATGAATATTAAATATACAAAAATGGAAATATTAGAACAACCTGGTTGCTATTAATAAGATAAATATAAAATAACATTTTACTATCCATTGTAAAGTGTATTTATAATTATCATGGTATTACAAAAAAAAAGAGAAATGCACATTATAAAAATAAACTGACAGCACGATTATGAATTTATTTTGTTTATAAAGAAAAGAGATGTACTCATAACAAGATCTTGATATAAAAAACAAGATAATAAACCGTAATATTGAATATATCATTTATACCAGGTAGAACACTCGAGAAAGAGTTTAAAATTGATAATAACATAAATAATAAATAATAGAAATAAATGTCGATGACATTACAGGGTTCAAAATGGGCACTTAGTATCGTAAATTTATGTAAGACGATATAAGAGACGGAAATATCAAGTGATAAGCTCTATAATAATAAATAAATAATAAATGCCGTTTTAGGACCAGTTTCGGTCCTTTAGGGTATTCGCCAAAACCTGCGGGACAGCACCATCAGGGTGGGTCACAGTGTATAACATATACTACAAAAATTCAAAGCTAAGAAGTTAGCAGAAACTTTTTATTACAATCAAATTTAATTCATAGAAAACATGAAAGAGCATTAGCCCAGTGAGCTGTGAGAACCGACACTACCGATGCCAGAAGTTACAGTACAATAAACGGCCACGGCTACGGAAGCAGGTCATGTAAACGTGATAAGCTTTAAAGAGACTAAACGCGTATTCAAAAAAAACATTCTTCTAAATACATTCTCCATTAAAAAACAAGAGAATGTTAGGAAATTGTTAAAAGAAAATTGGTCTTTCGAATACGGACCTATTAAAACCATTAGGGGGAAGGATACAACAAGCTCATAATCATAACAAAGAACAGGCTCTTATCATTATCATACTGAGCTTTACCCTGGAGGGTAGCAATCTATATCAGTACCAAAGAATGTGCGTAAACGATCATTATTTGTTTTCATTTTAAAACTTTTAATTTATCAACGTAATACAATATAATTTTTAGTATTTTGTCTTAAAATAAAGATAAAATTAATTTAAAATAGAGTTATAGTAATATTTTCATCATTTAATTCATCTGTTATCACGTATTAAAGTGATTAAAACGGAGTCACATGAAAAATGCAAAAAACGACGTTTGTAGGGTACATTATAAATATGTGCTCCAATAGAGGCAATAGCTCCAATTTAAAGGGGTGGAAAATCTCTAGACTCCCTCTAGAGAGGCCCTAGTAGAGGAAATGCCTTACGATAATTGTAACATTTCCAAAGCCGCCTTATCAACTGTGTTTATTTATTTTACATGAGTCCTCCCTCTAAGTATTTCTCATGATTATGGATTAAATACACAATCGTCATTTTTGTAAATTCTATCGAGCATAGGTTTCTGAAAAAAGCACGATCAAAATTTTTAGGTACTATAGAATCTACATGGCTCTGTATCTTTGCTTTATTCATATAATATTCTTTCATCAAAATCTGATTTCAAGTATATATTGACAAGGTTTTGTTCTGAGTACTAGATGCGATAGGGAAAACATTGAGCATAACATATTCCTAAATCATGGAACAAAAAGTTTAAAAACCAAGTTAAAGAAATTTATTCCTACAATCATCTCAGATAATACAAATAAAGTTAGTAAGTGATAGTTTATGGGAGGTATGCAACATTGTCTCAAAATAGCACCCCGTTATTTGTCCGTTATTTTGAAGCTAAGAGAAGCTCATTAATTTCTAGCCTTATCACAAGAGAGAATCTTGGACTTTTACTAATCTTTAAATTTTTCCAAAATAATTTAATATTTTCTCTAAATTTATTCTCTTTTAAATAAGTTTTTAAAACTATTAAAATTTTAATTTCTTATCTTGATAAATATTTTTTACACATTTTTTATTATTATTTTTAATTTTTCTAAAATCAATTTACGTATTTTTTTCATATAAATATCTATAAGTAAGTAATTCACATATTTATTTATTCGTGAAACCATAATATAGATGGTACTTCGCGTATCTTGTTAATACTTAAAGATTCAAAAATTACACATATTTGTTCCTGTTAAAACTTAGGAGATAACACATGTAATATTTATATGGAGCATGTGAAAAAAATATGCATTTTATGTAGGGTTGCTACTAAAAAAATAGCACCCCCGTATCAAATATTAAAAAGAATTTAATCATTTTTATTTTTTTTAATTGTAAGACTCAATGTCGCATTTGTACTACAGCTGAAACTACAGTGTTACATTTCATCTAATTGCCAGTTCTGTTTAGAGTTAATTTCAAACTTATTTTTTGGGAAATAAAGAGATTAGCGTCTTATTATTGTAGAAATTTTAGTTTGCTTAGCCGCTGGTGTGCTCCCTTGGTCGATGCCCTTAAAGCGTCAGTATATACAACTAATCTGGGAGTTCGCAAGACAATACAACCAGGTTTTTAAACGTTATAGTTATTTATATAGAAATAAGTATAAAAAAATATGTTAGAAAGATTATTACCAGCGGTTAAAAGAAGCAATTAGAAAAAAAATAAGCAAACCGTCGATACTTGTGTTAGATATAAAGATCCCTGGATTTTCCAGATTTCGAATCATAAAAACAAACAGTCCAAAAATCATACACAGGAAAGAGAGTAGAAACACCGCGGGATGGGGAAGAGCATACACTCACAAGGACCATAAAAACATTACTATCAAACAACAAGCCAAAGACTAATAAAGTATGATCAGTGAAATAACTTTTTAGTCTCAATGAGAACACGAAGATCAATTAAAAAATGAAGGATAGTAAAGACGAATTAGAAGAGGGAGACTACATTAAATCTATACTCCTAAGAATAAAAAAAAAAAGACTCATCGAAACGTGCTACATGAAGTATGATTATAGACTTTGAATTTCTTTTTCCCTTATTAGAATAAAGATTTAAGTTCAATAAATTAAATAAACAAAGATAAATGAACAACACTAGATAATAATTAACTAATAGAAAGAAGAGGCAACCTAACAACCGTTAAAGAGTGGGTTGTTTATGCAATTTCTGCAATATAAGAAAAGATAAATTGAATAAAGAAATCAAACTAATATTTGTTAAAATCAAAGGATAAAAGGTGAGAGAGATAAAAATAGAGAATTTAATAATATAGTTAAAAACATTAAGAGAAAAAAATAAAAGAAAAATTCTTTATATATAAAAATATCTAGAGAGAGCATAGGGATATAATGAGTAATACCGAATAAAAAAAAAAAACCGAAGATGTATACAAAAAGAAGTGGAGTGAAGATTGCGAAATAAAAATTATTAGAGTTAATGAGTGACTTAGCGATGACATTAAATAAATATCAATGACGTCACTCAAGTACTAAACAAATATTCCCACAGAAATAACCTCCATCCTTAAATATTAATAGATGTAGGTCGTAGTAATCGGTAGTTACACACTCATAATCATAATAATGTATTACTCTAAATAAAATAGATAAAACTAGTTAAAACTCAATAACAGTTAGTTAGTTCTTTGAATGAACCAGATTTGATATTATCCAGCAATTTAGCTACAATGTTGAAAAAGATTTATAATTATAAATTCCTCAATAAATATTTGATTTTGATTGAGATTTATTGTTATTGATTTAACTACAGATAAAGTTTTAGTGTTTATAATGGATTAATTTGTGAAGTGGAATTTATAGTAAAGGAGAGTGTCAACAGTTGTTGGTATTTTTTATATTTTTTGTTTAAAAATGATTGGAAACGATTAAAATGCTAAATTTTTTGTAAAAAAAAAATAAAGATTTCAAATAATATAATAAATAAAAAAAATTTTACAATAGATTCATAATAATCAATAACAAGTTTTTACAATAAATATCAAAAATTAGAAATTAAAAAAGGTATAGACACCTAAGTAATCATGAAAAACAATTAGAATAGGGCGATACGAGCCAGAGTTGCCTTTAGGAGGGTGGGAGGGAGGCTTAAACTATGTTACAAGAAATATATAATAATAATTATATATAAATAATAAGTATATAAAATAATAATAATAATAATATATAATACATATAATATTATAAATAAATATAAATAATGATAATAATTAATAACAACAATAATTATAATAATAAATAATTAATTATTAATAAATATAATATAATATAAATATCATAATATATAATTTAATCATAATAATTACATAATACATTCATATATATAATATTATAATATATATATATAAATATATATATATATATATATATAAATATTATATATATAAGCAGATCAATCTTTAGAGAAGAGATAATAACTCTGTGTGAACAAAATAAAGAATAAAATTATGGAATAATAGCTTTTGAGCAATAGACCCGCTGACTATTGCTCAATAGATTTAGGCTTTTGTCGCAATTAGATCGCGCGGTTTTAGTGAGAGTAGTGGGGCAATTTCAGTGGTAGTGGAATGCCTGTCAGTCTCACACTCCGGCGGCATCAGCTTTTTCCATTTTTTTTTGACCTTCCGAAAAAAAAAATGCTTTGAAAGATGCTAATTTTAATTGTTCGAGTGAACCAAATTTCCAGTGTGAGGAAACTGAGTTTTAACTTTGGACGAGCCAATTTTTCAGTTAGAGTCTAAATTTCAAGGAACCCCTAAATTCAACAAAATTTAAAATAAGTATAAAAACATGTCGAATGGACTCTAAATGAAGTTAGTTCTTCCTAGAAGAGAACTGGATTTTTATTAGTTGTTGTATCTCTTGCCTGTGGCTGCACTTCTAGGTTGCATATTGCATATGAACCCATATAGCTTCCACAATAGTATGTCATAAGTAATCCTTACCAACAGACATTAACTTTAAGTTCTTAGAATGACAATTTATGTTTATACTTACTTAGTCGTTTTAACTGTTAAGAGTAAATATTATCTATAAAAACAAATTACTCAAAACTAAAATTTCGTATGAATAAAATCGCATTTACTTCCCTCTACTTCTTAAAATTGTTTGCTTTAATATTTAGAATTGTGTTGGCAACAGTGCAATTCATTTTATGTGATAACAATACTTCATTTTGCTCTTTGTTTAGGTATAAGGAACACCAAGACTTAAAAATAGGATAATTTCGGCTTTCTTTGTACTTTTTGGCAGAGATTTAAAGCGTTTTGGCTCAAAGGGAGATATTTTTTGTTGTCCGCCATGAATTTATTTTTTTCCAGTCATTTAATCTTCTTTTAGTTCCTCAATTAGCTTGAAAAGTACTCGTTAAGGAACTTTTTAAAAAATCAGTTTAATCTGGCGTTAGAAACCCATTCTCGGATGAGCTATTCTTTTGTTGAGCTTTTTTTAAGGTTCAATTGTTACCCTTTTTAAGGATTAAATCATTCTTGAAGTCTTTTTCGGTTCTTTTTTTTTATCGACCACAAAAAGCGATAACTTTTTAAAACAGTATCTTTTAAAGATGTGTTACCTCTTGTGTGGAACGATACAAATCGGAGGTACTTCACGGCTTCTTTGTTTAATTCTTTTGAAGAAAATACTTATTGTTCTGATCCCAACATGCTCTGCTACTTCTATTATCTTTTTGAAAAGATCTTAAAAATGTCAAATTATATTTTCTGTTTGGGATACAGTGCAGTAAAAATCAAACAATTTGCTACCGAATTACGGGGCCAGATGCCTAATATTGAAGTGTTTATAATACTATTTTATTGTAATTCTATAATAATAAAACCCCGACTAAAAGACACTCATGGAACTTTTTATTCGCACCCATTAAAGTTAAGAAAAGTAGGGGTCATAAAGGGGGTAAGAGTCGGTTGGTGGATTTTTTTGAAAGGGGGGGTCTCACTATTCAAGATATATATATATTCTTGAAAAGGGGGGCCCCCCCCCTCCTAGCCGAGCAGGATTGTTATATACAATTATATAAAAACTATGGTTCAGGCAAGGAAAAGCAATTTTTTAAATATCTTTATAAAATTAATTTACATTTTAATTTTATAAAAATAATTAATAAATTTTATAATAATTTAGAGCTTAAAGGTAACTTTTGTCTTAAAAATATTTTTATTGGTTCGACATATTAACTTTGTGGTGATATTATTAGTTAAATGAAAACTAAAATGTCCGCATCCACCATATTTAGTTCAGTTCAATAATAATTTGTATTTTGTTTTATTCTTTAGTCTATTTAAACAAAACATAACACACACATGTATATACATATATAATATATATATATATATATATATTATATATATATATATATATAATATATAATTATATAATATATATTATAATATATATATATATATATAATATATATATATATATAATATATATATATATATATATATATATATAATATTATATAATATATATATATATATATATATATATATATATATATATATATATATATATATAAATATATATCAAATATATATATTTGATGGCCTCCCTGAAGGCAACCCTGCAATTATTAACTTTAAAATGAGTATTTAATAATGTTATACAATAAGAGAATATTGATTTTTTCCATAAAGCCTAAAAATATAAATCATATTACTTTCTCCGTCACAAAACATAATGACATATTATTATTTCTCTTTGTTTCTTTATATAATATAATATATCTATGTAAATTACATTACACTGGAAAAGGAAGTATGTTTCAAGACATATGTCAAAGCATGTTAGGAAAAACACGAGAAAAGAAAAAGGGAGCATTAATATGACTTATAAGATAACCAATTTTCAAAGTCTGCCAACTGACATGTCTAATAAATGTTGACTTACCGCCATATGTAGTAGGGATTCTTTTTAACTCTGAAGATATTACACAAACATATATGTCATTCGATTACCTGTTCAAAAATTTTGTGGACTAGCTAACCATATAAACAAAAGTATCTTTATTTAATATTTACTATAAACGCATAAAAGTGAGGAAAACTCAACCTTTGGCATTGATGATCGATTTTCTGTGTCTACAATATTATATTTTTCTTTTAAACTTTTTTACTTTCCTCATTTATACCGTTGGTATATAGGAAAAGTATTGTGTTTGCAAAAAATCGAAATCGGGGTGAAAACTATATTATGGGTTTTAGACGTTTTAAAGGCTTTCTGAGTAGTTTTTGCAAAGATGTCTGTCTGTATGTGTGTGTGTCTGTTATCATCGTAGCTCCTAGTTTATTTATGCTAGAAAAGTTGAAACTTTGTACAAAAATCATTCTAATACATGAAATTGGTGTATATGAAAATAATGTATTTATGACGTCATCAACCCGCGACTCAGCAAAAATTTCGAAAAATCATAAACACGGAAAAATGATGCGATCGGATTGAGACGTAGCACGCGTGTAGCTATGTATAAGACCAACATATACGCCAAGTTTCATCTCATTATCCGCATTAGTTAAATTTTTATCAAATGACTTGTGTACGTTTTTTAAAAATTTTTAAAAAATCAAGAAGGTAATCTAATTGAGTTGAAATTCGGTACAATTGACTCCTTTATTTGATAAATAGGTACATTATGTTAAATTTCGATACAAGTATATTTATGATTTTTGCTGGGTCATAAAAATTAAAGATCATTGAGCGTGGCCAGTACCTAGATGCGTTACCGCTGGGAATGAAACGGATGTATTTACTATCTAAGGACAAGCGAAGCGAGTCCAAAGACATGTTGTACAAAATACTAAAAATTTAAATAGACACTTTGAAAGTTTGCCTGATACAGTAACACAAATATTGTATCAAGCAAACTACATCCTAAACTAGATAATGTATACTTCATCTAGTCAAACAATTTACAAAGTAAAATCATTATTAAATTTTTCACCCCTCGTAAGTGATATGATAAAAAAATATTCAGACTTAGAAACAAGAAAATATCATTTCGTTGTAAATTGTAGTATCTTGCTTAGACACTCTTGCCTTGTTGAAACAAAAATGTTTTTTACATACTTCAACAATATTTAAACCACGCTTGGGAATATTTTTCAAAACAAGATAAACTTTTTTCTTTAAAAAAAACTTTTAACGCTGACTGTTAGATGAAAAATCTTCTAGAAGAAGGGGAAAGTACTTCCTTATACTTTTCAATATCATAAATTTAATTGAGTAAAAAGAATGATAGAAGTAACATCGGGGATCCTGAATGAAGTAAATACTGTAACCTTTTATTTTTGTAATCTATATATTTATGTATGTACATAAATTGTTTTGTGAAATAATATATAATTATAAATATGACTACGATTATGTGACTTTTATGTATTTTTATAAATCTACAGTTTTATATAATTTTATTAACGCTGTAGAACAGTGACTAAATACTGTATATATTTACGTTAAGACTGAAATTGGAAGAGTATAAAAGAACTCTTTTTTCTGAGGGGCGAAATGCTAGCGAAGATATGTTACTCCTTTGGGAAGCTTAACATCACTGTGTGCACTCAAAAAACTTAACAAATACGTAACATATAAAAGTGTAGACACCATAAACACTTTTTCCCTTCCTTCGGGCAATAATTCGTGGGTGAGAGGATATAAACGCCCTCAGGAGGTGCTATTTTATGACCCTTTTGTTCTACTTGGCCCTTTTCACTATCTTAGAGCCTGCAGTCACTTGCTAAACCGTGTTTTGTTAAAACACTAAATTTTCTTCTTTAGGTTTTTTTAATTTAGATAAAATTGTTAAAAGAATTGTTGGCTGTAATTTACGTTTAAGATAATAGTAAGTTTAATTTTGAAATGAGGACTATTTGTTAGTGTACGAATGTGTCACTTCCAGTTTAATGGGAAACCTTGTTTAACTTGTTTTCTGCGAGGAAAAGGCAAGCGAAAAAACTAAAATTTTCACGTTTTGCCTCATGGTTAACATTTTTAGGCAACAAATATAGAGCATAACTTCTAGTTTCTTTAGCTCTGTGATTAAATTTTTGAGGCACAAAATTGTAAGCAAGAATAATTCGTTCTTACGATTGTTTCTATTTGCAGTTTTTCTTTGTAAATCTACGTTAAACCCTAAATAGCGGTTTAAACGCATTATATTTTAATTTTGTCTTTGTTCAACGATAAGTATATTATAACAATAAAATTTATTGTATTCACACCAAATCACAAGAGTAAAAAAGCTACGATGATAACAGACACACACTCACATACAGACAGACAACTTTGGGAAAACTTTCCCGGTTTCAGATTTTTTTGCTTTTCCTATATACCTACGGTATAAATGAGAAAAAGTATCAAAGGCTGGTGTTAAAAGAAGAGAGGTTATAATTTACACCAAGTGTTACAGTCTTCACACATGGTTGCATGAAGACGAAGTTGATGTCTTTGCCTTATGACATGTCTCATGTCATAAGTATATCATGTCATATTTATTTACGACCAGCAGTCATAAATATATAATTGATCTATTTAATATAAATATATATAGCATGTAATGCAGCTAAATGGATAAATTACACACTGCCTTATGCTGCGTCAGGTACTGCACCTTCATGAAGTTACGTCAACTAGACCTAGTGTTGTTAAACAATCATATGTGAAGCTGATATAAAATCGATTTCATTTTTTTACGCTAGACTTGGATTTTTACACCAGTGTTTTTGGTGGGGATTTAATGAATTTTTTAAAAGTTTTTTTAACATTTTTAAAACATTACATACAACATAAGTTTGGCAGATTTGAGAATTTATTCGATAAATGCGTATTCTTTCTGTGAATTTTCATAATAATTAACGCAAATCAACCTCTAGTTTGCTCAATACCCACTTTCTATATTTTTTTTATTCTTCTATCTTGTCCTTTTTAAATGGCTTAGAATCTACTATATTTACAATACACAGCCAGACACACAAACACACCACTTGGTTCTGGAGCACGACAGTGCCCCAGCCAAGTCTTGCTGTGTAAGGTTCAAGTTTCATATCCAAGGCTGGCACTGAGTATAACATATAACTGTTTAGAACGTCTTGTCAACCTGAAACAGATGACACAGATGAAATTCCGGCAAAGAATTTTCAGCGCAAACTTTTTCTATATATTTGAAGTAGGTACATACCTTTAATGGTTTCATTATCAAAGAAACCAACCAAGGATTTAAAAACGACATTTTCTTATTAATAAAGGGACTGTTGGTATCTATATTAGAGAAGAATAGAACAGTTTGATATATAACACCGCCAGTTTGCATAAACATATATTACAACAAGTAGTCATTAGATTCGATTTTCTAAATTATATGTAAGGGTTGAATGTTAGGGACGAAATTGCCGATTGATTGGCCTGCATAGAGGTGTCGTTTGCTTTGGTGGAGGAAATTGTAGGTTTTATACTGCGGAGGCAGTTTAATCGCTTGGCTTCGCTCAACCCACAGTTATCTTTAGATAGAACAACAGATATTAATAATGGTGTTTGGAGGAAGTTAGAAGTATGTAGTTTTATTGTCGGAGCTCTAATTGTGTAGCATTATCGTTGAAGACTAAAAATAAATTACAGTTTTAGTGTTCTCTGTATAATACATGTTTGACCGTATTATTACCTTACATGATGTCCCCTGTCATTATGCAGATGAAGGTAGTGTGGTGATGAAGGCTGTCATTACCTGCTAGTATCTGATTAGAAGGCTCACAGCCCTCCAATTAGTTGTTGTTTCCACGAGGCGGGTATTTTCATGAAGTAAAGAGTAATCAGAGGCAATTTGTACCTTTTTCTCATAGCTAGTCTAATAACAGACGTTGGGTGAATTGAGAAAACTCCTTTAGTGCGTAACACGGCCACCATATTTATACTTTCAAAAAATCCTGAACACTAATGTTTGCCTGGCAAAATTTGAATAAAATTAATACGTTTTTGACCACCCAGAGACCTTCAATTATATCGGTACTTTATTCCCCTATTATAATTTAATACTGCTTTAACTTGGTTCACCAGCTAAACACGAAAATCATATAACCATGATACAAAACTTATTAAAAGTATAGACATTTGTACCTAAAAGGCTTAAAACGCCCTGCAATGCTAATTTAATTTAAACATCCTACTTATAATAGGAAATTATTAACAATCATACACTGAACTTCTTGTCGATGGTATGAAAATAATTTGCTATGTTATTAACTAAAACGCTATTACTCCTTACACTTATTCGATAACGAATTATTGTAAATAAAATAATTTTAAGTGGTTGCACTAATCAAGCGGATGTTGAGTAATTGGTTTTGGCTGCAATTTCATTCAATTTTCCTAATAGCTTTTACTTAGCATGAAGACTAGATAATAAGTTGGATAACCAGTAAAACTAATGGTTTTAGAAATATTAAATCTTATGGAAAAACGTGGTTTGATAAACAAAGATGGAAAAGACGGAATAATTCACTATATATGACGGTCGTTGGCATAAAATGTGAGATGTTCCTAATTTCTTTATAAGATCTATATTATTTTTATCGCATAGAGCTTGTACTTAAAAAAATAAAAGATAATCGAAAAAGTGTCCCCATAATTTAAAGGTTGGTGTAAAATAAATATGTTTTCGGGCCTTTTAGCAATTAGAGACAGATTAGGGAATTCAACCAGTAGGAAACACCTCAGGTAGGTTGCATCCACTTTTTAAAATAAGCAAAATCTTTTAAATCATATACTTTTTATAAAAAACTAAAAACAAATGTCGGGCTGCTCTCTCCACGGATCTCCGGTGCCGAAATCGAGTGTTTATGTCATCACTGCCACGTAGGCTGATATATAAGATCTAAAAGTTAGTGAAGTGAAAAAAAACAGCCAGGTTGTGTGCCCATAGGATCAGATAATCCGGCAAATCGACACATGAATCGGGACTTTTAATATTTATATATGTAACCCACTATTAACATCATGCTAGATCTATATTATTCTTTATTGGTTAAATGACTTGAAAAATAAGTATATAACAAGTCGTCAACACAATACACAAATAATTAAATCAAAAACATAACATACAACAACATAGTAATCAATATAGGAATAATTAAGCACAATATACTTTATGAAATATAATCCTGCAGTGCTTTCTATATCAATTTTTTTTCGTTTCTTTAACAAAGGAGTTAATCTTTTCAACGGACTTAACTGAGTGAGGTAGTTTATTGAAACAACTTATAGCCAGATTGAATGGTGACGCTTTAAATAATGATATTCTACATTTTACTGGTTACAGATCTAACTTATTTCTAGTGTTAATATTGCACACGCTAGAGTGAGTTTAAATTTTCTCACTAGTTACTCGACTCTAAAATAATCAAGATAAATACAAATAATCACTCTAATAAAAATAAAATGCCCGAGTATTCACCCTACGGGAATCACCTCAGGTGGGTAGCATCTACTACACTCTAAGAATAAATTAAAGTTGGCGAAATCTTTTTAATACAAATACTATTCATAAAATTTTAGAGCATAGCCCGGGCTGCGAACCCCGGACCTCCGGTGCCGAAATCGAACGCCTTAATCACTCTAATATAAAATCTTATAGATAATCCCTGTTCATGGACTATTGGAACTCTGGAACTTGTTTACAACTTTAAAATAATTTAAATATAAGTTTATCATTCCTCTCAAATTTTCAAATCAAGATTTAAGGACAGTCCCTACTTGCGTCCCTTACTTACCACTGGGATCGGATCCATTTACGGCACCACAAAACGGAATCTGTTTTTTTATGAGACGATCTCGTGATGCTACACTTCAAAAACCTATCAGATTTATTGCCAAAATATTTAATTAAAATTAATTGTTAATATTAAGCAATTCTGAGTTTGACAAAAATGTATCAAATTGAGGTTTATAATAGATAAAATTAAAAAAAAGCAATAAAAAGTTTTTGAGAATGATTTATGAGAGAAGGATTTATGGTACCAGTAGCTGCTTTCAGACCCCGTCAGACTATCACGAAATTGAAAGACAAGGGTGATGGATAGCTCTAAGATCGGTAAAGGTCAACCTTGTCTTCACAGGACTTTAATAACGATGAATCACGTTAATGTACCTTGAGGTTGATGCCACTGAATCTTAGACGGATTGTCTAACTAGATTTATATTATAGGAACTTATTCACTAAGGTTCGCTTTTAATCTAACTTATTACAAGGAATTGATATTTACTAAATAAACTTATTTTATACCAGCAAACTTCGTAAGTTTATGAAATCAATCAATGTAGACAACGATATCAAAGTTTTTCTTCCATTGTGGGAAGCAAATTCAAAGATGAAGCATATCGTTGATAAAAATTCAAAAGGGTTCACTAAAACTCAATTCAAGATCAAGCCTTGTATATCTTTATTCGTCTTGTAAATCATTTTTCGTCGCATTGTGCTTTATTTGTCATTTCTAAAGATTTTCTGAAGAGTGGAATCAAAATGTCTGATTTATCATATAAAATCTACATTCACGTGATCAGTGATCATCATCAGAAAACCTAAACTTTTATTTGACTTTGTAGTTAATATCGAACCAAATTAGAGATTAATAATATGATCAATATTATGTGATCAGAATATAACATAGGAGGTGATTATCCAGGTTTTTAAGAGAAAAACTAGTGATATGTTTCTTGTAGAACATGCTGTGACAAGTTGATTTTTTACAGCAAGTACGTTGTACTGAGTTTTAATGTTAGTGCGTTTCGCTCGGATCCAGGATATTCTAGGCTCGTAAAGGATTTATCTTTACTCAAATATTGCTGACAAATTTATAATTTCTTCTATTCCCTATTTCAAAAAGAAGTTACGGGGAAGTGAGAAAGAGGTTCCCTTCCTACAATTTTATACAAACTATATAATAAGCTTAACCTACTTTAAAAAATCGGGTACGGGGTACCTCAAAAATTTTCCTCATTTCATCGGATTCGCTTTGCTCATCGTCCCTGCTTTGGACTCGCTTCGCTCTTCCTCAAAGATACAGTTCGCCAAATTTATACTGCAACATGCTTTTGGGCTCACTTCGCTCGTCTTCGGATAGTAAATACATCCATATCGTTCCCAGCGGTCACTCATACAGCACTGACTACGGTCAATGGTCCTTAATTTTTATGATCCAACAAAAATCATGGATATACTTGTTGAATTGAAACGAAACTTAGTGTACTTATTCATTAGATAATTATATATAATTGTACAAAATTTTAACTTAATTGGACTTTAATTCAATAAAAATAAAAATTTAATTAGGAACAGTGTACTTGCAGCTGGAGACGTCTCCCACTGACGGTCTTATTTAGACGCCCTAATTAAATTTTTCATAATATGATAAAGTAAACTACTAAATTTAAACTAACGTTTAAATTAAAGAAATCCAGCAGCGTGTTGGTACTTTAACGTCCAGAAGCAATAAAGTATCATTTTAAAAGTTTAAACTCGATAAAAACCCCATATAAAATAAATATTCTAAACTCGAAGAGTTAAATAAATAGACCAAGCAACACATAATAATAGAAAACCATAAAGACTGCGCGCAGTTGACACATAACATGATAAAAAGAAATAAATATAAACTTGGTGGCTACAGAAGGAAATTTATAGTTTTCGACTCAACCCATTATTTTGTTTTTGCTTATTTGTCAACGTCAAAGTTATATACGAGTGTCTTATATAATACTTTTTATTTTGCTATATAAATACTTTTTTTCTTTATTTGCCTTGTCTATAATGGAAAAATTGTTAGGTATTCTACCGCTACATGACGTTTCAATCAATACCCTTCAGACAGCAAAAAAAACGAGACGACAGAGAGGGGGGAAATATGACGTTTGCAATGATATTTTACTCTTTTTTCTCAAAGCTTCATTTTTATGTCAAGCTTTTTTTTATACATAAAAACTTGAAAAGTGGGAGTGAGTAGCGAATGGAAATGACAGCGCTAATCGCGTTCCGGCTGTCGGGTCTTGTCGATTTTAAATTCCACCCCCCCCCCCCCCCCCCCCGAGTGACAACCAGGTTTTGTGCGGCGGCATTGATATCACGTTTTCAAAGTGTATTTTGGATTTTTTCTTTAATATCTCGGTTCTGAGTTTGAGCAGATCTCAAACTAGATATATCAAACTGAAATTAAAAGAAGAAGTAACTTTGCTTTGTTATAACTTGTCTAACTAATGTACTTGTAATCATAGAGATATAATATATTAGAGGGTGCATGTGCATAGCCTATCTCAATACATTAAGGCCTGAAACATCTCTTTGTGGCTCTCAGGGGCTCGGTGTAACCTTATTGAAACCTAGTGAGCCTCGAAGCTAAATAGTCGAGTCGGACGGACGACATATTCGACGCTATCGCGCCCAGATTGTAGTAGCGCCTGGGGACCCAGGTATACTTACAGACCCTGTATGGGAGGTGTATTATAATCCCCCAACTAAGTCCAATGAATAAACGAACAAGACTAGATATGGTAGAGTTTCAAAGCCTTCTGATAGATACCAGTCATCGTAGGAATGCCTATCTAAAGAAAGGAGGATGTTATGGTGGCAAACCTGTCATTGATTTATATTTAGTCATAGTTTCACTGTTATCATACATTAATTACAAGAGCATACGTTCATATATTCGTGTTCAATGTTAAAAAAATTAAACTAAGATATAGCGAATGTAACACTGCTGACCACGCTTGACGCTTTTGCTCAAAAGTGATCCGACACAAACTAGTTTTATTAGAATGAAACATCGTCTACACTTGTTTTGATAAAACTTGCTACGATAAAAGTACCCTCAGTTTCAGATCCGTTAACAGAAGTTTGCGTTGGATAACCTCTGACGAGCAAAGAGAGTCCAAAATAGAGAGGAGTATATTGAATCTGATGTGGCGAGAAAAAGTTTGGATGTACCCCTTTCCCGATGTTTTTATTTTAAAAGGGGTTATATATCCAATAGTGATGGTTAAGCTCGTGCTAAAAGCTCGATTACTCGACTAGGATCGAGCCGGGATCGAGCTTTAAGTGTGCTCGAGTTTTCGATTAAAAGCTCGAGCTAAATCGAGGTAAAGCCTGGGTTCCTCATCGAGCCTGGGCTCGAGCTTGATTCTGTGTTCGACAATAAGCCTGAGCTCGAAATGAAGTCGTTCCTGAGATATCCTTAGCGTATGGTTTTGTAGTGTAGTTTTAGTGATTTACTTGAACATACTACTTCTTTTAGCGAATTTCCTTTGGGAAAAAATTCGCTAATGGGATAGGCGTCATGGCGGAATTCGAACCTCGGACCACGACACAAATCCGTTTCAGAGGTCCCTAATGAGGAAAAAAAAATTTCGCGAGACTATATTATATATATATATATATATATATATATATATATATAATATATATATATATATATATATTATATATATATATATATATATATACATATATATGTATATATATACATATGTATTTCTAGACACTTTCTTGTAAACACTCTATCTTTCGAACGGATTAATATTTTTTAACCAAACTTGGTACAAAAATCAACCTTCGGGAGGACACGAACTCTATTGAAAACCAGGTTTTGTGACGTCATTAACCCGGTTTGCTGAGTCAGCGAAATTTTCAAAAAATCAGCAAAATTCAGGGTTAATTTTTTTTGCCGCGAAAAAGGTCAATATTTATGTTTTTTGAGACGCTGAATCGAATAAAACCAGTCCGAAGTCGATACGACCACTCTAAGTGACCTAAAAATCGAAAAAACCATTGTAAATTACCAAAAACCAAAATTTAGGCCGATAAAAAATAAATTTCGAGTAGGGTGTCGTTTTCTATGTAATTTTGGGCGTTGAATCGAATGAAACCGGTCCGAGGACGATACGACCACTTTAAGTTACCAAAAAGTCAAAAAAACCACAAAAAATATAGAAAACCAACATTACGGTCGTTGAAAATTAAATTTCGAGTAGGGTGTCGTTTTCAATGTTTTTGGGCCTCTGAGTTGAATGGCAGTGGTCCGGAGTAAATACGACCACTCAAACTCAGGGTACCTGGGTTCACATCCTGGAAGGGTCGATAATTTTTTTATCGTTTTTTTTACCAAATATAAGTTTACAACTAGAAAATAATTCTGGCGCGGTGGTCCGCATGTCGGGCGAATTTCCTTTGGATGCGAGCTCTCAAACCCAGAGTACCTGGGTTCAAATCCTAGTAGGGACAATAATTTTTTTATCGTTTTTTTACCTAATATAAGTTTACAACTAAAAATAATTCTGGCGCGGTGGTCCGCATGTCGGGCGAATTTCCTTTGGATGCGTGTTTCCGTGCTTTTTAACATTATATAAGTTTACAACTAGTAAATAAATAATTCCGGCGCGGTGGTCCGCTGTCGGGCGAATTTCATTTAGAATGCGTGTTTCCGTGCTAAACAACCCATTTCTTGCTTATGCAAGAACCATGCCCATTGCGTGGTTCCGGTTCATGCTTTAGAACCTAAGCAGTTACTCAATTGTCAAGCACTGCTCGTAACTCATTTTGTCTGTATTTTCCAAAGGAAATGCGCTAAAACCTTTAAAGATAACTGACTAAGCTTAAATATAAGTAACTAAGCTTTAATCTAGTGCAAATAATAGTGCGTACTTCTAATTTTAGAGGCATAGTTTTGTACAACCAACTGGATAATTATGCGCATTTCCTTTGAAAAATACACAAAATGAGTTACGAGCAGTGCTTGACAATTGAGTAACTGCTTAGGTTCTAAAGCATGAACCGGAACCACGCAATGGGCATGGTTCTTGCATAAGCAAGAAATGGGTTGTTTAGCACGGAAACACGCATTGTAAATTAAATTCGCCCGACAGCGGACCACCGCGCCGGAATTATTTATTTACTAGTTGTAAACTTATATAATGTAAAAAGCACGGAAACACGCATCCAAAGGAAATTCGCCCGACATGCGGACCACCGCGCCAGAATTTTTTGCTAATCATGCCTCCGCTTACTATCTCAATCACTCTTATCTCTCTAGTCTTTTTTTAGTAATTTTCCTTCCTTTAGTTTAGATGTTTTATTTAGATAATAAATTACATATTATGTCAAATAATAAATTTTGTATATGTTAATCATTAACATCAAAATAGACATTGATTACTCTAAAACGAAACCAGTTAAATGTTTTGCTTTTGATTTACATATTTATATTTTTTGAATTGACCTTTAAAAGTTTTTTTCCTTTTATTCTCATTATTCCTTTTAGTTTTCATCCTTCGATCCATTAGTAAAGTAATAAATACGTTATTTCAATTCCATAACATTTTTATTATCGCTCATATAGCTTAAACTTGGGCTCGACCTGGTTCTTAGATTCGACCTCGATCTTATGCTCGTGTTCGACTTGGGCTCGAGCTCGAGTTTGGGCTCTAGCTCGACTTTAGGCTCGAGCTCGCGTTTGGGCTCGAGTTCGAAAAGCTCGATCTGGATCAATCTTATCTATAAGGATCGATTTTAGGATCGAGCCCAAATTTTTTTGGATCACCCATCACTAATATCCACCTCCCGGGTGACCTCACGGCACGAATTCAAACTTATCCGGGCCAACCCGCTTCACGTCAAAAATATAGTACATTATGCAACTCTGCATTGACGTATGATTTTATAAGTTTTCGAAAAAGTATATGGCATGATGGTACAGCAAACATATGTCATTTTAGCAAAAATTTCTTGTTTCACAAAATTTAACGGTCCTGGTAAAAGCCACATAACCGTTTTAAAACCTCATAAAATAGACGATTCATTAAAACGTTAAAATTGAATTTTTTACAGTAATCAGTAATACCAACATTTTTCCTGTATACCTCAGGCAAAGGCGATGAAAAGGAAATATAATAAATCAAAGATAAATATAATTAAATTTAAAACAAATATTTCTTGTAACTCTTTATTGGTTTTAGTACTTTACAGCTAAAACACGTCATTTTTAAATCTGGATATTGATTTAAAAAAAAAATTAAATAATAGTGACTTGATTTATTATATAAATAATTAATAGGAAAATAGCTCTTTACAACAAATCTATAGTTAGTCTTAATTTAAAATGGGGGATTTTTATATTCAACTCATTTTTTACAGCATGTAATTTTATATATTATTTAGATTGAGATTAATTGAAATCTAACTGGGATTTGTTAAATGGAATATTATTTATGACTTTTATAATTTAGATTAAGTATACTTATAGGGTTTAATACCATAGTCTGCAATGTAATTTTTATCTTATTGCGATTAAATATGGACAGATTTATTTAGGTTATTTTTTAATAAAGGTATTAAAAAGGTAATATAACTTCGTATATTGTGTCTGTAATTAATTTATATGACATCTTTTAATCTTCCTAGTGTTGTTTTATTGTAATGTTTCTTCAAAAAGTAACTTTTGAAGGTAATCTTTAAAAATTATTATATAAGTATTAAGTAGTAATTGACATATAAGTATATATTATATAGTAATATTATAGTATATAGTATTATCTATATAGTAATATAATATAGTAATATATTAGCAATAAAAACTATGGAGAAAATGTTAAAGTAAAAAGCAATTACATATTATAAATGCAGTAATATTATGTTCAAATGGACCAAATATTAAGCTACGTACAAAAAACTTGCCACAGCGTAGAAAATTGTTGAATTTTGTGGTCTAGCATTGACGACTTGTCTGAGTGCCTAAGCATTTATTTATTTATTTCTCAATAAAAAAAATATTACAATAAAATACAAACAAACAAAGAAAATATACAATTACAAATATTACAATAAAATTAAAAAAAGTATAATAAACAAAGACAAAATAAAATGAAACATACTGCACTTTAAAAAAATGAAACATCATTTGGGTTTATTACTGTTTGAATGTCTCTCGTTAAAGTTTAGCCCACAAATATCTCTCGTTTGTTAAGCCAACTAAGTCGATATAGATAATTATATAGATATTTCAGTCAAGTCTATATAGTTATAACCCGAAGAGAGCTAATAAGTTAAAACACAAGCTATCAGTGAACCTTAGTGGGCTTAAGATGATCTTACTAATCTGCTAAATATGGTCAATAACTCTATATTAGATTATCTGGCCACTAACTTTGACTTACGGCTTTAAGTGTCCTTAATCCCATAAAAAGTCCTAGATGATTGGACAATTTGGACATATGGTTCTCATTTCTCCCTCATTACAATACTCTTACATTATAATTGTGCTATGATAACTATAACATTCTAATACATAAAAATAATACAGAATTAAACACGGAAACATCAAAATAATTAATAATATTTTTCATCGCTCATATTCACAACTTATTGCAATTACTAATCCAACAAACAAATCACGTTCGTCTTTCACACAACTAATGACTGCATTGTATCCTCTCAGACTCAAAATTTTAAGATAAATGATTTGTATTTCGAAAAATTCCCTTACTCACAACAAAACGATAATAAAATAAATAATAAATGAGTATGAATTATCGTTTATGCTCACTTAATTCAAGAATGAATAGATTGTATTATATATGTGATCAAATAAAATTAATTAAGATTAGATTTTAAATTTTCGATGCGTTTTTGAAACTAAATTTTATTTAATGTTATTCTACGTATAATATTTGTTATGATGTTATTAGATATATTTTTTGGTTATTGGTTGATTTGTATAATATTTCACTTAAATTTGGTCGATTTGTTATTGTGAAGTGATAGATGATGGTAGGTCGAGTTTTTGCTTTAACTGCCATGTCAGTTCATTACTCTTTCAATCATTCATTTTTAAAAACATCATTCAAAAAGAAGGAAAAAAAGCTATCCTTCAAAAAAGAGGAGTAGATCATTCTTCATTCTCCCTTTTTGTGTCTATCCTATAAACTTCTATTGTGTCTAATTCTTATTAATGTTTACTCAGGTAAGACTATTAATCTTAAAGTCAAACCATGTGAGGATGAAGAAGATAAAGAGGAACAGAATAATAGGGGAAAGCGAAAGAGAAAGAAGAAGCTTTAGCGGATCTTTCAAAGGCTTCATTAAGGCATTACTTTTAAAAAGACCCTAAAAAATTAATAAATTAAAATATAACCCCCACCAACATTTTATAACATTATAGATGAAGTTTCATAAAAAAAAAACTTGTCGGCCATTTTGAAAAAGCAGTGAATAAAAACAACATGATCATTCTCAACTCATTAGCTATTATTGATGGTAATTAATCGTTATTGTTATAAAGCCGACGTTAACAATATATTAAAAGTTGTTATAACGGACACCTCTCCTGGATAGTAATTAGTTTGAAACAATATAAGTGAAACAATAGACCAGGATGAATTGTTTATTTTAGATTAAAGTGAAGAAACAGCAATGAGTTGAAAAGATTTTAGTTGAATAATTTATAAGTAACATAAAAAAGGAATAAATGCCTGCCAAATCTCTGATTAATCGAAAGATATATATCAATTTTTAATACATCTTAGCGAATTTTTAACAGATAATGACGCTTATTAGGTTGTTGGTTTGACGAAAGTGGAGAGGAACAATAGAGGAAATCGATTCTGATTGGCCTTCACATTCCAGAAATATATAAATATATAATATATATAATAATATATATATATATATATATATATATATATATATTATATATATATATATATATATATTATATATAATCTTTAGGGTTTTACGTGGTGTTAAATTACCTTTAATAAAAGGTGTAACGTGCCAGTTTTTTAAGTTTACGCGTTTTATCAAGATATAGATTTTTATCTCAATGTAGTGAATTTAATTTTTTTAAAATACTTTTCCAGCAAGACATAAGGAAAAGTAAAAATTTACCTAACGTATCTTTAATAATATTAAATATTAACATTAATTTATTACTATGATTATTTAATTTGATGGCTAACTGTGAAAAATAAATAATTTATGTGACTAAAATTGCAACTTCTGTTTAAAAAATAAATTAAAAACTATATAATTAAAAAATATGGCAAAAAAATAATTTCACTACATTGAGATAATAATCTATATCTTGATAACACGTAAACTTGAAAAAAAAACTGGCACAATGCACCTTTTACTAAAGGTAAACTTAACACCGCCGTTAAACCCCTAAAGATATATATATATATATATATATATATATATATATATATATATATATATATAATATATAATATATATATATAAAACAATAAAACGTAATAGTAGTTATGTTTACATTAAACATTTTTTCATAAAAAAAAGTTATTCATTATTGTTACTTTGTTGATAGTAATGGGTTTTTTTTAGAAAAACCTGTAATTTACAACAGCATACGAGTAAATACATAACTTTTGCAAAACAACTCCAATGTAAAAATAAAAAGGCTATAAAAATTATAAATACATTTCTTTCTTAAGAGTGCACTTTTGTAAAACAACATAAAAAATACCTACGTTAAAACATGCATAATACCTCAATAAAAATTGCAAATAAACATTGCACTCCTAATTCTTATAATTTGCCTTAATTTTAACAGTGGTCGTAAATAACTAGACATTTCAAACTAAGCTTTATGTTTTTGTCTTTAAAATAATTACGCTGTAGGAACTTACTTTATTTTACGTATTTATTACCTAATATATACGTTACATATGTGACGTATTAGTACATTTCGCGTGTAGAAGATATCAACCAATTCAAAATATAGAAACATTTAGGAATGGTAAAGATCCTATACCAGTTTGTCATATTACTACTTCTACATCTAAAATACGTGATTTGTTTTTACGATGTTATGTCAATCAAAACTATAGTAAAGATAGTTTGTATATGTTCCATGTAACAGCGAACAGATGCGATCACCATCTCGGTGTCTTATCTTACTCCACCCCATATATAGCAGAGTAGGTCTTCTTCTAGCTCTTATGCCACAGGCAGAACAAGACATGACCACTATATTTTCTAAACTCATCAAATGTGCCAAGATCTGTTTCATACCAATTTTGAAGGGCATTTCAAAACAGTCTACATCAAATTGGCATTGGAATTTATTTTGTTTTCTTAATTTTTTAACAATCCTAAAAAAATTGTATAGATTACAATTTATGCATACTTATAGCTCAAAATTTTCAAAAACTATAAGTTTTTTAAACATCGTTTATTTTTGTCACATGGAATATAATTAGCTATTAATCGAATTTAAAGCTATTCGTTAATTATTTATTGCAAAAAATGTAACACTAATTATTAATTTAGATTTTGTTTTAGTTCTATCTATATTACGCATTATTTTACGACATATTTAAATTTGAAACTGCTAATTATCAGTTTAGCCAACATAAACAAGAGCCAATTCACGAGAAATGTTTGAAAACTGTTGGAGAAATTATTTGTTTATGTTCTGTCATTTCGTAAATCTATGAATTACGATGTTTTCATTTATCATGTTCAAACAATAGTTATCACTCATTTTTCTTTTAATTTTCTTCATAAAAACGGAAATTGTTTAGAAAATATTTAATGAGAGACATGAATTGTAATTCGTTTAGGGTTGTGGATCATGTTACACTGGAAATTTTTGAAAATGGTAAAGTTGTTTTATATTTTTGGGAAGACAAGAAGCCACGTTCTCATTTCAATAAATTAATACTCTATTACACATATGAGCTGCTTGAAGACTAAGATTTATATACTAAGAAGACTTAAATTGGTTTAAGCATGATACTTTTTACTTTTCCTTATTTATACCGCATATAGAAAAAGTATTGTGTTTGCAAAAAAAATCCGAAACCAGGATGAAACCGGAATTATCCGTTTTAGGCGTTTTAAAGGCCTCATGAGTGGTTTTCGCAAAGTTGTCTGTCTGTATGTGTATGTGTCTGTGTGTCTTTTATCATCGTAGCTCCCAGTGTATTTATGCTAGAAAGTTGAAATTTTGTACAAAAATCAGTCTACTGCTGTAGTTGTGCTATTCGGAAAATAATTATTTAATAACGTCATTAATGACCCACAATAATGACTCAGCAAAAATTTTGAAAAATCATATAACGCGGAAAATAATGCGATCGGATTGAAATTTGGCACGCATGTAGCCATGTATAAGACTAACATATGTGCTAGGGTTCATCTCATTATTAGCATTGGTTCAATTTTTTCAAATGATTTGTGTACATTTTTAAAAAAAATTGGAAAATGGTCTATTGAGTTGAATTTGGTACAAGTGTATATTATTACCTAATAAATAAGTACACTAAGTTTTATTTTAATACGACAAGTATATCCATGATTTTTGTTGGATCATAAAAATTATGGAGCATTGAGCGTAGTCAGTGCAGTATGGGCGACCGCTGAGGATGAAACGAAAGTATTTGATATCTAAAGACGAGCGAAGCGAATCCGAAGTAGAGAGGATGAGCGTAGCGAATTCCATGTGATGAGGAAAAGATTCGATGTAGTTCGTTGTTTTTAAGGTTTCGAAGATAATCTTCGAAACCCTTATACTTTCTGTCGAGCGACTGTCTGTCCGATTTTACATCTCCGGGACTACGATAGCTAGAGAGTTGAAATTTAGTACACATGTGTAACTATTTAATCCAAAAACAGGAAATATATAGCCAACTGTCTGGCATGCGCATTTGTCGATTTATAAGCAAATGCACACATTCGTAAAAAATAAATATTATTTTAAAAAATCATGTGGGGTATCAAATTGTAGGTATTGATGAATAGAACACAAATATGCATCGCCTTTTTAAAATGGCGACTATTACACCCGCCAAAAATATCAAAAACCATCAAACAAGCACATAAAGGCGAGCGAAGCTAACCCTAGTGTTTTATATTATTTTTTATTATATACTCTTAAGAAGGTACTGATAAGCAAACACATATAGGCGAGCGAAGCGAGCCTTAAATATTATTTTATGTTTTAAATTTTTCTATAAAATTAGGTATCGACAAACAAACACATATAGGCGAGCAAAGAGAGCCCAAGAAAACTATGTTATGTTTTTTGTTTGTAATAAAATTAGGTACTGATATACATACACAACGGCGAGCGGATCGAGTCCTAGAATGTTAAGTTATATTATAATTACTTTTCCTAAAATCAATTATTGATCAACAAACATTTATTGGAAAACGAAACGAGCCCTAGATCATTTGGTAAAATTATATTTTTATTCTTCAAAATTAGTGAGAAACAAACATAGAAATGAAGGCGAGCGAAGCGAGCACTTAATATATTATGTTTTCTTTTTAGTATATGCTTCAAATTAGGTAAACACAGAAAGGCGAACTAAGCGATGTCTGGAATATTATGTTATATTATATTATTTTTTTCTAAAATTAGGTATCAACAAACAAAATTATATTGGCGATCGAAGCGAGCCGTAGAATATTAAGGAGAAGTATGATTCTATAGTATTAATGCATGATATTTAAGAAAATATCTGATTAACCCTTATAATGCATGCAAAGCAAGCACTTTAATGGATATTTTTATGTATACCCTGGGTATGAAGGAAAAGTATTGTTTGCACTAAAATTTCAAAACCAAGATTTCAACTAAATTATTCGTTTTAGATGTATCTAAGACCTCTTTAGTGGTTTTAACAAAGTTGTCTGTTAGTAAGCGTATGTGTGTTTGTCTGTTACCAGTAGCTCCCAGTCTTATTTTATTAATAAATTCCTGTATTAGAAAATAAGTAACAAATTAGTATAAATATAACAAATTAGTATAAATATATACTAGTATAGTTGATACTATAGTATAGTTGATACTAGTATAGTACATACAAATATAGTTTATACTAGTATATTTGATACTAGTCTAGTTCATACTAGTATAGTTTATACTAGTATAGTTGATACTAGTATAGTTGATACTAGGTAACAAAAATCAATAATTTGGTCAACTTGTTTCATCAGAAAAATAAACTCAATATAACGTTATTAAATGTCAATAATAACGAGCGAAGCGACTCCGAAATTATGCAGCAAAATTAATTATGTAATTTTACTCTGCCAGTGAGTTCAAAGTGGTGAGGACTAGAGTACCTTGGTACCTTGTACCCGTGTTACATTACTATAATACCTTGTATCTCAATATTATAGGAATGTACTAGAAGCAAACAAAAAAAAAATAGAATCATTATTAAAGAAAACAATTTCACTCATCATTTACTGCCATGTGTCAGTGTCAAACATTTCATGTTAAAAATTCTTCTTTAACATGCTAAAAAAAGACATTGTTTAATAAAAACTAACATATTTTTTCTAAAGCAATAATAATGACAGGACGTCCAATTAAAAAATAAAACCGACCAGACTGTTATTAAGAAACTTGGAAAGACAAACCCAGTGATTATTTTAAACACCGCGTAGATGATAAACCAAAGTAATTACGCATTTTAATTATAAACATCAGTGTTGCCTCACTTATTTACCCTGACAAAAAAAATAGATCTTATTTTAGATTTTAAATAAAATTAAAAAGACACCCCGAGGCATACAAGTTTTTGCTCATAAAATCTATTAATGATATGGACTGTATAAAAACATCTTTTTAAATCAAGAGATGCCATTAAGTCATTTTTTTGGCGGGATGTTTAACATAACACCCCTCAGGGCAGCCAACCTTACAATCAAAATAATTTTTCATCCAAGAAACACCCATTTTCAAAAAGAAATGTATAATCTTTATAAAATTTATTATACAATCTTTTATGTTTAAAGCTATATAGAAGTGTTTTAACACTTAATATGTTTATTCCCGTTATAAATATATTCCTTATTTATTTATGATATTTTTAATTAAATCTTTTTTTCACTTTAATGAAAATACATCTTATTTGTCATAATAAATAAAGATCTTTTAAAAGTTTACCTTATTTACATTTATATTATTTTAATTTGAATTTGTAATTCGTTAATAAAATTTAGATATTTTATAGGTATTAAAAATTTTATGATGAAAATAAACAACAGTTTGAATAAATGATATCAAAATTATTTAAAAGCAATAAAAATGTAAATATAATTCCAAGTTTAAGACGTAGGTAATGTCGTTAAATTTATTTATACTAATTTTATTGGATGATGGAATTTTATTCGTTCGATTAAACCAGATCAAAGTGAAGATTTAATTGTTTTGGTTTAGAAAATGCTAATAAATTTAAACATACCATTATTGTTATGCTGCTTTAAATTTTTGATTATTTTGATGGAATTTTGAGTGTAAACTAATATTATTTAAATAATAGATAAAAATTCCAGAATTAGTTTTGTAGCAGCTCTCTAACCATCTCTCCTCATTATTCACACGGATCGTAAGATCAATAGGTAATAACATTGTAAAAGGTTTCGTATAGATTAGTTTTCCTACATTTCCTAACTAGTACCTACTTAGTTTCTACAAGTATACACTTAACCTTGTAGTTTAGTTAATATAGTTTTAAGTTTTATACTTTACCCTCGGACAAGTTTATACTTAATTTTCAGATTTGTTTCTACTCGGTTATTTTAACTGAATTTATCAACATTTATTTCAGACTGGTTTCTGCTTAATTATTTAGCCAAGTTTCTGCCTAGTCTTACAGACTAATTTCTACTTAATCTTACTGACTAGTTTCTACATAATCTTTTAAACAATTTCTACATCTTACTGACTAGTTTCTACTAATCTTTTAGACAAGTTTCTAATAATTTACTGACTAGTTCTACATAATCTTTTAGACAAGTTTATACTTAATCTTACTGACTAGTTTCTACATAACTTACTGACTATTTCTACATAATCTTAACTGGTTTACATAATCTTTAGACAAGTTATACTTATCTTAACTAGTTCTATCAGATAGTTTATACAGACTAGCTACGACTAGTTCTACATCTTACAGACTAGTTTTCTACATAATCTTGCTGACTTTCTACCATAATCTTACTATACAAACTTACGACTAGTTTACATAATCTTAGACAAGTTTAATATAATCTTAACTGACTAGTACATTCTACGACTAGTTTCTACATCTTACAGACTAGTTTCTCATAATCTGTGACTATTTCTACATAATCTTGCTGACTAGTTTCTACATAATCTTACTGACTAGTTCTACATAATCTTTTAGACAAGACTGACTAGTTCTACATAATCTTACGACTAGTTTCTACTACAGATCTTCTGACAGGTTTCTACATCTTGCTGACTAGTTTCTACATAATCTTACTGACTAGTTTCTACATAATCTTTAGACAGTTTACATCTTACTTTCTACATAATCTTTAGACCATCTTACTGACTAGTTTCTACATAATCTTTTAGACAAGTTTCTACTTAATTTTTGAGACTAATTTCTACACAATTTCAAAGAGATGAATATTATCATAAAAAGAATTAAGTTTTACGGGCAATATTTTTTTATAAATTATCGAGACATAAGTTTCTTATAATTTTTTTAAATAGTAGATTTCACTTTAACTCTTCAAACATTTATTTAATTGATTTTCGACACTCGTTTTCATTCAAGTTAAACTAATTTTTACATTTTACTTATATCATTTGATAAAAGCACAGATCTAAAGTTACAAGATTATTGATCTATAGTTACTTTTAGATTATTTCATAAAAGCATTACCCCGAACTCACTAGATCATTTTTTCTTCCGAAATTCGCTACAAAGTGTGTTACCGTTTAATTAATTAAATCTAGACATAAAATAAATAATACAATTAAATCATAACAATTTCCTGCATGCAAACAGTCACGATCTAGATTAGTAAATGCATTTAATGTTCTGCTATCCAAAAATTACTTTATCGCAAACCAGTGATCGCGATTCGGATAATAAATGCAAAATATAAATTATAGAGTCGAGTTCAGAAATAAAGAACTCATATATCTGATGACGGCATTAATGCTTGTAGTTTCGTGTGATAATTTATCGCAGTGCGATCTTAATTAGTTTACAACTTTGTGTTCAACTGATGATATATATAATTAGATTAAGAAAATTATGAATGCACATAAAATAAAATATATATATTAAGTGAGATGTTATAAGATGTCGGGGTTTAAATGAATAGATTATATCTGATCTTAAAAAGACTAACTGGCATCAATTAGATCTTCGTGTACCAAAACCCAACTGAAGATCTGAAACAAACCTACGTTAACAAGATGGACTAAACATTTGAACCGCTAAAATTCATAATACATTCTGCCGCGCATAGGGAACTCAGAATTGCACGGTTCTAATATTCTCATGAAGTTAGTCGGCTTAAACAGAGAAGGCTATAGCTGAGTTCGAGAGGTTTAGCTGAATAGGACCAACGCAACGTACAAGATACTCGCACGTGGGAAGCGTTAAGTAAACTGATTTGCTTAAAATGGTACCCCAATAAACTCTTACCGGCCTTATTAAGAGTTAATATGGCAGTTTTTTCTATTAAGATCGATTGGAAGAAAATCTTAGGAACCACCAGTTGCCCATGAGGATTTCTCCAACAGAATTAAAAGTGTAATTACTAAAGGAAGAAGTTCACTCAAACATCGATTTTGCGATGTGTAACGTGAAAGTGCTATTCAGAAAGAAGTTATTAAGAAGATGTAGAGAACTTTATCATTCTTCACTAGAGCAGAATGATGTATCAATCTCAAAGACAACTTTAACTGGGAGTTGGTCTTGACTTTGAAAGAAATGACAAGGATGAGTCGGGGAGTTGGTGTCAAATTGGTGGGCTGTCGTTCTAACGGAGGCCGTGATGAATCGGATCTTTCCGAGTCCCTGGAGAGGCAATTAATAACTTCGTACAGTAGAGCCTGTAGGGCGATCCATCACCACACCGCAACAATAGACTCCATCCCGAGTCACCCCAACCTTTTGTCTGTTTTCAACCAGGGACCTTTCATAACAATAACCCCGGAGCTATTAGCTGCCGAGTTCTAACTAACAATAACACCGACCGCACACGTCATCCTCAGGGCATTAATAAAGAGAAAAAAACTTCTCTATGGATGCGGTTAGTAAGGATCTAGAGTGTCGGCATATACAACTTTTGAAAAGCTTTGTAACGCCCTTCCCCCACGTCTGTCTGAACTCCGGAGACCTTGTCAACCGTATCAAAGAGACCTGTCTACCTTTTCTTTTCAGATCTGACATCAACACACTGCGTTTAATTCCGAAAACATCATCCACCGTATTACCCAACCCCGTACAGTCTTCAAAAGAGTTGATGATGCCTCATTTGACAAAAACCCCTCCAGGCTAGATAAAAACCGGAAAGCAGCTGTTACCGTATTTTAATTTAATCCCATCATTCATGGTGACATATTACAAGTTTGAAGTATCTAATCTGCAACACTGGAATGATTCTCTTTGAGAGTTAACAGTCGAGTTAAGCGCGATGACAACAAAGTATAAAAGCTAACAAAGTAATCCCTACTTGAACGGGTTTGTCTACCAACCACATTCACCTAAATTAGCATAAGCATACAACGCCATAAAATAAGCATCAATAAAGGCATTTGATGAATCGATTATCCAGACATCGTTCTTTACCGTCAATTCAATCTTCCATTGAAGCCTGTCAAAGAGTTATTTGAATAATAAACAATAGAAGAGATGTTAGAATATTATTACTTAAATTATTAAGACTTATAATTTATACTTATTATTTTATTTTATAATTTATATTTTAAACTCTGATGATGACTAATTTTTAGTCGAAAGCTTAGTTAATTATTTTATATTAAAAATACGGGCCTTCGGCCCGTAGCCGCTACGCGACCTCGGCGCTTCGCGCCTCGTCCGCTCCGCGGCGTCGGCCCGCCGGGCCGCGTCGGCCCGGGGGCCCCCCTGTGGCCGCTTCGCGCCACATTGTTGTTGTTTTCTATGATGTTTGTTTCATTATTGTTCTTGTTACATGGCATTTTGCCATGTACCTAGCGAATTTTCACAGCCTCTCCACACAGGCACGCTTCGCGGGCCTGAGAGGCTTTCTCACAAATTTGATTTTACTAATTAAGATTTATTAATACTTTATTATTAATAGTATGCTATAATATTAAAACTAACAAGCGTTATAAACAAAAATATATTCATGACTTTTGTTTTTAAATAAAAATACCGTTTCCGTCACTTAGGATCATAGATAAACAATATTAACATAGATGGCTCACTCAAAGATTTAAAAAAAATAGTTGATGGGATGCAGGAGGCTCAAGTAGTACAGTCTAGTGGTGACAACGTGAAACTGTCAGATATTTTTATTTCTGACACTTTTATTTATTTATTTTTATTCAACCAAACAACGAGCTGTTGAGGGTAATCAAGTCTTTCCATCCGCTTTTCAGCGCTAGAATGATGAGGAGTCGATGGATGAGTGATCCCAAGAAAGCTCTATAAGAATTTCGTATAAATTGGTAAAAAGTGAAAAAAATTGATTTCTCACTCTTACTTCACCCATTCTGTCGTCCCCCTTGGATTTGAACCTCTAATGTCAGAGTTTCAATTTTTGGTTTGTTTCCTTTACTTATCCGTTTGCGCCAACCCGATATGTTATATTCAGATAGTAAATTTAAATCTTAAGTCTAAAACACTGAAAATTAATTATTGTTATTTTTTAAGAAAACAATGGTGCTGCTTCGCGTGATGAGGCCCCCAAGTTTTGAAAAACAAAAATACATCGCGAATACTACAGCATCATACCATAGATCTTTGTTTACTTTTATTTTATTTTACTAAACGATTGGCAACTGTTTGTATTTAAAAAAATACTACAGCACAATCTAGTAGAGAATAGAGCAAATATATTTTACTACTAGCGCTATTCAAGACTCTAGTGATGAGGCCTCCAACTTAAATCATAAACACAAACTTGTCAATTGAGTGTTTCTACTACACTCGGGAGTGAACCATCTATGTTAATATTGTTTATCTAGGGAAACCGGTCGCAATCGTTTTAGAATGAATTCGACCATATAAAGACTACTTCGAGGTTCTTCCGCTTTACGGGCCTGATTTGCTCGCCGTGGTTTAGTTGAAGCCATTTTTGTCCTGTCTCTAGGACAGCAGGCTTACCAGGATGGAGCAAGAGGTAGAGGCCCTTCAATTATACTATATCCTCACCCTCTAAACTACTGAACCCACAGATATCGTACGAGTCTTTGACATGGACGTATACATATATACAACATTATATATATATGTATACTGTTTGCGCCATTTGTGATGGTTCGATTCAGCTGAAATCGGTCTTAATCGATTCCGCTTCTCTACCTAAACACTAAACATACCTTGTTTTAAAGCCATTCAAGTTTCAAAAAAATTTTTTCATGACGTCATAACTTTGATTGATGACGTCATAATGTTTCATAAACAATAGGCCTCGTAACCTCCACAACATCTCGCGATTTGCAAAGTTCGTTTCAATTTGAGAATGCCTTCGAGAGTTATCGTTCGCCATACGAAAGGGTAGAAACTCTACATACATATATAATATACATATATATATATATATATATATATAACATATATATATAAACTTTTTTCGGACATATTTTTTGTTATCAGGAAGCCAATAGGAACCGATTCCGCTCACTCCCACCCTCAACTTCCGTCATCCGAACAACCTCATAAGCGTCATTTTCATTATGAAAATTCGCTAAAATATAGGACTTTTGCGGAATATTTCCACAAAAAAATAAACTTTTTAATATTAGTTAAATAAAATTAATAACTAATTGAAAGAGGAAAATGAGACTGTGTTGGAGTTTCAAAATTCGGACATGTTGTCTTTATCAGAGGTGTCTCAGAGTGAGTCTCTTCTAATGACTATGAGTAATCAAAATCTCATCTAAAGTGTCTTTGAGTCTCTTCTCATGACTATAAGTAATCAAAAATCTCATCTAAAGTGTCTCTGAGTCTCATGAGTCATCGAAAATGTCTGAACTTAAAACATACTCATATTCTTTACTTCCTTTTATTATTTAATATTATTATTTAAGTATGATATATGTATACTTTACTATTTATTAATAATATAATAAAATTTGTATAATATATATATATATATATATATAATATATATATATATATTATTTATTTTATTTATACTTATTTATTATTTAGGAGACTTTAAACCCTACCAGCCTATAATAGTGTATAAACTCTGTTTTAATGAGATTACTCTTAAAGATGTTGCAATATTTACACTAAGTCTAAAACCATCTGGTCTGTAAACGCTACACATAGGAACTTAAACAATAAAACTTGAAAGGAGGTTAACTGCGTTAAAATTATTGCTACACTTCTAAATACATTTCACTTCTTTTAATTACACAAGGCTGTTTTTCATTTACAAAAACAGAATAGATCGATGTTTTAATTTATTGAAACAGCGACCATCATTTAATAAAACATAGTTCAAAAACCAAATTTTATTTCGATCCGGAAAAAATTGTTTATGATGTCATTTATCCGCAATAATTACAGCAAAATTTCCAAATCGACGAAAAATGTTTCAAACAACTTCGGATTTGGCACGCATAGTTATATATAAGTCCAATATAAATGTTAAATTTCATTTCATTATTATCATATTAGTTCAATTTTTATCGAATGACTTGTATGCGTTTTTATAATAAAATAAAATAAGTATTAATTATAATTGTAAATAATTGTAATAAATTAATAAATACAATAAGGCATTTATACCTATGGTTTTTGTTGGATCATAAAAGTTAGGCACATGTAATATAAATTTTGATGACTTGTATATTCTTAGGACGAGCGAAGCAGTTCTTATCAAGGGAGGATTAGCGTAGAGAATCCGATTTGGCGAGGAAAAGTTCCGGGGTACCTCGTACCCATTTAGATATTAATGGTTGTATTTGTTGACTAGTCGAATATAAAACCTAATATGCTGCAGAGATGGATGATTTCACCTCTCGTGCTATATTTGTCTGCAGGGCCTCAGAAGCCAAAATGTTGGTAATTTTCGACAGCAAGACTCGGGGGCTAACTAGTTTATTAACTTCCAGAGGTCTGTCTTCCTCTTTACTCAGAGCTGTAAATCTTTCTTCTGTTTCTTGTCACATAAATATATATTACATATTTATTTATTTATTTATTAAAATAACTGATAAGATAGCGTAGAAATGAATAACCTTTTAATACATACTCACCACGAAATTTATTGTTTTGTTTTATTTTTTAACGCCATGCTATAAACATGAAATAAATTTATGACATGCTTATAAATAATAATATCTTAAAAAGCTCTTAAAATATTACGGCAGACAAGTTAAATAATACTTATTAAATTATTGGCAGACTTAACGTTTAAGCCGCGAGCTCAATTGGTCTTAAAAGCGACGCCAGATAATGACGCAAACTCAACTTCAAATAATTACACTTCAGTCTAAATTTGTTATTTACTCTTTATAATACTATAAGTCGAAAAATTATAAGTTTAAAGGGAATTAAAGACCACCCATATTATAGAAAATTAGTGGTTAAAAAAGAGCGCAATATTGCGTGCTCTTTAGTAAAATTATCCGTATTGATTTTTTGCGAAAGTTAAAAAGTAATTGGTGATTTTGGTCCTTAACTTTGGTTCCGTAAAGGCGCCAAGTCATTACGCATCACTTTAGCGCCTAGTTATTAGATGACGCCCCGCTAATACGGCGCCCTGCTTCAGACACCCTCATTACAGAGGTTCTGACCTTAGTTATTATGATAGACAAAAAGTACCCTTTCATTATTTGAACGTCATTAATAAGTCGTTCATCATTTTTACCGACTAAGCAAAATGTTTTGATATAGATTTTGACTTTAAAGTTTAAATTTGGCGCCAGTAACAATAACTAATGACCGATCTGTGATTAAGAATCATAGCGAACATGTAAAGGAGAATATGTAGTACAGAGAAAAATATGGTGAAAAATCGGTTTCCTCGCAATATCTAAACTATAGAATGACTAAAAACCATATGCCTATAACAAACTTTTTCATATAATTTTAAATCTTGCATCAATAAATATATATTTTCTCCAATACCATACAAAATAAAATTAAGTGGCTTTCAAATGTTGGGTACTAGTTTATTATGTTTTATGCTATCTCACGATAAGTCGTTCTCCATAAAGTTCAAAAGTTTAAAGCTTGAAATTTTACATTTTAATATTTTTAACTTATAGCATAGGTACTAATAACAATTTGTATTGTAGACTTATCTTGAAAAAAATATTTCAAAATAGTGTTTAATATCAAAATGAAATTTTGTTTATAGGTTCACCACTTGCAGATGAAGATTCGCGTTAAATTTTAAATTGATTGGAAAAATTTTCGATTTTTTACTTACCCTCATTTATACCGTACGTATTAATTTTGAATTAAATATTTTGTTTGTAAAAATCCGAAACCAGAATGTCATCTGAGTCATGCGTTTCAAGTATTTTAAGACCTCCTAAGTGGTTTTTACAAAGTTGTCTGTCTGTATGTGTGTGATTGTGTGTCTTCGTATGTGTCTGTTATCAGCGTATTTATGCTCGAGAATTTAAACTTGTACAAAAATCAGCCCTTAAGAATAATTTGTAATGACGTCATTAACATAACAAACGTCATTAACGTCATGACTTAACAAAAATTTGAAAATTCATATAACGCCAAAAATCTTTTAATCACATAAAAATCATATATCACATTTGATACTACCAAATTTTGCAAAACAAGAACATAGTTGACACAATATAATTGTGCGAGAGACACCTAGGAAATGTAACAAGCAAGATGCAATGCTACATCTGGGATCTGTTCCATCATTCAACATTCGCCATCATTAATGGCTCGACTTAATGTCATTTCCCAATCTGTTTCGTTACGTCTAACTCATCAGGGCGCCGACAGAGCCTGAACTCACTCTGACCTTCAATTAATTCCGAAGAATGTAATGTTGAGTATTTACCAGATGCGAGCGGTGCTCTCTTACCGCCATCATGCATGGCAAGCAAAACATACATCATTTGATACTACAGTGTTTTGCAAAACATGAATAGTTGACACAATATAATTGAGCGAGAGGCACCTAGGAAATGTTACAAGCAAAAAGCAATGTTACATCTTGGAACTGTTCCAACTTTCGACATTCGTTCAGGCTCTGTCGGCGCCCTAATGAGTTAGACGTAACGAAACAGAGTGGGACATGACATTATATCGAGCCATCAATGATGAATGTCGAATGATGGAACAGTGCCCAGATGTAGCATTGCATCCTGCTTGTTACATTTCCTAGGTGTCTCTCGCACAATTATATTGTGCCATCTTTTTATCAGCTTGAGATTTGGCAGTACAGTAGTGTTAAATTTTAAATAGAACAGTGATTTTTTTTATTTTTTAACTTTTTTTTAATTGTAAGGACTCAGCAATATAGATTATTTATGGTATAAAATATTATTTTCAAATCAGCACAGCTAGAACTTAAGTTTTATTAGTGTGCAATGTTTCAACTCTATACCATACAAATGACGGACTGAATAATCTCTAGTTGTAAAATGGGAGATACACACCAGTATGATGAAAGCTAGCGAAAACGTTTTCTGTAAAATGTCTAAAATGGGAAAATATGAGGAAACCTCAGTTCGAGATTTTTAGGGTAAAAACAATACTTTTCCTATATACCTACGGTATAAATGAGTAAAAGTAATGATAGGATATTATTTTAAGGTTTACTTGCATCGATAGTAAGATCCATATAAAAATGCAGGGGGTTAATGAAAAGCATAATTGTGTCGGCGTAGGTTCTGTTATAATTTTAAATGGTAGTCATTTTTACGACGATGTCTCTTACAGTCCCTCCTGATGTTTTACGATCCTTGTTGAGATGTCTCACATGGTACTTCCCTCTTCAGACCCAAACCCATTAAATGAAAAACATGACTGAAACATTTGTTTTTCCCATTATTTTAAAGTTTGTTCAAAGTCCTTAAAATTTCTGATTGAATTACCGGATGTTGGGGTGCTGGTTCCTTTCAAAATGCGCGTTAATTTTTTTTGTATTCATAAAAGGTACTTAAGTAAATTGTAACCACTTATGAAATTTAGTTGAAAAAATAATAAAAGACTTTTCGAACTGAAAAGTCAATAATGAATGAAGTGTAAGTCAAATAATATGAGAGTGGGGTTGAAGCACCGCTTCGTAAGTACTTCCAACAATAGGACCTTACAAATAAGGCCATGTTGGAGATGCTTGTTGACACAAGCGTACCCGGTGGCAGTTCTGTCATACCCTCCAACCTCCAAGCGCATCTGCTTAAACAATGTCCTAAAAGTACAAACCTAAAAGAAACACACCGGAGGGCTTTTTTTAAAGAATAACAATCCTCCATCTCTTATTAGAATGAGAACCAAAATAACATTTTTAGTAGCAACTGCCCCAAAAAAAATAAAACACATGGTTTTTTTAAACAAAAAAAGGGAACACCACCCAAATAGATTCGGCAAAATATAGACAAACAATTTGATGTTTTGAGTAGATGGGAATAAGTGACAGCTTTAAATGAAGAAATGACGTCGTTCCATTTTGTTTTTGAGTCCTAAAACAACATTTATTTTGGTTTCTGTCTTGTTTCGGTTGACGGTTATGACTTGCCTATAGAAAACAATGGGACCACCCTGAAGTAAACCTTTATCTAGAGTATTTATGCTCCGTCTTATGTAAACATTTGAAATATCGATTAGAAACAAATTCCGAATCTAACGTACTTATTCTGACGTGTTAATATAAAGGTAAAATAATAATAGATATTTATGCTACTTGGCAGGAAATTTAAGCGTTACTAACAAGTTGTAAACATTTAGCATTCGAGCTGCTGAGAAAGGGGGGCTATAAAAATTACCTGCAAAGGCAAAGCGGAGGAGGGTATTTTCGTACCAGAATTATTTCTGTACTTAACTTTTAAATGTCCTGACGCATTTGTGACTGCTTTTATCAGTTTCATTCATTCAAATTAAAAATGTTGTTGCCTGCTGTGAATTATTTTAGTATTTTAAGACTAAAATAAATTATTCCTTGATTAATACATTCTTTAATAACATTTTTTTTAGAATAATTTATTTTTAGTTAATAATAATCAATACATTGGTAAATTATGAGTAACCAAATTAGGGCCGATGAAAAAATTTGAGTATGGTCTCGTTATCAATGTTTTTGGGAGCGCTGAATTAAATAAAATCAGTCCGGAGCTGAAACGACTGCTTAAATTGACCATAAAATCGAAAAAAAGGCGTGTTTTGTGCTTAAAAATTCATTTCATGCTTAAGCTTCCGGTTTATACTTTTTAACTTCCGCGGGCTTGTTACGCAACTATCAAGCCTTGTAACTCATTTTTTCGGAATTTTTCAAAGGAAATGAAACTACAACCTTTAAAAATAAACATTATAACTAAACTTTAAACTACTTCTGCTCTGCCAATTTTAAAGACGTTGTTTGTATACTCAATTGGATAACTATGCGCATTATCCAATTTGCGCATTATTCTTTGAAAAATACAGACTATATGAGTATCGAGTAGTGCTTGATGATTGAGTAACTGCTCTTATAAAGCATAAACTGGAACCTTAAGCAGGAAAACACGCATTTCAATATAATTTCGCCTGGTATGCGAACCACCTTGCCAGAATGATTTATTTTCTTAGGATTCATGACTTTATTATTTCAAACTATAGGTAAAAATAACATTTAATAAGAGCAATCAACATTAATGAAGAACTATAATTTGGCTCATGTTTTTCGCCGGTAAAAAACATGTTTTTAACATGAGTGAAAGAAAAGAGTCTCTTCATAAAAAATATTTTATTGGCAAAGTGCTTTAAACCTATCATGAGGCCATCATCAGTGCCATAGAGTTAAAATGAAATTAATAGGACATGAGACGAATAAAATTAATAAAAAACCACAAATAACTACTTCTTCCTCTTAGATGGTAAAAGCTTGGACATTCGTGTAAGACGGCTCACTGAGCTTTTCCTGCCAAATTCCTGGGGCACATCCTCACTTCCTCTACCTTAAACATAACCTCTAACCACCAAATTCAACTTAAAATCTGTAAGTGTTTCTTATACGTGGTTTTAAAAGGCTTGAAAAAAGCAATTAAGAATTGTGATTTCTCACGAAGAGTAATGTATAATTATATTGGGTTGGTTGCAAATGTTTATCGGAAAAATTACGGTATTTTTTTTACAAAAATTGAATATTTTTAAAAGTCATAATGCGAAAAGTATAGTTTATACCATTATGTAATACGATAATATTTTCATCGAAGTAATAAAGAATCGATAAAGACGTATTTCTACCTCAGTAGAGTCGAAGTATCGTTCGACTCAGATAAGATAAAAGGGGAGTGCGTTCGTTACAATTTAATGGATTTTTAGGATACGATAGAACCCAATAAAGATTGAAAGGAGGGGTAATGATGATGACACCTCCCTCACTAAAATATCAAGAAAATGATGAAGATTGATGATTTCCCCTTCGGCGTCATTGACGTGAGATACCTCCTTCCTTTTGATGCCAATCACATCTAGTTTAAAAACAATCTAAACAAGCCTTTACTATCTGACAGCGCCGTCTCCCCAGTCTGTAAAACGATCCTTTACAGTTCCGTTTATAAACCCTGCATTTCCATCATCCCAAGTCAATTATAATTTGAAGGGAATAAGAGTAATGATTGTTTGAATAAATTCCCTCGACTGGTTTGATGTAGTTAACCTTAATTGAAACTGTACAACAATTTTTTTTCTGTCGTAACGAAGCAATTTATTATTATCTTTACATGACTAGTTAAGAGTAATAACTATAAATTAAAGAGTTGATTTAACTATTCTGACAATTACTGGGACGGAGATCGTTTTATAACTACTTAATAGACTGTAAATAAAATCGTAATTACTGCACAGGGTGTCCCAGCCACATGGAGAGCGTAAAGCCAAAATCGTGTTGCCACTGTTTTTCAGGGAAATAGAGGATCTCCGCAATACTGGAGTTTAAAACTAGTAGTAGTGAGATAACCCACTTTGACAAATAAAGACGGAGCTTGGAGAATACAAAAAACAGCAATGCTACGTACTATAATTAAATGGGGTATTAATTATTATTTTAAAATATTTATAAACAAATACGAGGACATAACACTTAGAGATAAAATTGGTGAGAAATCTAGAAGGATAAAAGGAAGTTTTAGTCATACGGAGAGGTTATTGGAGCAAGTCAGGTTACAAATATCATAATTATTCTCATTTTTCTTCACTTTCACAGACTAAGTTCTCGGACATACGAAAGCTAATAATATCATTTCGATCTTTGTCCGCCTCCCTAGCCCGCAGAACGTACACTTTTCGAGAGCTGGAGACAACGGAAACGTGGATCTAAATGAAATTTGATTGTCTCAAATGAGACAGAAACCAACCCCGCATATGCGTATTAGCAGCCAAGGAAACCACGTAAAACTCTGGCTGGGTTGGCCGGCCTTGAGTTCAAGACCTTCCGAATTTACGGTACAAGGAATAACCTCATATTTAGGTCCTCCCCCGGCTGGATTTGAATCCTTGACCTTCTGAGGTCGAAAGGCGAACGCTCTACTACTGAGCTTTTTTATTTCACCTAATTATGGTAGGGCGTAGGTCTATAATTTCTCTTAATGCTGGAATTTTGACAACATAAACCCCTTGTTGAATCCCAAAATTTTTCTACGAAGTATAATAACAATTTTAATGTTATATTACAATGACATCATCAAAACAAGTAATCTGATAACCATAAATTCGTCATCAAATGTCAGTATCAAATGATCCCCCAACAAAACGAGCATTAAGACCGCTTAAGCGTGATGGATTAGTAACAAAGAACAAAAGCGACAAAAACCAAAATGATAAATGATATGACGATGAAACAGTGCGTTGATCAAACGAACAACATAAACAGCTATTAAACCTCTAGCAGATGTCTGAGACGCAACAATCTACTTCTATAAGCTTTAAGAATTATTTCCCCTTTTTAAAATATTACTAATCAATCATAAACCATCAATCAATCTTGTTTCAACCCAGACTCATTCTTCTTCATTAATTCTGAGACTTGCAGTGTAACTTATGATGATGAATATGACAAGTAAGAATTATTTATAAAAGAGAGAACATTTTTTGTTTTTTGAAAGTAACAGATAAAACTTAGGTTATTAATGTTTCGACATCGTACATGACAAGTTTTATAGAGTGTCTAACAATAGGACAGCGTATAGAACTTGTCATTAAAATTTCATTATAAAAGCTACTGTAAACAATAAAGTTTTATAAAAAAATATCTAAGCAATTGATAAAGTTCAAAAAATGGTAATTTTTGTTGAAATTGCGAAAAGCGTTGTTGTTTCGTATCATTTGTTTTTTCATTATTATTTGTTGTTTCGTGGCATTTGGCCCTGTATTTAGCGAATTTTCGTCGCCTCGCCTTACATGCCGCTCCTCGGACCTCTGAGGCTTGCTATGGCCTCTTCAAGCCCACACAGTTGTTGTTGTTGTGTGTGTAAGTGTATACCGTTTGTGCTACTTAACATGGTTGAATTAATCTGATTTAGCTTGCTGTCTACCTGGTCATGTTATACCGTGTTTTAAAGCTATTTCTTGTCTGAAAGAATTATTTTTCTTGATGTCATAACTTGGGTTGATGACGTCATATTTTTTTTCTCAAAAAATAGGCCTCATAACCTCAGAAAGTTAAAGACTATCAAAATAACTATCACTTGCTAATTAATAACCGCAACTAGAATATTTTTATAAAAGTATCAAACAGTTTTTCATTAAAATTTCTTAAGCGTAAAACTATATTTTTAAAACGTTTTGAAAAAAACATAAATAATTGAGGGGTAACGTGAAAAACTAGACGCCTCGAGGTCTTGAAAAACTTTTTAAAGAAAAGCCAAGGAAGTGATAATAGGTTATTTATGCTGAGCAATAACTGTCACAGCATGGGGTAGATATGAACGTCATCTGGGTTGCCTTGTAATACCGTGCTTCTGCCAATATAATATAACGTTATGGAAGCAGCTAGCTGTCATGACATGTGATCTCTGTAATATATTAAATCCATTAACTTTCAACTTGACAATAGAAAAACTTAAGTAAACACTTTGTAAAAAGAAGATATTTTACATTGGGGGTCCCTGTCAATCACTATAGAGTGTTTTAATTATGTAACTGACCCAAGAGGCCCAGTCAGATTTGCATGACCTCTTTTATTTTGACTTGGGCCCAATCAGAGCTCAACATTTTAACACAAAGGACCCAAGTCAGATTTAAACCACCTCTTTTTTACTCGTACATAGAGGGCCCAATTGGAGCTTTATGGTGACTAACATCAATATAAGGACCTAGTAAGAATTGTACCTCCTTTTGTACTTGCTTCTGGTTGGATTCCAATTAATGTTTAATATCCTTCATCGCTTAATTAATTAATAACTATAAGATGTTCTACCTCTGCCCCTTGAACCAGTGTAATGTTCTTTGCTTTATTACGCGTTATATAAAGGTGCCTTCTATAAAATTTAAAAAGTATGAGTATTTTAGTTTTACGCAGGGGCAAGTTTTTACAATTTTTAAAATTTATGAGCCTGCCAACATTATGAATGCTTTAAAAAATTAAGCACGAGTAATCATTAAAAAATCATGACTGTTGTCTTGATAAGGAAAATATACTTTCACTTTTTTGAATTGCAAGAAATAGAGCCCATGTCTATTTTATGGGGGTTTCAGGGCCTCCAATTCTCTAGCTACCCCTATGAATACGAAAGCACTTCACTAATGTACATTTGTTGTTAAAAGTTCCTTATTTGAACTTCCTTTCATATAGTTATACCTACTTCTTGAAAAAATAATTGATTTATTTGTAGGTTCTTTAAATTGAATTGTTCTTAAAGTTAAAGAACAGATTTGTTTTGGAAAACATTAAACATTGTTATCTCAATGTTTTCCAAAATAAATCAACTAAGCACAAAATCCGTTTAATTTTGTGGAGGCGAATTCCCCTGGAACTCGATGTTTATCAAAATCAATAATTATGTCTAGTTGTGCTGTCAGCAAAATATTTTTTATGACGTCATAAATATGCAATAATGACTCAAACCAAATTTTTAAAAATTCATAAAACTTGGAAACTCATGAATGCTAGATTACAAAAGTTAAGCAGCATCGAGCGAGGTAAGTGCCTTGATAGATGACCGCAGGGAATAAGACGAATGTATTTACTATCTGAGAACGAGTGAATCATGTGAAAAGATTTAATGCAGTATAAATTTAACCCTAAAATACCTTAAATCCCTACAACTGGAACACCTAAGATATCCCCACCTGATGGGAATAAATATATCTTATATATGGGCACTCTAAAACTAAAATTCGGTTAAGAACAAAGCGACTACTAACTGTGAAAAATTTATAAGTTGTAATAATGGAAAATTAAAGAAGCATGCAAATTTAAATGTGGGTTGTAGTAAGTATATATTTATTTCGTCTAATTATAAATAAAGTTTCGTTTAATTCCTTTTCTTTTACTGAACATTCCATGTAGTACTTAATAATATAATAATAATAATGCCCGTTTTAAGGCCTTTCGGCCCTTTAAGGTATTCGCCCTGCGGAACCACCTCGGGTGGGTCACACCCACTATGCTCAAAAGTAAAGCTAAAGTTGGCGAAAATCTCTTTATAACAAATCCTATTAAAAACTGAGAGCATAGCCGGCTGTGAACCCGTACCTCCGGTGCCAAAAGTCCAGTACTATACGACCGCGGCTACGGAGACAGATTTGTAGTACTTAAATTGGAGTTAAAAATTACTTAAAAGTCCAACTCTGTCTTGGTCTAAATTATTTTAAATTGAAGAATGGCTGAGTGGTATATACGTTTAATACGTTAACTATTAATAATAATAATAATTAATAACACGTTACTTCATATCCTTTTAATCAATCAGCAAAGAAAGCTAAGGTTTCAATACCAATAAGAACGGTATTTGTATCTGTTTTACTTGTTTCAAAGGTATATGTTGAGCTAAGGGCCCAAATAACTGGGCTACTTACAAAAATCTGAACCGTTCCAAAAAATATAGTTGGTATAGAATGATTGAAGGTGTAGGAGAATGTCGGAATGTGGGGGTGAACACGGTGCTGACATCTAGTGGCAGTTAAATGTCTGAAACTAACTCTCCTTACTATGACATTCTTCCCATTTTTCTAAGTTAGTATAATGAATTCATCTTGTTCATTATTACCATATTAGCGACATGAGTATCTGCTTTAAATTCGTCTTTATTATATGATGTGAATATTTGGATTAATCGACTTTGTGCCAGAAGTAGTTTGTTGAAAATAAGACGACAGTGGCGCATTCTCGTAGTTAGCGTGCTGAACTACAAAATTACACACTAGAGCTCCTGTTACCTGGCTCCGGAACTAACCTTTTCTTGTCTGAAATAATAAAACCCAGGACCATCTTTCTTTATATGTCTTTGAACTAGTCGAACTTCCACTAAAATGTATTAATTCAGATGAGGATTCTGCTTGATTATCAATAGATAGGTTCTAAAATTTCTTAAGGTATACAAAATCACTTTAAGTACATTTTGATACCACAGACTCTTTCTCCATTCACAGAAGCATTGCGTCTCAGCTACCTGGAGCATTGTTCCTATTTATCTGTAAAGTATGAGTCTCCACACGCCCTCTCCCCAGGGTGTATTAATTTACATGCTAATACACTAAACGTCATCTCCTTTCTTCACAAACACTGTCATCTCTTTAAATTTAATCATAACTTTTCTCCTTTTTAACACTTTGAAAAAACAAAATTCTTTCACAAGTTTTGGAATATTAGTACATTGTTGTAAACTTACTTTTAAAAATATATTTTTTAAATTAAAATAACTTTGCATTATAAGATAAGCTTAAAATTATAATAAAACAGTTAAATAATTATTGGTTTTGAGCTAAAGAGGACAACAAAATTCTCTCTAAAAAAATATCTCTCACCATTATATAGTGTCTTTTTTTAGTAATAGTTTGGTGACGTAGCAAAAATAATTTATTTGATAACATAGATCCTATTATCAAATATCTACCTACTTATACTTAATTATATTTTATTGTCAAACTGATGACAATATTACCACTTATATAGCACTAATACAAATATATCGCTAAAGCAGTAATAAACGCATAAGTTTAGTATTCTACTGTTAATTTTGTATACACTAATACTCTAGTACAATAATACCTGGATTAATTATATGGACAGAAGTAATGTAGTAATAAACATTATAATAACTCTGGTTACTTTATTACTACTGATAGTATTGTAATTATACAATATTTACCATATTAATTAGTAATGTTGAACTAATGCAGTAATTTCTTATTTAGTACAATAATAGTTACTCTAAAGATATAGCAATAAACGCCTAAGTTGTATATTTTACTCTTAATTTAATATAATGTAATACTCTAATATAATTAAATAAATACTAAACTATAATAAAAATGTAATACTTAGTATCATGTATTACAGTAATAAATGGGTTAATTATATGAATAGAAATAATATAGCAATAATAGTATATAATAATATCAATTGAATTAATGTAAAAATTAATTAATGAGAGACCTACCTCTTAACTTTTCAAAAAAGACTTGATGCTCTTTCTCTGAAAATGTAAGATATACTACATACCATGGCAATATAATAAATGCTGCGGTTAAGAAAAACTCACATTACAGTCTATTAGCATAGTATAGTATTATTTTCTCACAAACAATATTTAGATAGTCTTAACGTTATATAAATCATTCAATATCAAACTACGAAATTGTGTTTTGTAAAATTTTGAAATGAGATCACAGAATATTAAGAGAACACAAATTTAGTATTTATAGCATGTGTAATATAAATTTGTTTAACTTTATATTTATTCCTCAAAATTAAATTTATGATTCCTTTCAAATTTTTCACCGGCACCAGTTGTTCAACTATACTGTTGAAAGGGTCTTTTCTACACTAAAACAGATTAGGTGTCTGTTTATATTTAGTTGAATACTACCAAAATCATAAATTTATATACTTTATGCTGATATTTTTTATTTCTTTTTCTAAACGTTGTCACATAAAGTAAGATTATAATGTTATTTATACGGAGAAAGGATAGAATTATAAATTTGTTTTTTTATTCTCCTTCGTTGAGTTGTGTAACATGAAATATAGCTACATAAAAATTAAATTGATAAATACACACATAAAATTATTAATAAAAAAATGAATTGAGTTTTGGTAATTTTCCATTCCAATATATATTACGAATCAAAGTATTCTTTCCTATCTCTTATATTAAAACGGGAATCATTGAAATAAGACAAATGTGACAATTTGTCTCAATTGTTTTTACAATATTCTCAAAACAATCAAAGAAGAGTATATGTACTATACTGTACTATGTTACATATGTCATATGTACTATATGTACTATGTTATATTGATTGTTTGTATTTATGTTGTGACAGCCCTTGATAGTCTTAGTGGTCTTATATATATCTGCCCGGTAAGCCCTTTAAGATGTCTTCCTTAGTGGTTAGAGGTGGTTAGAGGACCATTAAAACTCACTCCATAGTGAGTTTTAATGGTTACTTATGTATTAATTATTATTAGGAATTTCTATAGATCGAACAATATATAATATATTGTTAATATATATATATATATATCGTCATATATATATATGACGAATCTTTGTCAGAAAACACACTGTAGGTTGTTCGTAATTGTTTGTTATGAATCATATATATTATATATATATATATATAATATATATATATTATATATATTATAATATATATATATATATATATATATATATATATATATATATGATTCATAACAAACAATTACGAACAACCTACAGTGTGTTTTCTGACAAAGATTCGGTAAAAATGATAGTTTAAGATCTGCTGGATTTGTTTAACAGAACACCCCGATTACTTATTAAACTTCAAAGGATTTTATGAAATTAAAAAAGAAAATTAAATGTTTAAAACTGTTAAAACTATTTAAAATAAAGGTAAACGATAATGGCGCGTTAGCAGGGACAGTAATTTAACTGAATTTCGTCGTTTTTCATTATTTTATAATTTTTATAGTCTATTAAATTTTAACAATTAAATCAAAGATATCATTTACGAGCGATTAATTTTGGAGACTCATTTCTTTATAAGATCTTCAAAATAAAAGAAAATAAAATAAATTAAACTGATACAAATTTTACAACTTTTAAAAATGTTTAGTAACTTTAAACATAAATAGGAATGTTGACAGAACAAGAAATAAATAAAATTGTCTATGTTTTCTCAAATATAATAATAGTAAATAATAAAATGGGTGAATTAATAAATTTGTTTTTTTTTAACAATTCTTTTTCTTTTTCTTTAAGAATGTATTATTCAGTAATGTCAACACAACACATCGTCTACAAAGGGGAATTAAGCATATACAAGGCATTATAATGAAAAATAGTTTTTCTTTGTATCAGATGATTACAATAAATCTAACATAATACGCCACATCCTCTAGACGTCTTTAAAGTTCTATCTCTCTATAAATTATGTCAGTCATTAGATTATAAAAACGAACAAACAAGTAAAAAGGGGAAGAATAAAATATTATGCTAGATATTTCTTTTATTAGAAATTATTAAGAGTTAATCATTTGCAAGATTATATTAATGTTTTTGAATAAGATGGGGAGAGAAGTATGAAAATATTGCATAATAAACCCTTATACATCTAGATATGAATACACTTTACTGCCTAAGGAACTAAAAAAAGAGATAAACAGCTGAATGGAGGCCAATAAAACATGTTTTATACAACCGATTAGACACTGCCGACTGTAACCAATATATCACGACGAAGAAATCTCCCTTGGTATAAAAAGACATGGAAAGGAAGAAATATGACCCTGACTAAATGGGATGCCCGCCCTATAAAATATTATAGGCTTTTTTGAATTTACAAACAGTATTGTTTGCCCATAGGGAGAGAGAAGCAATAAAATGTCAGTTATATGTTTTATATGTTATAAAAGTTTTATGGTATGAGTTGATTGGTGGATGGAAAAACAAGGGAGTGATATTAATTTAAGTGTCGGAGTTACATAATGCGATTGTCTGTGGGGATGTTTTACATGTTATTATGTTTTAACCATTATTATTATTATAAATAAAAACAGATTAGTTACACAAAAAGTCCTTTTATTTTTAATATATAATTTAATATATTAATTTACAATAGAATCTAATTTACAATAGAAAAGAATTAGATAAAAATTCCCTTTTTAGATGTATTCAGTTCTAAATAGTAATGGAAATATAAAAACTAAAAATTTATAAAAAACCAACAGCTTCAGATAGAATGATCAACTTTAATTCAAAAAACCTCAGTCATATAAAATAATAGTGCTAATAACTTGATCCGTAGATCTCTAACATTAACTGATCCTGAATACCACAACGAAATAATACTAGATATTAAAAAAACATTGCATATAATAATTTTCCCAAATTACTAATAAACAACTTATAAAACAAAACAAAGAAAAAATGCAAAATTTAAATAATTCTAATAATATAAATAATTCTAATAATTTCAAACAATGCTAATATTAAATAATTCTAATAAATTCAAACAATTCTCAATAATATAAACAATCCAATAATTCTAATAATAAATAATTAATAATATTGACCAATAATTATAATGCTAATAATGAAGATCCTATAATTCATAATCAATTCGTTGCAATCCTATATGTACCTAACTTATCTGAAAAAATAAAAAGGACAATATCAAAAAGTCTACCTAACTTTAAAATTGCTCAAAAAAGTCAAAAATCAAACCATTTTTTTGAAAACATAAAGAAAAAACCAAGAAAGAACAAAAATCCGGATTAGTATATAAAATTCCCTGTTCTCAATGCCCCAATATTATATAGGTGAAACAAAACATATCTAATAAAGACTGGCCCACATAAATATGACTGCAAAAAGATAAAAATAATACTGGACTTTCTAACCACAAACATAATACAGGACACAGTTTTTGATTTTGACAATACCCGAATTCTACAAAATGAAACCTAATTGGCAAAAAGGAAAGTTAAAGAAATGATAAATATAGTCAAAATTGATAACAATGTTAATTTTAAAAAAGATGTAGAAAAATTAAGCTCCATTTACTCAAATTTAATAAGGAACTCTTAAAATCTTGTAATTCTTGATTTAGTTTAAAATATTGTTTTTTCAACTTATATTATTGGTAACACTGATATTTTTAAAATTCTTTAATGTAACAGTTTTTAACGGTTTTTTTAAACATAGCTTACCAAAACATACCAAGGTGCAATATGAAGTAGTCTGTAAAATTGTATTTTCATTTATATTTTATATTTGTTAACTCTGATGATGACTAATTTTTAGTCGAAAGCTTAGTTATTATTATATATTTAAAAATAAAAAATAAAAGGACTTTTTGTGACTAATCTGTTTTTATTTATATTATTGTTTTACAAGTCCACGAATAAGAAACTTTTAATTATCATTATTTATCTAACTAATAGCCATCTACTACTGTCTACTAGGTCTATACTTAGACTTAGTCCACCTCCACCCCCATGGGGGAGAGAACAACTAGAGAGTGGGGAATTTTTGTATATATATATATATTATATATATATATATATATATTATATATATATATATATATATATATATTATATATATATATATATTATTACACTTTGAATGGTAACACACACACCAATGTGTGTGTGTGTGCGTGCGTGTGTAAATGTTTTCAGACCTTCAATTGTCTAAAAGGATCCGAATGAAACTTGGTACAAAATTCATTTTATAAATCTACACAGATTAATTTTTAGTTATTGAATGGCCTTAAAGCATTAATTATTCCAGTTAAAATAAAACATTTAATATATTTTTCAAATGAAACCATCCTCTCAAAAATAATATTCGTATAGCTAGTCTAAAACTTTCAAAATCAATTATAAATGTTTTTTAAAGAAATAATACAATTTCTTGAACCAATAATTGATTACTGTAGGATTAAAAATAGATTGAAATTGTCTGGTGCCAAGAGGAATCAGCTCTAATGTGGTTAAAGAAATAATAAGAGACTGGCGCTCCGGTACGCTGTCCATTAGAGTCATTTTCCTGTCCCAACCTATCATTTGCTTTTTATGACCTCTTTGCCCTTCGTCTTATTCTAACCATTCATTATCTTCGTGTAACCAATTTTTCATTCCTTTGAACAACGAGGAGCTTTTACCGACAGTAATGTTCAAGTCATTAATTTTTAAAACAAAAATCATAAAGAAAAAAAATGAGAACAATCTGTAAAACCGTCTCTACACTGTCAGCAGTGTCTCCATTTCAACTTCCTGTTAAAATTACGATCTACAGCTCATAATTTCAATAAATAGCTGTAGAAAATTCTTGGAGTCGGTAGCACTGGCTAGGGGGCAAGGGTCAGTATCATAAGACGATCATTTTCAAAATAATGCTGTAACTTAAAGAGGATTTCACAAAGTTAATACATTTCAATTAGTTTAATATTAAAGGTGCATTCACAATACTGCGGTAGCGATGCGTCCGTCCGTTCCGTGTGGTGACATCTCAAATTCCAACCTATGCAATCGAATGGGACGTTTTTCAACAACATGTGGTAGCGTTGTGGAAAATGGAAATTTCCTCAAACCAACTAAACCCGCACAAATGATCTAGTGATTAGTATTTGATTGATTAAAAAATAGCTTGGAGGCCTGACGCGGAATAAACCTTTCCGTTTTGAAATTTTTCTCACCCACTCTTCTGATTTAGAGAAGAATACTTTTGTTTTGTTTGGGTTTTGATTCTTGCTGTACTTAGAGTCATTTTGATTTGCCTGTAGAGGCGGAGCCGACCTCTCCGAATATTTCAATAGCCTCTCAGGGGCTCTGTGTAACCTCTTGGAAACCTCCTCCAAGAGTAAGTTTAGTTGGTTTTATTGATAACAAATCAATTTTTCATTTTAAATTTTCGGTTAAGTAATACGACCTTATGGATAGTAATGAGTATTATTACAAATCTAGGACAAAACAAAGCAAATTCCAACCATAATACTCTAGAATTCTAGACTTTTATGGTATATATATATATATATTATATATATATATAATATATATATATATTATAATATTCTAATGGATCTATATTTTCCAAGGTTGAGTAAAACGAGTCCGAAGTCAATTTTCATTTAACTTAGATTATATTTATTTACGAGGTCGAGTGAAGCGAGTCTGAATTTAATATCACCATATAGACTTTGGATTATTATTTATTCCTAGGTCGAGTGAAGCGAGTCTGAATTAATATCACCATATAGACTTTGGATTATTATTTATTCCTAGGTCGAGTGAAGCGAGTCTGAATTAATATCACCATATAGATTTTGGATTATTATTTATTCTAGGTCGAGTGAGCGTGTCTGAGTTATGTCACCATATAACTTTGGATTATTATTCATCCGGTCGAGTGAAGCGAGTCTGTCACCATATAGACTTTGGATTATTATTCCATTCCTAGGTCGAGTGAAGCGAGTCTGAATAATATCACCTAGATTTGGATTATTTTTATTCCTAGTCGAGTGAAGCGAGTCTGAATTAATATTCACCATATAGACCTTTGATTTATTATTCATTCCTAGGTCGAGTGAAGCGAGTCTGAATTAATATCACCATATAGACTTTGGATTATTATTCATTCCTAGGTCGAGTGAAGCGAGTCTGAATTATATCACCATATAGACTTTGGATTATTATATTCCGAGTGAAGCGATCTGAATAATATCACCTATAGACTTTGATTATTCATTCCTAGGTCGAGTGAAGCGGAGTCTGAATAATGCACCATATAGACTTTGGATTATATTCATTCCTAGGTCGATGAAGCGAAGATTAATAGTCACCATATTAGACTTTGGTCGAGTGAAGCGAGTCTGACTTAATATCACCATATAGACTTTGGATTATTATTCATTCTAGGTCGAGTGAGCGAGTCTGAATTAATATCACCATATAGACTGGATTATTATTATTCATTGTCGAGTGAAGGAATCTAATTAATATCACCATATAGACTTTGGATTATTATTTATTCCGAGGTCGAGTGAAGCGATCTGAATTAATATACCATATAGACTTTGGATTATTTATTCATTCCGAGGTCGAGTGAAGCGAGTCTGAATGAATGTCACCATATAGACTTGGATATTATTCATTCCTAGGTCGAGTGAAGCGGTCTGAATAATATCACCATATAGACTTTGGATTATTATTCATTCTAGGTCGAGGAAGCGAGTCTGAATTAATATCACCATATAGGACTTTGGATTATTATTCATTTAGGTCGAGTGAAGCGAGTCTGAATTAATATCACCATATAGACTTTGGATTATTATTTATTCATTCCGAGGTCGAGTGAAGCGAATCTGAATTAATCACCATAGACTTTGGATTTTATATTTCCGAGGTCGAGTGAAATTAGTCCGAAGTTGTGAGAAAATTACTTAGGTACCCTCATAAATATTAATAATTTATTCTATCTTCTCAAATACAAAAAAACATTTCAGATCTAATATTTTAAATTAATCTTGATCCATTATTTTTGATTTATTGCAATGAAGCTCATTCGAAAACTAGATCATAGAACATTATAATGCCTTTCCCTTTTCAACGGGTTAATTTATATTTTCCTAAGTTATAAACAAGAGTTATATAGGGGATGTTAATCGGTTGCTATGAATCAATGTTTAAACTTTAAAGTAAAGCCATATTAGAAGGCATCAACTTTCTAAAATGTTTGCCTTAATAGCCTTTCAAAAATTTTATGGTCTTGTTTTAATACTGGTTAATATTAATTTTTCCATTATTTATGACTTTGTTGTCTTTGTATCTTTATTATGTTTTAGGTATTAATTACAGAATATAAATCCCGCTTTAGATAATTTATGTCAAATAATGATGGTTTAAATATCAAATGGTAAAAAAATATACTTTATGATAGTGAAATCTATATTGATAAGACATATTCTAAATTATAATGAATCTTTACAGCCGGAAATCTGAATTAAGGATTGCGGGGCATCGGCACTTGGCCGCTACGCTATTATTGTCCTTTCTGTCTGGGAAGTAGGCTAAAGGTGCATTCACTATACTGCGGTAGCGATATGTCCGTCCGTTGCGTACGTAGCGGTCATTGCGATACGGAAAATGATGGTTCCACAAATATCAACGTGACGCCCTCAAAAGTCGCTAACACAGCGCACTCTAGTTCCTTATTTTTCACTACAAAATATAAAAAAAACGAAGAAGAAAAGGTTGTTTTAACGAGCTGTGTCCGTTAAGATTTTATTTAAATTTCTTCATTATTTCAAATTTAATTTTTTTTAATGATGTCTAATGATAATGAGAATTTTTACCCTAAATGATAGTTCTTCGTCTAGTTCAAAGTATTTTTCTAATTTAAAATTTTATAGGGTCTGTTTAAATATTTTTTAACGCATCAACCCGATCAAAACGGCAAAAAATATTATCTTGTTTAGTTTATTATATTGTAATGTACTTGTTATAAAATGAAATAAATAGTCTTGTACTTTTTCTTAAAAAAATTAACTCTGGGAACTACTTGTTAAATACTATTTAGGCAGAAAACCCAAGAGAATAGAATTAATGTATAAAATTTAAGAACAATTACATTAAGATAAAGTAAACGGATCAAGATAATAATACTATACCATTCAAATTGGGAACACTAAGAATATTAAGAAATTAATCTGATATAATAATAATGCCCGTTTAGAGCCTTGCGGCTCATCAGGGATAGCCCCTGTGTAGCAACCGTTACGCTCAAAGTGATTCTAAAGTTGGCGATAAATTATATCTAAACAATATCTCTATAAACTGAGAGCGTAACCTGGGATGCGAACCCCTGACCTCCGTGGGTGTCAAAGGTCAGTGTAAAGACTAACGCCTTAACGACCTCGGCCATAAGAATATAAATATAAAAAAAACTTTGAACTAATAAAAACTAAAAAGAATAATTAAACACTTTTAAAAAGGCACAGCAGAAACAAAAGTAATAAACAATATTTGTTATAATAACAACTTTTTTACATAAAAAAAACTCTTTTATTAAATTCAAATTAAAAGTTTAAAATGACTTAAGTACAGCAAGAATCAAAACCCAAACAAAACAAAAGTATTCTTCTCTAAATCAGAGATGAGAAAAATTTCAAAACTTTAAAAACGGAATGGTTTCTTTCGCGTCAGATCTCTAAGGTGTTTTGTAATTAAAATGCTAATCACTGGATAATTGGTGTAGGTTTAGTCGGTCGCGAAAATTTCCATTTTCCGCAACGCTACTGCAAGCTGTTTAAGAACGTCCCATACGATTAGAATTTTAGCTGTCACTGCACGCAACGGACAGACGCACCTTAACCAGGACAAAACAAAAGGTTGAGGTCCCTCTACAGTAATGCCTCACCACTATTTAGCCCTACTGAACCCTAACACGCGAAGCAATTGCTTTGGCTTTAAATACGTGATACCTTGTTTTAAAGTTTCAAAAATGTTTTCATGTATTTTCATAAACTTGCCATATGCCATCTTTCGTTTAGATTACGAAAGCTCGCAAGATCGACACATATATCCTTGGTATCAGGAAGCCAAAGGAACCAACCTCCCCTCCCTTACCCTATTCCACCTCAATTTCTGTTATCTGAACAAACTCATAAGCGTCATTTTCATTCAAATCGAATCGGAATTTCAAGGTAAATCTATCTTTCTTGAGTTTGAAAATTAAAATTATATGTTTTGAACGTATAATCAAAAACCAACTGTCCATGCTTGGTACAAATTGCGTATGCTTAATATTCTTATAACAGCCCAGGTCTTAAATTTTAGAGGCTCACTTACCTCTCAATGGTTTCCCATTGTTTATTTCTTGAGAAGGTTATAAACACGCTTAAATTATCACCCACTAAAGTGGCTAAGTATAATCCAAAATTTAAAATTCATTAAGCACAAATGACTTAACAAGCACCACAAATGTAACAATTACAAGAAGCACAGAAGAAGGTTTAGAAGCAAACTCGACAACCTCGCACAATAACCTGCGTTTGGCACCTTTTTTTCATTATAACCAAGGGGAAAGTTTGCTCCTATTTCTCTATCTCATACAACTTCCATGGGGTCAGAAATTTTCCTTAACGCGTCATCCCCTTTATTCAAGATCCTTGATAATGTCTTATGATAAATGGTATCATTCTTTTAGTCTTGACTGACTTGATTAATGATAATTATAATCATTAATGTGGACTTCTTACTATTGATGATAATAATAATCATAATTACTTATGCTCATACATAAATGTCATACCAACTATATACCAACAATTAAATATTATAATTTATTATAACTTTAAATTTAAATTAATTATATCAATAAATATATTAAAATACCAAAGTAATATGTATTATGCATTAACTGTCTACTCAATTAAGATTATTTCAATATAATAATTATTTATTTTAATAAAAATAAAATTTAAATTAAAAGTTGTTTTATAACTTTTTCCTTATTAATTACAACTTGTCAATTTCTATTGACTCTTATAATTATTTTGAAACCCATATAAGGAAACGATAAGGAAACCCATACAGTTTATTTTTTATAATATTTAATTTTTTATAATTATTTAAATTAATAAATATTATTTACAATTAGAAAACACTATAAATATGTCTGGTTAAATTAATAAAAAAAATATTTTGCAAATAATGACATTTTTTTGCATTACTTTTAGGTATTAAAATAATACGTCTAGACAAAAAAATACAACAAGGTAGAATTATTATTCTATCTTATTGCATTTCTTTTGGTCATACTAAAGGACCAAATGCATCTTATATTTAAGATGCATTTGGTCCTTTAGTCGTTACGCCCCGCGGCCACATTGTATTAAGATATATATTCATAGAGGTATGTCTCTATATAATATATATATATTATATATATATATATATATATATATATATAATATATATAATTATATATATATATATATATAAATTGAAATGCTTAAAACATATTTTTTGGGCTCTGTATAACCACCTCCTAAAGTGATATAATAAATCAATTCTTGTCTGCTTGCCACACATTGTTTCTGTTGGGTTTTGGTATTAATAACGTAGTAATGTTAATATTAAACCAAAAGAACCTCTCTAGAAATTTAAGATACACGGTGAAATCGGTTTTAAAACTGTAATTCATATTTTTTTAAACATCATAGAGATGGTGGTGCATTACATAAACCTATACATAACCCCGCTTAATTCTGCATCTAATGGAGTTGTTGCCAACATTTGGTATAACCCCCCCCCCCCCCCCCCCCTAAATTAAATACAGGAGCTTGAAAGAATTCAAATTATTTAATTACATTAATAGTCAAAGGAGTTCAGGTTACTTTTTTTTGTTTGGTTACCTATTTGTTAGGTATAATTTGATGTCACATGCCCGTAAGACAAATTTACAAACAAGAAGAGCTTTGACTCGCTAACATTTGGTCTGCAAGGTGACATTTGTTACAACCACTTTTAAACTATTTAACAAAACTAAAAATATAAGAACAACACCCTACACGAACCCTTTAACAAAATTCAATTTATTTTAAATGACTTCTTCTTACACATGTGTATCGCAATAAGTACCATGTCAAAGACGATACGTTATTATTATTATTATTAAGTGGGGTTGATCCCACTCAATAATGGGGTCGACCCCATTTGCATAGCGACCAGTGTTCAATGAGAAAGATGCATGAAATATAATTTTATTTAAAAGTATATTACATTTAATGAATAATGGCACTTGCAAATAATTTTTAAAGTGCTTAAATTTTTGTGTTGTCAGATTTAGCAGGGTTAACTGAAAGGCTAACCTGTTTGCACTGGATTTCAATCAGCCTTATTGGTGTTTGAATAATCTCAAGGGCTGTATTTTTAAATCTTCCGGGGATAAAAATGATTATATCATCGGCGTACCCTATGGCAAAGAAGCATTTACTAATAGTAAATGCTTTCTTAATAAGACAGCGAAGTATAACGTTCACCACAAGACTCAACAGTAAAGGTGATAAGATTCCACCCTGCGGACATCCTCCGATGACTCAGGCTTTAACCGTCTCTGCAGCCACAGAAGCTATAACACTTCTACTGAGAAGCATAGCGATTATCCATCCACAGACAGAGTCTTTAACACCGCGTTGAGCAGTTGCCAAATGCTCCTTTAATTTTAAGATAAACCCCAACAACACAACCTTTGCTTTCATAAGCAGCTTCAATATGAAAAGTGTTTTCGCAAGTTTTTTTCGAATCCAATCGAAACCTGGAAATGACGATTTGTCGGTTGAGTCACGAAACTTGTATTATATATATATAATATATATATATATATATATATATATATATATATATATATATATATATAATATATATATATATATCACAATAAGAAAAAGTAAACAATTTACAAACACGCAGTTAATAATGACTCATATAAAAGCAAAACAGAGTAATTTCTTTTATTTTCCCCGTATTTTCTTGTCTAGTTTATTACTTTTCTTTTATGGGCAAAACTAGAGGGAATTATTGCCTTTCCTTTCCCCTTTATACTCAGTGAAGTGTCGTATTTCATTTTTTTAAACATAGCTTATAATAGTCACTTAAAGAAGAACCATGGGAAGGAAGGGAAAAAGCTTTTATGGTATATTATATCATTATTATTAACGGTGGTTTGGTTTATTGTAAGATATTATACAATGTTCTAAGCATTGATATATCCCTTCTGCGTTTATATTTAAATTTATTTATTACTTATTTCCTAATCGGGATTATTAGGAACTATAACTTTGTTTTGGGCAAAAATTTACAAAACGAAGAAAAATGTTGCTATGGATTTGAAATTTTGCACGCATGTATTCATGTATAAGACCAAAAAAAGTACCAAGTTCTATTTCATTTTAAGCATTACTTCATATTTTTTTTTCAAATAGTATGAATACTTTTTTATTAAAAAAAATCGAAAAATTTAAATTAATAGTGATAAGTTATAGTTCTATAGGTTCTAGACAACTATATTTTAAATTAGTTCAATACATATTAATCATAACTTGGTACTCCACCCTATAAAACTTTTATGGTAAAGGGTTACATGATTTATTTTTTGTTATTTGTATTTTTAAATAAATAAAATTTGAAACCTAAAACGAAAAAAACTAGTACGAATTAATAGCTAATCAATATAAACTAAATTATAATAATTTATAATAATTTATCAAAAGATGACAAAAAAATCAACTATATCTATTATCATTTTATATCTACATTTATACATGTATCTACTATCTATTTCTAGCTACATCTACTCGCTAAATATACTAACTACTCTAACTCTCTTTAATCTATAGTGTATACTCTAATACTCATAACTAAGATATAATAAAAGTCTAATTCACTATTATTCAAATTATCTAAAAATAATAGTAATATATTACAAGATGAAAAGTAATTATGAAAATGAAGGTAAGTGTAAACGGATAACTTATCACTTCTTCTTAACTAAATTGACCAGTTATACAAAACATAATTTAATTGAGTTGAAATTTGATTCAATTTATTAAATAAACAAGCATATTTCAATACGACAAATATATTTGTATTAGTAGATATATATTGATATTTTGTATATCAGATAGATTATATATTTATCGTAGATAATTATATAATCTATAATATTATATATAATAATATATAATAGATAAGATAAAATTTATATTATAAATAAATAAAAAAAGCAGCACTTTTTTTTAGCGTCATATACTTGTACGGAATTTCAATTCAATTGGATTACATGTCGATTTTGTACAAGTTTTTTAAACAAAAGTCATTTGATAAAAATTGAGATGAAACTTAAATGAAGCTACATTAGGGCCAAATCTCAATCCGATCGCAATATTTTTCCGCGTTTTGTGAGTTTTCGAAATTTTCACGGAGACATTTTTGACGTCACGGGTTAATAACGTCGTATAACATTTACATTAGCACAACTAAACATATAGCCTCATTTTTTTACAAAATTTTAACTCTGTTGCATAAATACACTAGAAGCTAGGATGATAACAGACACACTCATACAGACAAACAACATAGTAAAAACCACTCAGGAGGTCTTTAAAACACTTGAAACGAATAATTCCGGAAAAGTAGAGAAGTAAAAAAGAAAAAAACACAGTTGGATTATGTTCTTCCGTAATTTTTTATTTTAAATTGAAGGCTTTCGTGTAATGCGGGATAATTTATTTAGAGGTTGATTTCCACAACGGAATGAAAAGTGGGAGGTGATATTTTCTTAAGGAGAAAAAAAATGTGACGAGACCTCTGGGTGAGGGGATGACAAAGACTGCAGAGGAACAACCATCCATCAGGCAGAAGAGCGTCATCCGTCAGTGTCTCGGCAACTCATTCAATAGTCCCCGTAGCTCTGAGAGTGACACGAATAACAACTAGCTACCAGACATTCCGTATCATAGCAATAAAAGAATAAATTTATTTTGATAGAACTAAATAAAGACAGACAAAACCTAAATCAAAGATATCAATATCAACTCATCAGGGCATGAATATATTTTAATAAGCCTGTTAAAAAAATATCCTAAATATTATATTTTTCAGACGACGATTACAAATCAAATGAAGCATAGTTTTTCCGAAATGGACAAAATTGATTTTTTGGGATAGAGAGGCCAATTGACCATTGACCTCTCAGAGGCCAATATTTTACAGGGTAAAAGACCTGATATAAATATTTGTCATTCGCCCCAAAACTGTTTTGGAAAACGCTTGCACAATAAAAATCTGGGGGCACGGCAGTGCCCTAGCCAAGTCTTGCTGTATATTTGCTCTTAAGACCAAAAACACATAAAATAGTTCAATATTTTAAATCAATTACGTGGAAATGTATTGTGTTAGCAAAAGGTTTTTTTTGTGTTTAAAAAGTTTTGTGTTTCAGGTGCTTTTAAGACCTACTGATTGGTTTTCACAAAGTTATTTGTCTTTATGTGTTTGTTTATGTATACATCGTATGTTTTTTTTTTAATATTATGTTAATAAAAACATAATATTTTTTTTCTTATGTTTTATCATCGTGTTTATTATCATCGTGAAACTATGTTATCACATAGTTTATGTTATACACTATGTGATATCGTAGTGTATTTATGCTAGAGAGTTCAAATTTTGTACAATATCAGTCTACAGGTGTAGTTGTGCAATTTGAAAAATATTTTTTGTATGACGTCATTAATCCTCAATAAGGACTCAGCAAAATTTCGAAAAATCATAAAACGCGAAAATTATGCGATCAGATTAGTTTAATTTTTATTAAATGACTTATGTACATTTTTTAAAAAATTATAAAAAACAGGAAATAACCCAATTGAGTTTAAATTTGGTTCAAGTATATACTTTACGTAATAAATAAGTACACTAGTTTCGTTTTATCACAACAAGTGTATCTATAGTTTTTATTGGATCATAAAAGTTAGACAGGATTAAGCGTGGTAAGTTCTGTATGGTGACCGCTGAGAACGAAACGGATGTATTTACTATCTGAGGATTTACTTTTTATTTAGACGTGTTACAGTATACATATGGAGAAGTAGGGAAGATGAGGAAAAGTTCCGAGGTACCCCGTACCCGATTTTTTAATATTATATCTAGGAGATAGATATTATTTTCCTATGAAGATTAATTAGATAAAAAAAAATATTTTCTAAGGAAAGCAAAGCGTGTCCGAAAAATAAACATAATGCTTTGGCCAATTTTCTTATTATATAAGGAAATGTCAAAAAAAAATGAAGGAAACTTTTAAGGAAAATTTTTGAGGTGCATTGAACTTAATTTTTTCTCTATTCACTAACCTATTTATGACCTTTAATTTTATGTTTATACTTAGAGATGCTTTTACTTGAGAGGCCCTTACGTTCGAATTTTGAAACATCAAACAAGTAACCTTAACACTCTCTATTGTTAATATAATCAAATAAAGAGTATTAAATTATAGATACTTGTATACATAGAGATATTATTACTAGAGAGGCCCTATAGGTTAAATTGTGAAACATCAAAAAGTAACCTGACCACCTTGCTATAAATATACTCAAATAATTAGTACAAAATTACAAAAACTTGTATAGTAAAACGTTAAAAATACAAAACACAAACAGTGTGCGGGAAACCGAAATAAATTTGTTAACTATATCCTTAACTCACTCTTGAAGGAGGTTTCAATGAGGTTACACAGAGCCCCTGAGAGCCCCAAAAAGATGTTTCAGGCTTCTCAATGTATTGAGATAGGCTATGCTCCCTCTAGTATATATCTCTATGCTTATTGAATACAAAGTTTAAAATAGAAAACAAAATTTCAAACAATGTGGGAAAAGCCGATAAATATTGGTTTATTATGACCTTAACTAACTATTAGAGGAGGTTTCAATGAATCTCTGAATAATTAAGGTCTCTTCCTAGACCTAGGTGGGACCGGTTAAAAGGAGTAGGAGAAACCTAGGAAGAGTCTCTTCCTAGACCTAGGTGGGACCGGTTAAAAGGTGCCAAGTTAGGAAATAAGTAGGAGAAACCTAGGAGGAGTCTCTTCCTAGACCTAGGTAGGACCGGTTAAAAATGTTCTACAATGAACACTAAAGTTATAGGAAGAAGCTAGGAACAACCTAGGTAGAACATAGGAGAGATTTTTTTATTAGTTTGAATTAGAATAATTTATTCCTATGTGAATATGCAGTAATATTTGCATACAAACGAAGATGCATACCTATATATAAAGCGTCATGCTTAAAATACTAGGGGACATGAATTTAACATATTAATTGTTTATATTTTTCTGTTTTTAATCAAATTTTCTCGGAACGTATTTTTTTACTTTTAATAGAAACATGTAGGGAAATTAAAAACTTGTTTTTCCTTTTAATTACTAATAACTTCTTTGAAACAATTGAACGTTTGTAGATTAACATTAATCATAGAGAATTGAGATTTAATCTTGATAAATGACTTGATGTTAACACTGATATTAGTTTAGTAATAATACTTGGAAAAAAGTTGTTTCAATTGTTGATAAGATTCAAAATGTTACAATTAAAAAGTACTTCCAATAATTTTTTCCCTTAATAAAGTGACACGCGGCTTCCACGCATCAAAAAAATTGGAAATAAATAACTATTGTTAGTTCCAAACGAAATGATTCTTTCTCCAGTTGTATTAGTGTAATTAGACATTCGTGTCACATATTTATACTTCATCTAAATATTCTAGGCTCCAGATGTGTATCAAATGGGCATAAATTATTTTTTAGCAAATTAAGAATTATGACTCGAAAATCTACGAGTTTATAGTGCGCCATACACAGGTTAAAAAATCTTACATAAACGTATATATAAATATACGTTTATATAGATTATAAGGAGGCTTCTAAAGGTTACACAGACAGACAGACATATATATATTATAATATATATATATATATATATATAATATATATATATATATATATATGTGTATTATATTATATATATATATATATATATATATATATATATATATATATAATAATATATTATATATATATATATAAGGCTTGACACAAGCAGTCAGGCCTTGACTGCTTGTGTAACGTCAGACGTCAGAATACTGTCGTGTAGTACAATATTCACTTGAGCAACACTCATAAGAGTTTATTCTATACTGTCAACAAGATGATATTGACAGCTGTAGTCATCACGTTCCTTAGGCATTGTATTACCTGAAACACGGAATTGTTTTATTTCAGTCTTCTTTACATTCTATTAAACTGTAGCTACTGTTTACTCCCATCTGTACGTAAAACGACCCAACCTTTAGAACGTTCCGTTTTCACCCCACTCTCTCACCCATCCCCCCTCTCTCTTCTTTAAATGCTTATTTCGATTATTTAAACTTAAATTAAATATTTTTTTTACAGCTTAATATACATTTTTTAAACACATTTAATCATTTTATGAGCAAAAAATTAATTATTTTGGAAAAATGCAAATACTCTTTACAACCAGTGATAAATTGCCCCTTACTCTTTGCAGTATTAGATGTCCTAAAAAACATCACTTTGTAACAAAATATCTTAAAAATGTTTTGTTATTCCACAAAAATTAATACAGGGAGCAGAAAACCAAAATAATAATCAAAGAATTACTTTAATTCAGACTTCATAAACTTTAATATGTACTTATTACACCGCTGTCTATTAATTAAACTTCTAATTACAACTGATATAAACATCTGTTCCAGACTTTTATACTAAAGCATGCTATTGTTATTGTATGAAATAATAACAGAATGCAATGCGGCATTATTTCTGAGTTCTGAGCACTAATTATTAATACTTTCAATCATTTTGTGTTATCTAAGAATTCATATTTCGTTTATTAAGCTATTTTTTTATTTAACTTTTTCTTTTGCGATTACAATAACAGTATAATTAGACAAGTACTTTGTAATGAAGGTTGTACTTTAAATAATAGGTTGTGTTTGTATCAACAAAAAGTTCTTTTGTAACAATTGAACTTAATTAAATGTATACGTGAGTAAGTCTGTATTTAATTATCATTCGGATTATTTTTTATTACTTAATTATCTCATTAAAACTTAATGTGTAAATTTTGTTAGCACAAATAAGTAGCACGCAGAAAACAAATTATGTTCAAAAATAGGTATCATCTTGAAAAACAGTCTGAATTTCATTAAGTGAAATAAATATTTTATGGTTATATCAAAAAACCATTGAAACCATCATTGAAACGTCTAAAACGAATAGTGTAATTAAAAAACTTGGGAACGGTTTTTTTTAATTGCGTGACCCCAATCTCATAAGCCCATTTTTCTTTAAAATTTCCTAACACGTATGCAATCATTCTATAAAAAATGCTGACAATGACATAAACTGGCACTTTATGTTTGTCTATATTTGACTACAGCACTTATGTTTGTCTTATATTTGACGACATAGCACTTATGTTGGTTTTATATTGACTACATAGCGCTTATTTTTGTCACTATAGATTGTTGTCTTATATTTGACTACATAGCGCTTATGTTGGTCTTGTATTTGACTACATAGTACTTATGTTGGTCTTATATTTGATACATAGCACTTATTGCACTGGGACTACACTTATGTTTGTCTTATATTTGACTACATAGCACTTATGTTGGTCTTATATTTGACCTACATAGCACTTATGTTTGTTTATATTTGACTACATGCACTTATTTTGTCTTATTTGACTAATAGCACTTAGTTGTCTTGGTTGGACTACATAGCACTATTGTTGGTCTTAATTTGATAATAGCACTTATGTTGTCTTGTATTTGACTACATAGCACTTATGTTGGTCTTATATTTGACTACATAGCGCTTATGTTTGTCATATTTGACTACATAGCACTTATGTTTGTCTTATATTTGACTACATAGCACTTATTTGTCTATATTTTACATAGCACTTATGTCTTATATTTGACTATAGCACTTATGTTTGTTTATATTTGACTACATAGCATTATGTTGTCTTGACTATAGTGTTGGTCAGCACTTATGTTGGTCTTGTATTTGACTACATAGCACTTATGTTGGTCTTATATTTGACTACATAGCTTGTCTTATATTTGACTACATAGCACTTATGTTTGTCTTATATTTGACTACATAGCACTTATGTTTGTCTTATATTTGACTACCTTATATTTTGACTACATACTTATGTTTGTCTTATATTTGACTACATGCACTTATGTTGTCTTGTATTTGACTACATAGCACTTATGTTGGTCTTATTTTGACTACACTGAGCATTTTTGTCTTATATTTGACTACATAGCACTTATGTTGGTCTTATATTTGACCACATGTGTGACAAATCTCTATCCGATCATCAAATTTATGCGTTCTATAAATTTTTTAAAGTATTTATTGATACGTTATTGCGGGTATGAAACGTAAAAGATATTTTTTCTGATATTACCAATATACCAAAAGATTGATTTTTGTTCCAAGTTTCAACTTTATGTCATAAATAATCTAGGAACTTCACCTAACCCACACACACACATGCATACAGACAACTTTGTGAAATCGACACAAAAACTTAATAACACGTGATGCAGATAATTAACGTAAAATCCCGGTTTCGGATATTTAAGCTAGCAATACTTTTCCTATATAACCACGGTATAAATGAGGAAAAGTTAAAAATGGTTCTATATTTTCAAAACGGTGTCAACCCTAACTATAAGCCAAGTATAGGTAATATGTTTTATAAATATGTTTATATGTTAATACTATTTAAAATATTATATAATAATACATCGTATATATAATTACTACTATAATATTATAGTAATTATATATAGAAAATATTATTTTAAACAAAAATTATGATTACAAGACGAAAACACCGAAATTAACTCAATAACCTGCGACATAATAACGTCTTATTCATTTCTCCCCTAGGATATTTTGGCTTTTTTACCATAATGTTTAAATGTACCTTAACTCTCTAGAAGGTAGAGTATTACCAAGCAAATTTCCCGTACTGTTTTTAAATATTTTGTCGACAGTGTTGGTAAAATGACATTTTGCAGCAGTTCAGTGATGACTAATTTTGCAGCCGTAAGTAGATAAAAATATTTACCTTTATTTTTTAAAAAATGAATGTGAGACTTGTCATTATGTCTAGCCAGCAATGATGACGAATGTCGAATGATGGAACAGTTCCCAGATGTAGCATTGCATTTAGCTTGTTACAGTTCCTAGGTGTCTCTCGCAGGTAGTATATTTTCCTAGGTAGTATCAATGATATATGTTTTGCTTGCCATGCATGATGGCGGTAAGAGAGCACCGCTCGTCTCTGGTAAGTACTTCACATTATATTCATCTCAATTAATTAAAGGTCAGATTGAATTCAGGCTCTGTCGGCGCCCTGATGAGTTAGACGTAACGAAACAGAGTGGGACATGACATTATGGCAAGCCATCAATGATGACGAATGTCGAATGATGGAACAGTTCCAACTGTAAGCATTGCATTTTGCTTGTTACATTTCCTAGGTGTTCTCTCGCACAATTATATTGTGTCAACTATTCATGTTTTGCAAAACTCTGTGTATCAAATAATAAAAATATTTACCTTTATTTTTTAAATATTTAATATAGGTGGATCTGCTATATTCTACCCATGTGTATTAATAATACGTATGTTAAAAATTTATTCTTAATAAAGTATGTTTTATACATATTAAATTAATTTTACATCTCAGAACAAAACATAAATACATAATAAAACTATTATTATGTACAAAACCATATTATTAAGTCGAATTGTTAATTTTAAACAATTATTTTAAAATAGTTTTAATAATGCATACGTATTTCAAACCTAAGTGACAGAATATATATTAACAAAATAAACGTTACCCATTTTATATAATCAGATATTTTTGTATTGTTTAATATATAAAATAATAAATAATTTATTAACGATAGTTTATTAATATATAAAGTCGTATAGTTTATTTAAACTACCATTATAAGTATAACGATGCATACATAAATTTAAACTTTACCAACACTATATATTCTATATATAATACATGTTATTATAATATTGTATGTAAGTTAATAAGTAAGTAATAAATAAATACTAAATTAAGTTGGTAATAAATACCAATTCATATTTATAAATGTTAATGGAATTATTTGAAATTAATTATTATCAATATTTATTAATTAATTTACTTTTGCTTAGTTCATAATGGTATTGTAATTAATACACACCTATCTCTTACAAAATACAAACATAAGATGTATTATTTTATAAACAATGTTTTACCTATAATGTATTAAAATGTAACAATATTAATCAAATTGATAATAAGTTAAACCAAAATAATAAATCAAATATATTATATACAATAATATTAAATTATTCTCATATTAATATTGTTTTATATTAAATATGTCTAAAACTTACATGTTAAACATGTTACATGCCAATAATATTATTTAACATGTTAAAACATAAGTTGGAATTATGAAATTGAAATTTCGCTTAGTATTTCTAAAGTGAAATAACTTACATGAGATATGATTTGTTAATCATGAAATTAATTAGAATTTTGATTTATAAGTAATAATTAAAATGATTGGATTGTATAGGACTAGATTTAATACAGATTAAACTTAAAGATTGAACGCAATATGCAGTTATGCATGTCTGTTAATATTTATTGTATATATGTTATGCAGATGGATTTTCTGCTAAACATATTAACAAAACATGTTTTAGATTTGTAGAAATGTTGGTTTCGAAATGCGAACGTTAATATATTGTTAATTTGTATAAAATAATTAAATAGAATAGAATAAATATACAAAACGGGATAAAAAGAGTTTAAGTCCGAAGTATTATTCTTCTAAGGTTGTTTTCGAAAAAATTATGAATAGCAAAATAGTTGTTTGTGTACATAGAGATATATTACTAGAGGGGCCCTATTGGTTGAATTTTGAAACATCGAAAAAATAACCTGACTGTATTTGGTTATTAAAATAATCAAATAAAAAAAAAAAAAAAGTATAGTAACTTATCTAGTAGATCGTTTAAAATACAAATCAAAACACAAACAATGTGCGGGAAGCCGAAAACAACTGATTTATTATAACCTTAACTTACTCTTGGAGGAGGTTTTAAAAAGGTTACACAGAGCCCCATAAAGATGTTTCAGGTCCCTTAATGTATTGAGATATGCTATGCCTTCTTTAGTATATATCTCTATGTTTGTGTACATAAGGGAAAAATGGGATATTACTGACAGGTTTAAAGTTAAGACCTCGATGTGAAGGTGTGGTTAGGCAACAGAGGCGAAACCGAAGCCGAGGAATATAATTTTCAATTTTATCGACGAGGCGCTGCCAAAACAGGCAAATTGCTGTATACGTGTACGAAATGTTTCCTTTCCTCTCTTGGTGTATAGAATATTTTATCTCATCACATTAGAAGGCCCGACCACATATATTACTGAAAAAAGGATAGTCATACATACTAGCTACTTTACCAGCTTAGAGAGTTATAGATAGAGCTAAATAGATTAAATCTATAAACTCCTTTGGCTGAGAAATTGAGTTTTCAGTTTGGTTAGTAAACTATGTTAGGAGATCATATTTTGTAAACATTAGTTAAAGAGGTTTTATTTACCGCAAATGATTTTTTTGTAGTTGTCAGGTGTCATAGGTATGTTGTAAAGTCTATCTACCATGGATCAGTATGTTGCTAGTTTGTGTTGCATTGCGTGGTTTGAAGTTGTGTGTAGAGACCGACATCGACAAACATTCACACTATATACAAACAGAAAAACGGCTCTGCCAACATTACAACAGACGAAACAGATACTAAAAGACAATGGACAGCTACGTACATAAGTTACGTATGGAAAGAAACTTTCAGACATGCATACTTCTTAAGTAACACAACTTAAGAGCAGCATTTAAAACAAACAATAATATAGGTAACAAATTAACACATAACTCCAATAACTCAAATTCATATTACCAAAGTGGAGTTTACAAGATAACTCTCTTGCAAAGAGTGTCTACAAAATTATATAGGTAGAACAAATCGTACACTAAACACTACGTATAAAGAGCACTTACGCTCATTCAAAATAGATAAATCAGATTTTAACTTCGCCAATCACCTTCGCAAACACGGACACAAACCAGATGCAATATCAAATTCAATGACACTGCTACACAAACAATAAAAAGGACCTTAACTTGACGAACTTGAAAGACTTGAAATATACAAACACCGAATTGCTGACAAGACAACTACTGACGAACATCTTATTTTCAATCCGGTCATTACTTTTTCGGTACTCAAACTTGACAAAAAATGAAAACGGGAAAACCAAGACACCAATACACATTATAATAAAATACATAAAGCATAATAAGATGTTTCACTCGCACATCTGACTTCTCAGGGTCACGGCCTTAAAGCACACATTCCCTATGTATTCCTATATATATTCCTCCTATATATATATATATATTCCTATATATATTCCTATATATTCCTACACATTCCCTACCCTCTCCTACTTCCTTCCTTATCTTAAGAGGGCTAGTCGTGCTCATTGAGACAAGAAGTTATTCACTGATATAACTTTATCAGTCGAGAGCTCGAGTGTTGCCTCACCTGCTGATGGTGCCGTTAAGCCGAAAACCGGCCCAGGGATATTCATATTCATATTCCAACAGCAAGTATGGACGGTAGCTGATTTATTAATTTAGGAAAAAGCCATAATGTAGTAGCTAAGCATTAGTAATCATTCATTTTATTTCTTGGCCAATAATTATTGTAATTTTGGACCGACCCCCTATTCTCGAAGCACTTAAATTTTGAACAAGGTCAAGTAATAAAGTTGTTCCTCTAGAAATTAAATTTATTACTCCTCCAAATAACTTAGAGGCCTCCTTAAGATTTTTACCAAAGATCGCCTTGTGCCACGTGAATTACCAAAAAATCTTTCCCTAAATTTCGCAAATTACCATTAAATATCATTGAAAAGGCAAGTAATAGTGAACCCGTAATCCACTAGATGAAATTTCAAAATTATTGATACACGGAAGTAAAGCATATTAAGGGATCAGGATAAAAGGTAGGAGCAGAGAATCATGAAGTAATTATTCATTTAGGATATAAAAAGAAACATTTCATGCTATCATGATTGTTTATTTAATCGTAAAGGTTGTAACTTTATTATCATTTCATTGTGTTTTATGATGGTTGAAAAATATGAATAATTTTAAAATAAAAGAATAGGGACGCAGAGAGATATAAACTGTTACATGGTGTTAGTAGAGGACTGATGGTAATAAATTTCCAATAGATTGAATTTAAAACTCTTGTGTTGGAAGTAGTACACAATAGTTCGGTTTTCTAAGCATTGTAGACGTATTACCAAGTCGTTAACGTCCAATCAATTTCCTCCTTTGTGTCACAGAAAGGAGGCTTAAGGAATAAAAGGCGGGATAGTGATAGCACAACTACATTATGTCGTATCTCATCTTGGAACCAATTCCTTCCTTCACGCGGTCAGTTTTACTGGTTTAGTTTTATACGGTTCGTACTCTTGGGGGAGATATACGAAGCAGTGCCAAAGTAGTAGCAGAGAAACAACCCATAAAAGAAGAAATATAGACGTGTTATAGGTCCGGGGTCGAGCGAGGGGTGACTGTAATGGGTCTCGCGATAAATCAGAGGGAAAAAGAACAAACTACAGAGACAAACGAATCGGAGACCGAGGTAATGAAAAGTCCGCCCAGACCACTTGAAGGAAATCAATAGCAGAAACCCGCAATAAAATTCTTTAGGAAACAGCTGCCCTCAACCCCTGTCCACTTAAACTGGATATAATGCCTTCCCAAACAACATTACAAGTCTTTACAACGGAACCCAATACAAGGACAGGAAAACAAACGACCTCGCAGGGCTTTTCTTGTTTTTCTTCTTCACTTATTTTATTTCATAATGCTGTGAAACTGTCATGAAGAAACAAACTGTAACGACCCTGGGTAAGAGACGCTCTTAATATGTTTCCTGACATACAACTGAGGACAACTTTACACCATCTTATAACTTTCCAATTGCTCTTTAGCACAACTTACTTTAACAACAGTTTCAGTCAAATATATTGTTATTTTCTTTCTTTAAATGTTTATCCTATCTAATTGGTTTTTAATGCACACTAAAGAAAAAAACAATTCAGCTTTATGTTTATTGAAAGTTCATTCAAAATCTGAAAAACTGATCAGTGACATGTTCTCATAATCTTAGACATATTAGTGTTTTAACTTTGAGATTTTAATTCATTCTTTGAATTATACCTTTTAATATTAATTACTCTAACGTGTTCATTGAAAAGTAGGTGTTTATTCATGTTTATATATATATATATATATATATATATATATATATATTATATATATATATATATATATATATATATATATATATATATATATATATATAGGTGTGTGTGTGTAAAGTTAGCCAAGATACAATTAAAGCATAATAAGTCCTTAAAAGTCACTTTCCTCTATATTTATTAGGCCTTCAACTATAAAAATGATTTATAAGTGTGATTCGTTCTTTAAAAATAATATAAAGTTCCATTTTATACTTTTTAATATTGTTTTCATTATTTATGTGAAAAACTTTTAAGGATAGCTATTTAATAATTTATTTCGTTCAATTTATATCTGCTAGGGTTACACTGTTGGTTGTAACATAGGATCTAATAGAGATAGCTCTATAAAATGCATTATATATTATAGTAAGCTAAAGTTGGTAGCTGTTAAAGAAATAAGTTTTGACTTTTATGGAGGATCTGCAGGACTTGCGATTACAAGTCGTAAGATTAACTCGAGCCATTCTTTACCGAGAGTGAGGGGATGATGGAGCACCTCGTTCTACGGTGCTGTTATTTAGGTGGCATTATTATTAGAGGGGGACTGAGAATACCGAGGTAATATTTCAAACCTCAGGGCCGCCTCTTGAATTCGCTCGTTAATGTTTCTACAAGGGGAAGAGAGAGAGAGTCTGCTGAGAATTTACAGCTCAGTATAAAGCAGTCATAATTCTTAACTCCAAAGAAATGAAAAATATTTTTAAAAGGATAAAAAAAAGATAAAAGTTTAGCGTGAAGAAAAAGATGATTACAGTAAGGGTTATGATTTTGTTGTTATAAAATCCTAGAAGACATAATTTGAGACACGCTGTTTTCTTTCTTCATACCGGTGTTGAATGTCCACTAGGCAGGAAGAACTGAGAGTTTGACACCGGTGAGACCCGGGCACCAGGTCGAGCGTGAGAACGACTCACTAATCGAACTCTTTAGCCGCTTCAGCGAACCGACACGGATTTTTTCTGTATCCTTTCCCGACACATTTACTCCTTATGTTACCAAATTAAGGATGCCGCACTTCCCTATCGTTCGGAAGCCTAATCAAAACTTTATCGATCACTTATCTCAACGTTTAGTCTCCGGTGTCTGCTTACCTGTTCAGTACCAGTTTTTGTAGCTTCCTCTCGGTTAGTTACAAACTAAACGAGACTTCACGAGGCCCATTAGCTGCAATTAGTATGAAGCCGTAAAGCTATATGAAGGAGCTAACCGCAAGGCCCTACCCAAAAACCTGACGTCCCATTCACTTAATTTAACCATTCTTTCATTCACTTAAACATCCTTTACACATTTTCCCCTTCAAAAAGCATGCTTTATTCATGATTTATGTTTTCCCATTAACTTTTTTTATCTTAAGAGTAACGCGAAAACCCAATTTATCTTTGAGTTCGAACATTTTTTATGATCCCTAATAAAATCTTGCATTTCCATACAATTGTTTAGATTTTATGAGTTTTAATGAATGATAAGAAGATTAGCTCCGTATTTGGCTGCTTATTTTTGTTGCAACATAGCTTCACTCTTTTTCAAAGACATAATAGCAACATCTGTAATATTGAAAATCCGCTAAAACTTTTTAAGAGGTCACTGTACTAGTTTCCTTTCTGAGTTTAAATTTATTTTCATCAGAAGCTATAAACGTAATAGTTTATTATGATCTATGGTAATGTCTGATAGTATCGCACATAATATCTTGTTGGCACCGCAATAATACTGAATTGAAATCTTTTGACTGATTTATTTCGTACATTTCAACTGTATACCAGAACTCATTGAATTAAAAAACATAAATAAAAAAATATATAGGAGTGTGACAGGGTATATATCACGGACTACAACAAAGGAGGAAAAATTATTAAATGGATGTTCTCAATGGGTTTACTAGAAGTCATAAATTGACGAGAACCCCGTCGATTTAGGGTTTTTGTGATATCGAGGTTTTTAGCGCGGAGGAAAAATTGGGTTGTAATTTATGATATTCAAGACTCATCCAGACTATCAGTAGTCGTTCGTTTTACAAATGGGACGTGTCAGGATGGGAAACGGCGCCGTTTTTTGTATTGGAGACTCTCACATTGGGAAAAACGGTTAACTGATGGAAAGGTCATATATCAGAGAGTTGTAGAGAGTAAAAGAATGGGACGTAACTCACGAGATGTCGGGTGGAGAGGGTTTAGCTAGATATAACCTCTAAAATATGATTTGTCGTTCAGTTTTCTCAATTTTTAGAATCGCTTCCTTTTTTTCATTGCTGTGAAAAAACATTGTCCTAAAAATATCACCACAATTGATAACAGCGGTATTTCTCTCGATGAGTCCCCCGGACTACATAAAACCGTACCGACACTTATAAAATTGATTTCCACTGCTTTGAAAAGACGTCCGGAAACTCCCCTCTTTAAATCATCTGATGTTTTCAATAAATTTCCGAATGATGAATGAGTAAAACATCCCGAAATCAAAATAATTTAAAGTGATAAATCCCAAGATCCGTATCGTTTCAGTTTTCCCCAAAGAGGGAAAAATTCGAGTTGTAATTTTTTCCAACATGAAGCATTTCCGTCTAAATATCAATCCCCCTCTTGAAATCGATATAAAAAGACACCAACACGATGTAACGGGATTATAGTATTGGCTCTAAAGCCCTGCTTGCTATCTTGTCGACAGTAGCTCAAAGTGATTTACGACACAAGCCATTTACTTATCTACACAACGATCTAAATTACACTTATCCCATCAATTCCATTTGATTTACTGTTGTGCTTATAAGATTATTATATTTAGATGCACTGCCAACCAGATGTTTGATTGTTAATTTATTCTTTATTTTTTGTTTAAAGATCCTATCTAAAACCCTATTTCTGCTCTATCATGTTCTCCTTCTGCCTTATCATAATCAATGTTGATATGTAAGGGCGAGTTGGCGTAGCAGTACCCTAGGGCCTCTCTCTAGTTTATATGAACCTCCTAGAAAGGGTTGCATGGGTACAAATCCACCTTAGACTCTAAAAAGTCGGCTTTTTATTCTCTATCATAGAAACTAGTTCCAGAAGTTTTGAACTTCACCAAACAAATTTAAAATTATAGCGCTTGAAACGCAGTTTATTTACCTCCTGTTGAAACCTATGCTGATTGGCTACGGAACCTAGGACGTCTAAATCAACTGGACACCCTAAACAAACAATCCTTAAGAGCATCCTAAGGTGAGATCCTAACCATTTTGGGCCACTCAAGCTCAATGCACCCGTCAATCAGCCAGAGTGTGCTAACATCGCAACTCCAAGAGTAATTATGCCAGAAAATTTAATTGGAAGACGCTATAGACTGATTAATTGTGTGAACACGTACGCTGATCATCTGAATAATTGTGTACAAAATTTCCAATCTCTGCGACAAATACAGAAGAAGCATTTTAGAGAATTCGTATGAGGTAGAGGTAGGAGCCTTATCTACTAGTAGCAGAGCTTTAACTACTAGTAGCAGTGCCTGAACTACTAGTAGGAGAGCTTTAACTACTAGTAGCAGAGCCTTAGCTACTTAATTGCAGGGCCTTAACTACTAGAAGAAGAGCCTTAACATCTTGTAGCATAGCCTTATAATAATAATAATAATGCCCGTTTAGAGCCTTGCTTCTCATCAGGGATAACCCCTGCGGGAACCTCCTCGGGTGGTATTAGCAACCGTTACGCTCAAAGTGTATTCTAAAGCTGGCGATAATTTATCTAATCAATAATCTTCTATGAACTGAGAGCGTAACCTGGGATGCAAACCCCAGACCTCCGTGGGTGTCAAAGGTCAGTGTAAAGACTAGCGCCTTAACGATCTCGGCCACAGAGGCGGCAGCATAGCCTTAACTACATAATAACAGAGCCTTAACTAATAGTAGCAGAGCCTTAACTACTTGGAGAAGAGCCTTAACATCTTGTAGCATAGCTTTAACTACTTGTAGCAGAGCCTAAATTTAGTTTTTCCCTAATATTATATTGTGGGAATAACACAAACATCAGCTAAAAGACTTAATTAATTCAATAGTAGCGCTCTAGTCCTTAGAAAAGATATTTTTAAGTTCAATTCTCGTAGCGAGAGGTACCTCCAGAGAGGAGAAAAAATTTATCTTTTTCCTCTTGAAAAAGAAGAAAAGTGACAAATTACTCCCGGTGTGTGTCTGATATCATCGTAGCTCCCAGCTTATTTATGCTAGAAAGTTGAAACTTATAACAAAAACAAATTGCAGTTGTGCTATCCGAAAAAAATTCTATATGACGTCACTAACGGGGAGTAATGTCTCAGAAAAAATTCAACAAATCATAAGACGAGAAAAAATTTAGCATGCTTTTAGTCATACATACAACCAACATATATGTGCCAAGTTTTATCTTATTATTAGCATTAATTCAATTTTTATCAAAATTGGAAAAATTGAAAAAAAAATGGAATAAGCTTGCTACAAGTGCATTCCTAAGTGGCAATAAATAAATATATTAAGTACGGTAATAAATTAATAAATACTTCAATACAGTAAATCTGGTTTTGTTTCAGTTAAGCAGCATCGGTTGCGGTCATTTACTGGATAAGTGATGGCTGAGATCAAAACTAATGTATTTACTATCTGAGAATCAGCGAAGCGAGTCTAAAGATGTTTAGAACCCTGAAACGGATTTTGAGCCAAAAATTATGGTAAGGCCCGTCGATAATTTATATCGCCTTCACAACGATCTCTTAAACTCTTTAATTCAGCGTTAAATTTAAAAATGTATTTTTTCACTCATTGTTATAAATAATTGATTCGCCCACCACTGAATACTAATAAAGAATAACTATTACAAATAATATATTGGCTCATTTGTAATAAATCACTTGACTATAAATGATAAATCACAATACAATAAATCAGAGGATAAAAAATAGTTAATTTATCACTATGTACATTGATATTCTATAAATAATTCCATCTCAATCTATTATTTCTTTTGTAATATTTTGCTTCTCTGTTTTGTTCATATTTTAGGCGGAATTAATCATTAATTAATGGTACAAAGCTTAGACTATCAATGCTTATCTAACGTTGTTACAATGAATCACTTAGTATGAGAGGTCTAAGTGCGTTGGAAATAATTTCCACCGGAATAAACGTGGGTTATGTGAAGCATTGGAACACTGAGGTGTCGTTATAGTCCAAGAGCCGGACATAAAAAATGTGACTCATTTTGTACTACTTTAAACCAAATTTTTCTGGTAAATAAATCTTAAATTTTGAAGAAAAAACAGTCTGTCTATCCAGCAGTAGAGCCTTTAATATGATTGCGCATGCTAAAAATTGTATAAAATCCCACAAATTTTAGTTTTCTTAAAATAAGTTGTTCCCTGTGGGTCGTGTGCAAAACATGACAAAAACTTTTTTTAAAGCTGATAAAATATTCTGTAAAATGAGGGTTTAATCATCACAATCTGATGACTACAACCAAAATTATGGCTGTTTCAAAAACACCAAAAAAATGTTTAATTTATGATGAACTAATTAATGAAAAATTGTGAGATATGATTTTGAATGAGCACCAGTGGAGTTGTTCATAATGAAAGGAACGAAGAAAAATAGTGAATTTCTTTGAAAAAAGATTGGATTTTATTCTTTTTTTTGGCCATTTAACAAACGTCATAACTTAAGTTGTAGTTATCCGATTTTGACGAAAAAGAAATAGTCTTATAGGAAATTTTATTACCTTTAAAAACTGTCCTCTTCATGTTTTGCACAGGGCCTACAGGGAGCCACTTATTGCAAGAAAACTGGAATTTGTGCGATTTTCTCATATTTTGAGTGAGCGCATTCATATGAAGCACTCTGGATAGGCAGACTATGCTTTTTCTTCCTAATTTAAGGTATATTTTCAGAAAAAATTGGTTTAAACTAGTGCAAAATGAGTCACATTTTTTAGGCCTGGCTCTAGGACTATTAGAGAGACACTAAAAAGTAAAAGGATTCCATCCAGATATATTTACCGCCTGAACTTGCAGAAATGTCTAAACTTGTTCAGGGGTACGCTGTTTCACAAGAACGCTTGTTAGACTCTTAAGGTATGCTATAGCATGACAATGTCATGGGATATGCTGATAGTGATTTTGGTATATAGACGAATTTATCTAATCGTAAAATTATATTTAAATAAATCGTAAATATAAACACGTTTCAATTAATCATATTTTAATCTCTTTGGTCCCTATTCACCAACTTAAGCTCGTTTAAATTAATCAAAATTACTAGATATACGAAAGAAAATCGTGATGTTATGGCACCACTGTATTTTTGACATGCGCGTTCATAGATATATTATTACTAGAGATGCCTTATTTGTTCATTTTGAAACATCAAAAAAGTAACCTGACCACCTTCGACTATCAAAATAATCAAATCAAAAGAACAAAATTACACTTATACACGACAACATTTCAAATGCATATCAAAACACAAAAAAAAAATGTGCGGAAACCCGAAAACAATTGATTTATTATAACCTTAACTCACTCTTAAAGTTATAAGATTTCAATGAAGTTACACAGAGCCCTAAAATGATGTTTCAGGCCTCTCAATTAAGATAGGCTATGACCCCTCTAGTAATATTATTTTTGTGTGCACTTTATTTAAATCACCTCCACCATTTTACTTATATGTGTTAAGATTTCATGAACCAAGAAGGCCCTTTAGGTTAGATTTTGAAACATTAAAAATTTAACCTTGCTACCTTTGATTATTACTATATTTAAATAATCAGTACAAAATTACATTAACTGAATAAAACGTTAAAATTTAATACAAAAACAAACAATGATTTGAAAAGCCTAGAACTATTGTTTCATTATAACCTTAACACAATCTCGGAAGAGGTTTTAATGAGGTTAAACACATCCCTAGAAATACTAAAAATATATTTAAAGCCTCATAATGTATTGAGATACAGTATGCCCCCTCCTAGTAATGTATCTATGATTAAAATTAAGATATAAGACATCACATTTCAACGAAATTTTAATTTTAATAATTACCTACTCATAAATTCATTTATACTAAAATACGGGTTTTTAGCCCGCCACTCATTAACAAATCGACTTGAAAAATAGACGTTTTGGTTAAAATGATAGGGAGCACTTCTTGGGAATTTGTTTATGAATAATTTTTACGTGCCCATAGAGTTATATTACTAGAGAAGGCATACACTACTTAGGATATCTTAATACATTTTTGGGGTTCTCAAAGGGTTGTGATCTTCATTGTAACCTTCTCTAAAAGTGTTTAATGGTTATATTATATCAATCATCGTAAACTTTTCTGATTTTTTTGTGTTTTCCTAGTTTAAAGGTTCTGCTATATTATAAATGACTGTAACATTGTGCTGTTTATTTCACTATAACAAAAATCAAAGGTGTTTAGATTACTTTTTGATTTTTAACATCCAACTAGTTGGGCCTCTTTTAGTAATAATATCCCTATGCATACACTTCAGTAAATATTCACTTATGTAAGTAAATGATAAATGATAGTTAATTTCAGTAAATGAAATATAATCTCGCGTCACAACAATTATAACAAATACTTTTTAATCCAGCAAATTGAAGTTTAAATTTAATCTCTAGTTAAAACATGATTCGAGAGTTAAATTTCAGGTTTTTACTAAACCGTGGATTAAATTAGTTTCATGAATACCAAACTTAGTTTAAACAAGACTTGATAATAATATTTATTGCTAAAATTAGAGCTTAATTCTTAGAATTTACGCGTAATTCTAAAAAAAAGCGCAGAAACTCTGTGTCCGTCATAATTTAAATAAGCATTAAAACAAAAGAAATACTTAAATTTAGATCTATTATGAGAGCTATGCCGCTAAACTGTCAAGTTTCTTTTGCACAAAAAATAAAGAATTTGATGAACAAAGATAGTTAAAGACATTGGAGTTGGCTGTAATTTGTCAGCGTTCAAAGTCTGACACAAGATCATCACTCTTCTCTGACAGCCCTCTCTATTCTCTCTCTCTCTCAGTTGCTCTCTTTACAGTTTACACCATTATATAAATACTGTGAAATAAAGAAATTTAAAAAAAATATGTATTCAGATTATATTAAAGAACTGAGTACTTATATTTACAAGTTCATTGTGCATTATATCATAGCACTAAAATATATTAACTTAAATTTGAAAATTATATTATATGATACTTTTTTGCGAGAGGTAAATGACAAAATAAGCTTACAGATGGCAAAAAAGCTTACATAGCCAAATTAAAAAGTCCTGCTTTAGCGGTCTTTCCCACTCTCTAAACTCTAATATAGGGAGAGCTTTCAAACCGAATCTTCTCGATCTAGAGTCCAACCAGTAAATGAAGTTAGTAAATGAGACACGAAATAATTCCATAAAATAGGCTTACTTTATTGGAGCGATTCCCCTCTCATACAGCAATTTAGAGGGTGGACACTTAACAATCCGTCAGAAGAGGAGTAGAGGAGGCGGGATCACACTTATACCCAAATGCTTTTATTATATCTTTCAAAATTATATTTTAGAGTGCAAGGGAGGCTGGTGCACATGAATATTTAAATATGCATATTTTTTTAAAAAGCCGAGTAATTTTTTTAATAAAATATTTTTATACTAAAATTGAAAAACAGTGTTTATGACTGCACACTGCCTATAACTCATATTTATATTTTTTCTTTTGACATAAATAGCATTGAAAAAAAAAGAAAATCTTTTTTTATATACATTTTACTAAATAGAATTTGGATAAAAAGTTAAATTAATAAAAAAGTCGATTAATTGAAGTTACAGTTTGGAAAAATCGTAAAAGCCTTCAAACATACATATTCAAAGGTTTTTTTTATACAAGTTATGGGTTTTTTTAAAACACATTTCTTTAATGTTGGACCCTCCTATTGAAAAATATTTATTGAATAAAATATATTACTTCAAAAAATATAATGAATGAAAAAAAATAGAGGGGAATAAAGCCGCAAAAATTTATTGGTTTCAGACAGGTTAATGATCCATGGAAGAGTCACTAAATTTCCCCCATTTGTTATGAAGTTATGAAAAAAGAAAAATTCAAACAAAAATAAAAGAACGATAAAAAATTGCTTTGTTGAAATATAATATACGTTAGCGTATTTAAAGAAAGGGCTAAATGGGAACAATAATAGCTGTGTAAATCATCTTCAATTTTTTTATTTAGGGATGTTTGAATACAATGGGATATGGCAGTGGCGTAATAAGGCTGAGAGGCGTAACAATGCCATAACTCAGTTTTACGATCAACCAAATCCCGTATACAACACTGACAGATAAGTTATAGCTCGTAAATTAGTGTAATTTTTTATTGTTTCCTGTTTTTCTTTTAATGTTGTGAATGAGTTGTAGCTGTGTTTTTTATTAGCATTGATGCCTTGATATACATTTGTAATTATTATTTGACTTCTAAATACATTACTTTTAGTTTATGTTTCTACATTTCCTCTTTTATACCGTAGTTATATCAGAAAAATATTGTGATGAGAAAAAAACTGAAACCGGGACTTATCAGAAATTATCCGTTTCAGGTGTTTTTAAGACCTCCTGAGTGGTTTTTACAATGTTGTATGTGCCTGTTACCATCGTAGCTCCTAGTGTAATTATGCAAGAGTTAAAGCATTGTACAAAAATTAGTCTACCGCTGTTGTTGTACCATTCAGAAAAAAAATATTTAGGACGTCATTAACCCGAAATTATGACTTTTAAAACGCAGAAAATGATGCCATCGGATTGAGATTCGGCACGCATGTGACCATGTATGAGACTAACATATGTGCAATGTTTCTTGTTATGACAAGTTTATCAATTCTTTTTGTTGGATCATAAAAGTTAAGCAGCATTAGGAACCACTGACTAGGTTCCTAATGCAAGGCATTAGGTTAATTATAAATTTGTATTTTTTACAATTGGCCCTGTAATGAACATTTTTGCTTGTCTGCAACCAGCAAAGGCATAACGGTTATGTTTTAGGGTGTTCATTAATCAGCTATCCAAGAGTGTTTTAGCATGAGTTACTTAGAGGGCAAGGACAGGTTCTGGTCCAATGAATGGGATTTCTGCTCCCAGTCTAGCAAGTTTATCTGCTTCCTCATTAGTTCCTCATTATGTAATGGTAGACTTAATATAGTAGAGTTGCAATACCTAAAGGGTTCAGTTGAAAGATACTATAAATAGATAGTATAAACATCTAATAATGATGTAGGTTAAAAAAACCAGATTACAGAGTTTATGTTCTTGGAAGTATAGCTGGTTAAAAGTACAGTTAGAAATATTGATACGAAAGTATAGTTAGAGGTACAAATGATACAAAATTATAGTTAGGGTACCGGTACTGTTCCTCTAAGTAGCGGTAGTTAATACTTCTCCCAAGTAGCTATAAGTCACATATCAATGATCCCGGTTCTTACGGCGAAAGCCAAGACACATAAATTTAGATCCCGAGGCGTAGCTGATGTGACCATACATTTAATTTCCTGATGCGAAGGAAATAAGGTACTAATTTGGAATGATGTGATAAAAAATAAACTCAATATTTTGAATAACAACACAATTAAGAAATCGTTTCCTTTAAAACACGGATTTGTATAAAACATAATAAAAACACTAACAAGAGGCCTTCGGGGCTGGGGGCAACATGATTGTTTTATCAGTTCGGCATACTGGGTATATAAGTGGCATACTGCCACGATATAAACGAATTATGAAATATATTAGAGAAAAAAACTCGATTTGTTTACATTATGTCAATTAATGACATTATTTTGTTTGATACATGTATCGTGGGTATTGACTCCAAGATCGTTAAGGCGTTAGTCTTTACACCGACCTTTGACACCCACGGAGGTCTGGGGTTCACATCCCAGGTTACGCTCTTAGTTTATAAAAGATTGTTGTTTAGATAAATTATCGCCAGCTTTAGAATACACTAAAGCTGGCGTTGAGCGTAACGGGAACCACCGAGGTGTTCCGCAGAGGTTATCCCTGATGAGCCGCAAGGCTCTAAACGGGCATTATTATTATTATTATTATATATGTCAATCAATAAAACCTGATATCTGATATCACAATGAAACTTCGTATGTTTGTGAACCATACATAGCAGTATAAAATTTTTCACTAAAAGACATTTTTGGAAATGTTTGTGGGTCATTATGTGGGTTAATGACGTCACACATATTTCATAAACGGCAGGGTTCGAGTCTTTGACAAAGATGATTTTTGTATTAAGTTTCATTTCGACCCGAGATAGCGTTCAAAAGTTATCATGTCCTATAGAAACGTCTAGACACACACACACGCACACACACACACACACACACACACACACACACACACACACACACACACACACACACACACACACACACACACACACAACACACCACACACACACACACACACACACACACACACACACCACACACACACACAACATATATATATATATATAATATATATATATATATTATATAATATATAAACATATTTTTACATCTCAATTGTGTTTATTCTTTAAATTGGAAGTTTAGCAGGAAAGAAGAATTAAAAAATTCAATTTCGCTCACTTGGGCTTAAGAGAATATATTTTGAGTTTTACAAAAAAGGTTTGGAAGTTAGCACAAAACAAATGTTGACCATATTGCGGCAAAAGTTTGAACAATTTGTGACGTTATTTTGGCACACAATGAGATGTAAAAATATGTTATATATATGTATATATATATATATATATATATATATATATATAATATATATAATATATATATATATATATATATATATATATAAAATATTAATCAATTTAAAAGTATTTCCTTAATTAGTATTGCAAATGTATAAATAACTACTTAGCCAATTAAAAAAAATTGTTTTAAATTATGGTACATAAATTATGTAACATATTCCACTAACATAAATTATATATAATCTACTTTTGAACAAATACGAATATTTAAAATAAATACTTGCATTCTATTCCATGTTTACGTGTATAATCTTGTTGACCTTTTTAACAAATAAATAACTTGAAAATCAATAATTGATAAATTATATTTTAAATAAATAAATAAATATAAAATCGTTGAAGTAAGATAATAAATATTAATGATAATTATAGGAAAGAACAAATAAAGAAATATTTTAATTTAACAAATCATGTCTTTATTAATAATAATTTATACTTTATTTATAAATGATATTTTAATATCAGTTTGTTATGTAATAAATAGTTAGTATTTATGGAAATAATATTTATATCTATATTTATTTATGATTATTACATTTCGATTTCTTATTTAAAATAAAAATAATCGTGAACCATTTAAATATTTATTTTTTTATATTTTAAGTGAATTTCAAAATGAAAATGTGCTAATGATGATTGAGAAATCCATATTCTGTAAGAAATGAAGAATAGTCTCTCCACAAAAACAATAGTTTATTGATACATCAACTATTTGTCAATAGTTTAACTATTTAAACCATGTAAACTTACTAAACCTCATAAACATCATTTTCCATTGGTAACTACTAAACCTCATAAGCATCATTTTCCATTGGTAACTTACTAAACCTCATAAGCATCATTTTCTTTGAGAAACTTACCAAACCTCATAACATCATTTTCCATTGGTAACTTACTAAACCTCATAAACATAATTTTCCATTGGTAACTTACTAAACCTCATAAGCATCATTTTCCATTGGTAACTTACTAAACTTCATAAGCATCATTTTCCAGTGGTAACTTACTAAACCTCATAAATATAATTTTCCATTGGTAACTTACTAAACCTCATAAGCATCATTTTCCATTGGTAACTTACTAAACCTCATAAGCATTATTTTCCATTGGTAACTTAAAACCTCATAAGCATTATTTCCATTGGTACCTTACTAAACCTCATAAGCATCATTTTCCATTGGTAACTTACAACTCACATTTTGTAACATAAGCATAATTTTCAATTAAAACTTAGTAAAACTGATAAGCGTAATTTTTATTGAAAACTTACTAAAATCTATTAGCCTGTATTTGAATTAATAATAACTTAATAGTCATAAGCAACATTCTTCATTGAAAACTTACTACAAGCTAACAAGAATGTCTTAAATAATAGAAACAAACTTGAGAGTCCTCTTTTTTTTCAGTTTTCCTATTAGACTGCAACATATCATTTGTACCAACCAAACAGTCCGCTTATTAATCTTAGTTTATTTCTTAAAATAAACCATCCAAAGTAACATGTAAAAAGAATACAACAAAAAATAAAAAATGAGATAGTCATTTGTTAACCGAGATATGAAGGGAAAAAGAATTCTTGGCATGAAGTAAAAAGATGATTTTAAAAATAGAGAAGACTGTGTATAATGTCTACTGTGTTTCTTGTCATGAACCTTTTGATAAATAGAGTGATTAAAAAGTTAATTTATTCATTAATTTTGTTAAAAAAAAGATGAAAGATGACAAGATTACTGAAAAGAAATATGGCAGGCTTTTAAAATTGAAAAGGTCTTGTTTGAAACAAGCCCACATGTTTAGGCGCCTATTCTGCATATTAAATTGATGTTTGATGTGAGTTATATAATGATTTATTAATTGTAATGACATAGATATTAATCAAGTTGAGAATGTATTAATTATAAAATATAAATCTGTTCTATTATCCAGTAACTAGACATCTATTTTTACTTTATCTTATTTATACCGTAGGTATATTCAAAAAGGATACTGTGTGCGCCAAAAATACGGAACAGAGATGTCACCTGAATGATCCGTTTCAGATGTCTTTAAAACCTTCTGAGTAGTTTTTGCAAAGTTGTCTGTCTGTGTGTGTATCTGTTACGATTAGCTCTCAGTGTGTTCATCCTAAAGAGTTGAAACTTTATACAAAATTCAATCATTATGTCTGGTTATTTTATCCGGAAAATAATTGTAATGACGTTGTGCGGTGTGTTTATTTCAAGCCGAATAATCTGACTTGTTAAGCTATCTGACTTGTCTGACTCCAAGGTTGAAGGTCCGCACTACGTCGTGTTCAGCTCAGGTGAAGGTTTTATCGTTAAACTACTTAATAAAACAAGACTTAAATCTCCTTAGCTGGCAGTGATCCTGTTTACTGGGCATTGGCTTCTTTAAGTTGCATTCTAGAGAGACATGTTACTGTCTTCAAGTTTCTGAACTATAATGAGGAAATGCGGCAAGTAGTCCGCCTTTTATACTTTTCTAAAATGGACGCGCATGCGCAGTAAACATTTTCACAACCATATGATTTATTTTATCAAAACAAACATTCAATCTTACATATTCTTTGGTTATTTACAATGTTACCTTACAATGTATTAAATTCATACTATATTTAATATTTACAGAATTTAATACAGAAAATTTGATAATATATTCAATACATAATTTAACAAAATATATTTTGTATTTTTATATCGAAAAAGCATTATTTTAAGCTTAGAATAATACTATATATAGAAGGAGCACTACTGATAACACGAAAGGCGGTTCACTGGTGCAACTAAGTAATGCTGCCACCCTAACAATATACAATTTTCTAAAAAAAAGTTGGCTATACTTCCGGTTGCTGAATTATTATGTTCTATTATTAATTAATGATTGATTATTCATAAAATACTAATATAAACATCGGTGCATTACAATATTTAAAGCATTTTAAATTGTAATTTAATGTATTTATTAAAATTATATATTAAAAGTAGTCCTCGTCAACTAAATGTAGATTCTTGTATTCCGCCACCCTTTTGACATCTAAGACCAGTTTTATTAAGTACTCAGCACGTGTTTTAAGTTATTATATTTGTTCTTTACGATCTTTCTTCATTAATAGATATTTATGACAAATATTTAAAATATGTTATGTTGTCAGGTTGGCAGCATTACTTAGCTGCACCAGTCAACCGGCTTTCGTGTTATCAGTGGAATTACATTGTGTTTACGGTCCTGTGCTCCTTCTATGTATAGTATTATTCTAAGATTTTAAGTAAACAACGGAAGGTTATGATATAACAGGTTATACTATAATTTGACGAAAGTTTTATTACTTACATATTAATTGAGTATGAGTATTCTCATTAAACTAAATTATATTAATATCAATATTTATAATACACAATTGTTTTACTTAAGCTAAAGCGTAATGATTACAAAATTCTAACGATATCGTGTCAACAAATCGCGGGTCAGTACCGGCAGCGATGTTGTTGACAAGAGCCGTAATATTTATTTGTTCATATTATAATACAAGTTAATCATGAACAAATAAACTTAAACAAAGATTAATATTATAAACGGAAAATTATCTTAGGTAAGTGGGTAGTCAATTAAACTAGAAAAGAGGCGCCTGCCGCCACAACGTTATTAACCGTCATTAATGATTCGGCAAATCGGCAGCTTGACATTTTGTGTTTAGAATAACTGCAAATAAATGGTATTTATTCACTCGAATTGAAATTTTAAGTAGGTGTGTATTTATTTATACGGCTGCATTGCTAGACCTATTAACAAAAAAGGATTAGTATTTTTTTTTTTTTTTTTTTTTTTTTTTAAGATAGTAACCCTATCTAAAAAGCATTATTTTATCACATGCCCCATTTTAAAATATTACATGTGTTATTAGATAAACATTTCTAAAAGGACGTGAATTTTAAATATTGACTTTTAAATATATAGTCATGCAAAAAAGGAAAGTATATTATATATATATATATATATATATATATATATATATATATATATATATATATATATATATATATATATATATATATATATATATATATATATATATATATATATATATATATATATATATATATATATATATATATATATATATATATATATATATATATTATATATATTTATATTTATATTTAATGGCATAATTAATTAAATATGTTGGATTATATTAATTAGTATAACTTTTTATAAAATATAATAATAAATAACAATGTGTATTAAATATAAATTAATGAGTAATAAATAATAATAAGTAATTAATAAAATAGAATAAATTGAAAGGGATATAAATATTGAATCGATAGATGGTGGTATTTAATGAAAATAAAATATTTTATTTGAATAAATCAAAATCAATGGAATTTATGAATTTAGAAAATAGTGGGAAAATTTCTGTGAAAATGGATAAATTTGTTGGAGACCAAATCTTTCCTTGTGTCATAACGTCTAGCATTAGTGTTCTCCTTTCTTTCTCAAACAGAGAACATTGAAATATAAGATATTTATATTAAAAATAAAGGATTAGTATTTAATTCAATTAATATGTTGTGTCCTTGAAATAAAATCTGAGCAACTCCAGTAGCTGAGTTTCCCTATATGCCCACAGAATTATTTCAACCTACACTAGGAAATCAGGCAATGTATTGAATTAACTACATCATCACGAATTATCTCTTACTTGATTTATACATCTCATGTAGTCCTTATCAATAAACCATATGACAAACCTATTAAGAGGGTTAAACATTTAATAAACCAACATAGACTAACTCAGCTAATTCATGTTTCAAAGATTGAAACTTTAAAAATGTGATTTACAACATAAATTAAACAAATCCATTTTCTACATGATTAAATGGGACATAAAGAATCGTTAGTGATGCCCCAGTTATTGTAAATAACACATAACAGCATCTAATAATAGATTAGATGGAGACTAAATTAATTATTGGTGAGGTTAAACGGGACACAAATGTAAATAAATGATTTATTACGGTTAAACCCCGCATGAAAAGCTTATCGCTAGTCTTGGTTTTCTCTAAATACGAGAGAAGCTTTGATAACATAACAAACGTTGGAGCGAAAGTTGGGCGAATTTCTGGTTGTTGGATGTGTTAGTTTTACTATTATCTATATAAAACGTACTAATACCTAAATAGAAATTCTTGTAGGTATTCTTTTTCTTTTCTTTGTCTGACTATTCTCTATTTTCCAATTAGTAATAAAATATGATTGTTTTACTATCCTTTATTTTCCAATTAATAATAAAATATACATGTTTTTCTAACCTCTATTTTCCAATTACTAATAATGCTAGTTTTACTAACCTCTTTTTCCAATTACTAATAATGCTAGTTTTACTAACCTCTATTTTCCAATTACTAATAATGCTTGTTTTACTATCCTCTATTTTCCAATGACTAATATAATATGCTTGTTTTACTAACTTCTATTTTCCAATTACTAATATAATATGCTTGTTTTACTATCCTCTATTTTCCAATTACTAATAATGCTTGTTTTACTAACTTCTATTTTCCAATTACTAATATAATATGCTTGTTTTACTAACTTCTATTTTCCAATTACTAATATAATATGCTTGTTTTACTAACTTCTATTTCCAATTACTATATAATATGCTTGTTTTACTATCCTCTATTTTCCAATTACTAATAGAATATGCTTGTTTTACTATCCTCTATTTTCCAATTACTAATAGAATATGCTTGTTTTACTAATTTTCCAATTACTAATAGAATATGCTTGTTTTACTAACTTCTATTTTCCAATTACTAATATAATATGCTTGTTTTACTATCCTCTATTTTCCAATTACTAATAGAATATGCTTGTTTTAAAGTCATCTTTTTTACAATAATATAAGCTTGTTTTAATCTCCTCTATTTGCAATTTAGTTATAAGAGATGCTTGTTTTATAGTCATTAAAAGTTATAGGCTGACACTGTTATAGGCTTTGCTGTTTTCAAAGTTTGAAAATTAAAAAGTCGTTTTTTATATAATATTCAATAGCAACATATAATGGTGGCCAAGGTCTCTTTCGAATAAAATAACTTTATAATATCGTAACAAAAACTTTTCATAAAATAAATATTTTTTCGAGATGTTTTATTTTTAATAAGTTATAAAATTTATGTGGAGGATCTGACCAAAAAAAATTGTATTGGCTTATTGATTCGTTTTAGGCCAAAAGAAAGCTGTTTAGAGAAATAAAGAAAAAATATCATGGAGAGCAGCATCCCCGAAATTTATTAGGGGGCCCGACAAAAAAAATTAGAATAAAAAACAACAAAACGTATGAAAATAAGAATATAGCGATCATTAAATGACATCAACGCCTGGGGATAAAATCTTGTTTGCAACTTGGGAGTAAAATGCTATTTTCCCTTGTAATTACCTCTCTTGGCCTCGGGAGTTAATACTTATATCTACTTCGACTTCTCCTTGACAGTTAAATGCTCTGGTTCCATTGACTTTCACCTTAGGAACCAACAACCTTCTCGGGTAAATAATAGCATCTTTACACCCTTGGTGCATAAATAACTATTTTAATTATTAAACCTGTACTAAAAGTTTTAGTCATAGCTTCATAAGCAACTTCTCATTTAAAAATTCGCTAGAAATTGGAAACTCGCATTTTATATAAAACTGCAGTTCCGTTTTTGATTTTTAATCTGTGATTAATGTCTTCCCTTATATTTGCCAGCATATCATTAATCTAAAACTTCGAGGGCTGTTAATATCAAAATCAAATATATATCGTATCCTCCTCTAGTCTGTATCATTAACTCTATTTCTCCACACACCTATCTACATACACTTATAATACATATTATTAAAATAATCTTCAAGTAAATTCAAAATTTTTTACGTAAAAAAATTATTTAAATCTTTATTATTTTTCAATATACATGAATTATGTACTGACATACATATATTATGGAAATACTAAACTATAAAAATATATTTTTTCGGGCGGCTATAAAGTAGGCACTTTACATCCTCAAAAAAGTTTGTGAAATGCGATTTTAACCGTCTACGAAAATTTTGTTGTTATTTACTGTCGGCGAAAGCCATAAACTACGAAACTTCACTGGTGAAGTTCCTTAAATGTCCACTAGGTGGGCGCTAGTAGTTTCGAACAAAGTTATTTTATAACCTTCCTTGTTCTTCTTTTATCAAAACAATAATCGAACGCTTTTTGATCACGAAGTTTTGTTATTGTCGGAAAGTGAGTTATTAATTATTTATTATCTAGCATTTATTAATTATTATTAATAAATAATCATGGATAGTGATTCAGACATTGAAAGTACGTCGCCAGAATTGAAAAAATAACATATGCTACACGACTAGGAATGGCTTTTTTTACCTCGTCTCCTATTTCTGCCTCGCTTTGTTTGACAGTAAATATAGTTGTCGCGGTAGAAAAAATACCTTCTTCGATGTATCTCCACTGGTTAATCTATTCTTGAAAACCACACAAGAAGATCCGACATCTTAAGTTTTGTTTTTGTTGTTTGTTTTGTTACCTCTCCTTCCGGTTTCTTAAGATGTTACGAAAGTGATGTAGAAATTCATACAGTAGGGGTGGGGGCGAGGGACACAGTGGTCTAACTCCCTGGTTAGAGGTGGTCCTAAAAAAACAGGGGCTTGTTGCATTAACCACCGCGCCGAGCGCTAGTTTTCACCTTGTACAACTGTTACCTAGTTTTAAATCGAGATGTCTACAAACTAGAATGTAAACAAGACAAATTTTCTTGAACATTTTAGTTGTTTATAAGATTATTTCTTTAGAAAATAAAATAAATGTAGCATTTTTTCCATTAAAAAAACGAATAAAAAAGCAAATTAATATCCATTTCTGCACATCATGGTTATCATGATATCAGGTCTAGTTAAAAATAACACAGCGTTTATATTTTTATAACATTTTATGAAAATTATACATTTAAAATAATTAATAAGATTTTTAATATTATTAAAGATACCTTTAAAAAATTTAAATCCTGAAAATGAAGAACTTATTAGTTTATATATACAAGGTGAAACAACGTGGCTCTAGTGGAGAAACAGTGAACTTAAAGCAGGCCCATCTAAAACAGCTTATTTCGGGGGAGTTGGACCACTGTGTCCCGCGCCCCCACCTCTACTGTATGAATTTCTACATCACTTTAATTTTTACATTCGTTATAGGCTTTTAAAGTTTATTTCTGTTTATTTGTTCTTAGTTTTTTATTTATTGTTAATGTAGTTTTTTAGTAGTTTTATAGTAAGTATTAGTTGTCAAGTTTAATACTTAAAATTAATGTTTTGTTCCTGTCTTATTATTTTGTACTTCTGAATGTTTTAGTAATATTTTTGTACTTTTGTTTTTTAGTCTTTCCTGAAGATGATCCAAATAGATTGAAATATATTGTTCCTGTTTAAAAAAAAATTGTAGAATTAAAGTCGTTCTTTTCCTAATAGTAACCAAAAGATCTCATGCGGGACTTTAGACTGTTTTGAATATTGGTTACATATTATCAAATTCTTCTATAAAATCAAAAATACGGTTTGAGCCTTGTTATATCTTCAAAGAATCGTTGGTAACTAATAGTAAATTACTTTTTAGTATTGCCTGTCTTTTAGACACGATCCATTCTCTTTTAGTACTAACATATTTTATTCTTATTTTAAAGGCTATTAGTATCATAGTTTTATGCTAATTTTGCATTGTTAGCAAAAAGATTCTTCGTTTAATCGACCCCATAAATTGTGAAATTTCACTAAATTGATTTTTTTTACCGTACTTTGACCTTTTTAGTTTGGAATTATAAAGTTAACGACAATAGTCCACCCCCTTATCTTTGTTTCGAATTCAATGAACTGACGGAGAGTGATTGACTGGCTGACACTGACGTTTAAAATCAGTGGTAAACTTATCTCAGATCCTAGATAACTTACACGTAAAGAACATTTCAGAAAAAAACATGAAGTTTCAAAAGGAAAGTCACCAGTAATTGGACGACTAGTCGAGAAAACACCGAATTAGCAATTTAAAATCTTTTTGGCTCCTTTATGTTGACAATACGTCTTTTCAAAAGTAACCAGTTAGCCATCAATCCAAAGCGGATTTCAATCAGACGTCCGAAAGTCGGTCTCATCAAGTATTCCGGTACAGGTAGCATACATCACTCAACTTGACAACCCGCACCATTATCCGGCTCTAACGATATCCAAACCCTCCTTTCTGTCTTTTCTCTTTTTGTTACCTTAAAAATAAGTATGACATGAGGACTGTAGGTAGATCTTAAATTTATTCCTCATTAAATTCTATGTTTAAATTTAGTAATAAAATACTGTCCAGCAAAAAAATAAATAATTAGAGAAACCGCAAATCAATTTCTTTAAGATATACCCATAAATTAGTATTGACAGCAAAATCTGAATAATGTATATGTTGATTAGTAACAGCTACATTTCAGGTGCTACTCCACTGTCAGGTATGCTAAGGTCCATCTAGTAGGTAACTAAAGTTACTTAAAAACTAATATCCAATAAATCACAACTAACACAAGTATGAAATATTACAAAATCCTTTTCTAACTCTAATTATAATTATTTAAATGGTTATAATTGATACGTATTAATTGAATAATATTAATACTTATTGCGTCCAATTAAACTAATATAATAATTCCTTTTCCTATTCCTTTAAAGAACTTAACTATTATTGATAGTTATCTATTTAATTAAATAACATAATAAAAATCATATAGTAAAATTGTCATCGTCATAAAAGTCAATTATAATTATTAATGTTAATTTAATTGATTTTATACAGCTTAAAACTGGTTTAATGTCACACCAGCTCTCCCCCCCCCCTTAGAATAAACTATGATATAAATTATAATAAAGTAATATTTAATTTTATTTTTAAAGTAAATAATGGTAATTATTATTTAATATCTGACCTTTATCTCCATCAGCCCGCAGAACCTTGACTTTTCGTGAGCTGGAGACAACGGAGACGTGGCTCCAGACTTGTCTCCGGCGAAACAAATGCAGCCCCGCATTTTTGTATTAGCAGCCAAGGAAACCGCGTAAAACCCTGGCTGGGGTAGCCGACCTTAAGTTTAGAACCTCCCGAGTGTACGGTAAAAGGGATAACAACATATTAAGGTTCTCTCCGGCTGGATTTGAACCCTCGACCTCTAGGTTGTAAAACGAGCGCTAGCTACCACTGAGCGACTGGATAATAAAGTATTATTAAGTTCATATTCAAATATTATATATATTCATATTTATTAAATTTATTTCTTATATTTTGACGAAAACAAGAATTTCTTACTTTAAACTTATTTAGAGCTGACAATTAAATTTTTTCCAGGCTTATTTTTAAGTGGACAGTTCCTTCCTTACATTGGATTGAAGGACAAATATTGACTCGTATTGATCTCAAGAAGACTATTCTTTCATATTATTGATAAATAATATTTGAAGAAATAATAAATTAAGTATAAAATAGGTATTACAAATTTAAGAAAGCAGTGACCCACGAAGAATTTTATGCTAAGCGCAATAAAAATGTATTGCGGGTTAGTAAAAATGTCATAAAACCGATCGAAATTTCCACGCAAACGAGACAGGTAAAAACACGAACTGGTCCAAATTATCAATTTGGAAATAATGTTAAAATTGTTTTGTATCTTATCATCTAGGAACCTAACTAATTTAATCAATAAAGGAAGCTGAAGAGAATTTTTATTTAAACATATTCAAACAGGGGGTTTGAGTTTGGGGCTTCAGTCCCCTTAGCTCCACTGTGTGTACTTCTGGAAGAAAGTGTGCATTTTATAACTATAGAAAATATGTTTACTACTAAAATGTGTAAAGGCCGCAAAACTAGTGATTAACTTTCTATATAAGTTTTATAAGCAAACGCCAAAATTTATAGACACAGATACGAGTTGTGATATAATTAACTACTTACTTAGAGTAAGTGCACTAAAAGTCAATTCATACCAAGCTAATTACGATGGCAGAACTCTCGGTCTGTTATAATTAAAGACAGAACGTCAGCCAATCATTTATTTTATCTTTACGCTACATTAAATAATAAAATGCTTCAAGTTAATACTGTGACAGTGTATCTTTTAACAATTTTATTACAAACTAATTAAACTAACTTAGTTATTGGATTGAAGTGAAATTGTAGAAATAGTTAATTAATGAAAGTGAAAACTAGTATTTTTTCTTCCTTCTTTAGTCTGTATAATTACTTTTAATTTATTTGTCTGTCAGATGCATTAATTGAAAGTTGTTGTACATAAATGAATAATGCGAATCAAGTAAATAAATTTGTAATTATTTTTCATTACTGAAAAATTTAAATTAATTATTTTTATTAAGATTTTTAACTGGGATCTATATACTGGGAGCTATATCATAACAGGAGTATTGCATCTGGGAAACAACTTTGTTAAACCACATAGGAGGGCTTAAGAAGGTCTTGAAACTAATTATCCAGTTAAATTCCGGTAAATTTGGATTTTCAGTCTATTCCACAACACTTTTCTCTTTACACTTAGGAAAAAATGAGGAGAAGAACTAAAATTTTCAGCAACTGTGCTGGCAATTTTAACTTAGAACTAAAAATTACCCTTACTACATAAGAAATATATCTTCAAATTCTATGTACACTTTAAAACCGAAAAACATTGTCGGTATTTTCGACTTTTGAATCGAAAAGTCGTTTTAACATTTTACGAAATTCTTTTGCGGATTAAGACTCACTTAATCCGTAAGTGAATCTTAATAATATTTGAGGCGCTTGTACAGGATTGTTTTGTTATCATATTAAGCATTAAGAAGAAAAAAAATAGTCTTTATTGATTAATTATTTCTTACTTAAATTTTTAACGTATTTCCTTTGAAAAAAATTCACTGGTAGGATGTTATTATTGACATTTACACAATTAATTTAAGCATTATTGTGGACGCCGTGGGTTATAAATCTTATAGTACAAATACATAATGCATTTAGCGGCTTAAAAACAAAAACGAGATCAAAGGGAAAAAAATCACATCAAAATTCACCGATCATAAATTTTATAAAGACATTGTTTAGTACCGAAGTAATAAATTTATTAAAAACAATGGCGAATCAACTTATTGTATCAGCAGACTTCAAAGGAACCAACCCAAAATATTTGCCAACAAAAAGTTTCGCTTTTCATTGAACTCGTCCCGACAATCGAAACTGAATAATATATTGCCTTTAAAAATTTAAAAATATAAAACAAAACAAAATGGTACGAAAAGTTTTTTTTTCGATTTCAGCTCATTCTTAAAACAAAGCGGTTGAGTGTTTTAGAAGTCGGGGAAAAAAAGTTTTTAAGAGCTACTGTAAACTGTTTTTGAATTCAGTTAGCGGAATTCCTGAAGCTAAAGACTTATTGATGTAGCTGGAGAATCGACTGTCAATCAACTTTGTTTTCAAGCTTACCCCCTCCTTTCAATTCTTCCCTGTATATTCCCTAATTCAGAACCGACAAAGCTTTTCTTTTTAAAAAAAAATACTCTTAAAACTTAAAAGAATATCTGATGGTAAAAAACGCTAACTGAATTTTAACATCCTTTTTTATACTTAGCATTATATTTATATAAATTGCGAATTGAATGAAAAGAAGAAGAAAACCCTCAGGTTAATTGGAGACATAAATCAATCTCGTCCTTTTACACTGATTAACTTACTTCAGGAAAATAATTAACAATTAACACATAACACATTACATAATTAATTTATAATTTCATTCTCGTTACTAAAATAATGTTCAATTACATCGTTTATCTCTCTCACTTAATATTTGTGTAAAATTTATAATTTCTGAGACAACTTTTAAAATTATTATTTTTGACGTAGATATTTTTCTTTTATAAGTAAATTCTTTGGTATGTTGGTTGCGATTGAGTTCTCGTGAAATTAAGAAAAAGAAATAACATTTAGAAGTGACCATGCACAAACTTGAAGCCTCTGGGTTCAAGTTTATAGGAAACATATATATCCAGAGGGACCACCCTGACTTAATAATCTTTCTACAAAAAATGTAAACATTATGTTAAACTTTTGAGTTTATTCGCAGATGGCGGCCACGTTTTAACCTTAGATGTCAAGTTAATTCATTAAATAAAAACAAAAAGTCTTCGGCTTCTTGACCGCTTGGCGGTGAGGGCCGCTTGGCAGACCACGCCTCCCTGGCCATATGTTTGTTGTCCTATATCCGTTCGCCGTATTACTATTTTATATAAGTGGCATACTGACTGCCATGATATAAGCGAATTTTCAAATAAATTAGTCAAAAACGTGATTTGATCAATAAAACCAAAACTAACTCTGATAGTAAAATGTAACTTCGTATTTTTGGTAAATATACATAATTAAACATGTGTATAAAATTTCAACCTTATCTAAACGCTTTTCATTATTCTTCTTCTTTGCCCATATGACTGACCATTAAATTGGCGCACCACTATAAAACCTCATACAATTTACTCATCTCTTCGAGAGCTTGAATATTACGATTTAACATTATTTTTTTATAAGCTCGCAAACTTAACCCCATAAAGTTCTCTTAGCCATTTAACCAACTTTAAAACATAAACATTTAATTAAGTGAAGTAAAACCAGTAAAGCAGTTGTTAAGTCAGTCAAGTATTTTACTTACATCAATCCCTGATATCTTAATCATCAATCTTATTAGTTTTTCTGAAGTATTCAATCTTAAAAAAATAAAGAAGATATTTTATATCTACTGACTTTACAATTTACGGTCTCTGTCTTATAGATGAAAAAGATTATAAAAATAAGTTTTCTTTAACAGTTCGAAAAGATCTTAAGAGAAGTCCATAAAGAATCATTTTATGGATTTTAGCTATCAAACAAACCGACAGCCTTACCTTTTGAATACTTAATTATAAATTTTTTATTTATTTTTTTAAAAGGCCTCAAGACATCTGACGTGTTTAGAAAAATTATGAATCAATTAGGCTCGAGGTAATTTATTTTTATTGGATGTTTTTTATATTTCTTCTGCGATAATTTATATCTAAGGCTTTAAACAGTTAAAGAGGACACGACAAAGGTATAATTTATTTCTTTTGACCATACATATTCGTTTCTTTATCTCTTTTAATTCTTTTTGACTTTATAAAATACTTAATTGGCCTTGGCATATTATAAATTATTTTTTTTGAATCATTTTGTATTCTTCGCCTTAATGTGCTGTACAAGCTATATCAAATGATAGAATGATTTTGCTGTTTAATTACAAACAACAACGAGACCATTAATGCTTAATATATTCAAAGCTTAATTAAATTCTTATCGTACTTTAGGTATAAATAATTAGATTCCTCTTAATGATTGCCATATAATATGTAATTTGGAAACAAAATTAATAATTTCGTTTCTTAAATAGTAATATATTAGGGTTCTTTTGCATTTATCTTATTCGCCTTATTAAGTGTGAAACATTTTCACAAATGTGCATGTTAAAGCATAGTTTGTACAATAGTTTTATAGTTGTATAATATATCTTTATAATTTACTGTCGACTGATTGTTTTTAATGTTTATTTGCCAATTTGATGTCAAGTAATAAATAATGAATTTCTTGTTTGGATGAGATTAAAGTAATTTACGGATGTCTTTTTATTCTTTTTCTCATTTATACCGTAGGTTTTTTTTGAGCGCATGCTCCACTGTAGTAATTATGCGCTCAGCGCTTTAAAAACAAATGTCCAGTATGTAACGACGTTAGCAAGGCGCTTTATTGCTAAGGTTATAATTTATAATTGCTATGTTGCTAAAATATAATTTATTTATTACTAAGGTTATAATTTGAAAAAAATATACATGGCAACAATTAAGACATTGATAAATTTACAAAACCAACCACAGACTGAAGTGATGGTTATTAGGATTAAGAAGTGCTAATTAAGAATATGCTTTTATTATTTTAGGAGTTGTATAAATGATATTGGATACGGAGTTTATACCGTAGGTATATAGGACAGAGTTGAAACTTAATGCAAAATATCAATGTTTAGATCCAGTCATACATAAAAGCAACAATGATAAGTTTAATATCATTATCAGCATTAGTACAATTTTTATCAAATTACTCCTATACGTTATTTGAAAAATTTAAAAAATAAAAAAAATAATGCAATGATTCGAAATTGAGTACAAGTGTACAAGTATAGTACTAAATTACTTGGTACGTATGTACAAATGGTATAAATGAGGAAAAATAAAAAGACATCCTTAAATTACTTTGAACTCACGCAAACAGAGGCGGACTGGCCATTAAGGGTGAGGGTGGCGGCCCTCCTTGGGCCCTCAACCAGAAATAAACTAAAAGAAAAAACAATGAAAATAAAAAAAAATGATTAACACATTTGATATATGGCATATTTATATCACAAGAGTTAAAGAAGATTAATACTCTAAGGTAGGGTCGAAAGAGCTCCTAGAGTAAATGTTATAAAGTACTTAAAAGTATTCTCAATTTGTTTTCTAAATATAGATCCTTCGAGGCCCCCATTTTTTATAATTGCACCATTAAAGGTCCAAAACGGAAGACTAGGGCCTCAAGGGGCCCTCAACATACTTGATCAGGGCCTTAGAGAAGTAACAAAGAGTACACACATACAGCAAGATTAAACACAAAATAGTTTAGATAAAAATTTAATTTAAATTAATAAACGTAAGTTTTACTTAAGTTTATTTTATACTTACTTATTTATTTTATTAATTGAAGATTATTTTAATTTATTTAAATAAAAAAATAGTTATAGTTGACCAATCTGAGAAGCATTATAGGACCCTGCCCCCCCCCCTATTGGGCCCCGTGAGATGTAGGTTTGGGCCCTTTAAGACCAAACCTCCTCGGGCCTTTTTGGCTCAGTCCGCCACTGCACGCAAACATTCTTTTTTGGTAATAAATAAGTAAACCAAGTTTCTTTTGAATACAGCAAGTATACCTACGGTTTTTGTTGGATCATAAAAGTTATACAGCATCGAGCGAGGTCAGTGCCTGCATGGATGATCGCTGGGAATAGAAGGAAGGTATTTACTGTCTTGAAACGAGCAAAGTGAGTCCAAAGAAGTGCTGCTGCTCGTTTAGTTATTTGTATATTCTAAGGACGAGCAAAGCGAATCCGATGTGGCGAGGAAAAGTTCCGAAGTACACCGCCCCCATTTTTATACTTTTATTTGAAAAAGTTTAAAATAATATAAATATATTAAGTAATACATAATATATTTAAGTAAATATATAGTTAATATATTTTAGTAATACATTATATTACTAGGCAGAGAAATTAATATTTATTATACAGTGCCACTGTTAATTATTTATATTTGAACTAAAATACGCCTGCAGCAAGGATCTTGTATAAAAATATGGGCTGTTGATTTCATAAATAAAAAAGTGACCAGTGTGACAAGACAAGACAAAGTGACAAGAAAACAAAAATTTATTAAATTTCTAAATAAATGCGTCGAAAAATTAACTGAATATGTTTAGAAGAAACTGCGCAAACTTCCATATCGAATGATTACCCCCAAAAGGTTGTAAACAAAAGACTTTTTGCTGTTATGTCCCCCATATTTCTGCATTTTTGTAAACAATAACTAAATCTGATGAATCATCCGTTTCAGGCGTTTTTAAGGCTTCCTGAGTGGTTTTTGCGAAGTTGTCTGTCTGTATGTGTCTGAGTCTGTTATCATCGTAGTGCCCAGTATACTTATGCTAGAGAGTTGAAATTTTGAACAAAAATCAGTCTACCGATGTAGCTGTGTTGATCGGAATTTTTTTTATAACCTCATTAACCCAAAATAATGACAGCAAAATTTTTAAAATATCATAAAACGCGGAAAAATGATACGATCGGGTTGATATTTTGCACGCATATAAATATGACTAACATATGTGCCCAAATTTCATTTTATTATCATCATTAGTTCAATTTTAATTAAATGACTTGTATGCGTTTTTTAAAAAATTGGAAAATGGTCCAATTAAGTTGAAATTTGGTACAAGTATTTATGATTACCTACAAAATAAGTACACTGAGTTTTGTTATAATACGACAAGTATATCCATGATTTTTATTCGATCATAAAAATTTGATCAGTGCTGTATAGGTGACCGCTGAGAATGACACAGATGCGTTTACTACTGGAAGAAGAGCGAAGTGAGTCAAAAGGCATGTTGCAGCATAAATTTGGTCAACTTTATTTTTTGAGGACGAGCGAAGCGAGTCCGAAGCAGGGAGGACGAGCGTTGCGAATCCGATGTGATAAGGAAAAGTTCTGAGGTACCCCGTACCCGATTTTTTTAATATTTTTCTTATTAATAAAATAGTGGATGATTTCGGATAGTAATATAAAAATTACATTCACCAGATTCTCTTCCTTTTTAATTAAAAGAGAAAGTAAATAAAATAAATAATATTAATTTAAGTTCAAAGCGTTTTAAAATTTATGAAGGTATTTAAATTCAGTAAATTAATGTTGTATCTTAAGGCTATAATTACTATCACAACTAAAAAATCGTAAATTATAAACTTTTATGAAATAAATATTTTTATTATTTTATGATAATCTTTGTGTAATATTTTATTTTAACTTTATGCTTCAGCGCAGCCAGTCACAATGCTTTCAGAACTAGGAAATACGAAATGGATTTAACTGAACAGAAACCAGACTCTCCTCAGATATTGTTTATTTTCATACAAGAGGCCCTAAAGATAAACCAATCAGGGTTCAATCGCTCAACAAATGGCGATCGCTTGATTGGTTCAACGATCGTTCAATCGCTTTCGACAATTAAAAAAATCAAATAAAAAGTACAAAATTGCGGTGACTTTAATAACAGTACGGTTAAAATACAAAGCAAACAGAAACAAACAGTGTCCTGAAAGCTAACAAATATTTATTTATTATAACCTTAAGATGCGCTTTATTTTCAATGAGGTTTTAATTAGGTTACACAGAGCCCTAGAGACTCAAAAAAGATGTTTCAAACCAACAAGCTGTTTAAATAAGGTGGATATTTATAACACATTAATAAAATAATGTTTAGTTGTTAGGGTGGTACCCCTACTTAAGACCACCATTCAACCAGCTTTTGTGTTATCAGTGGAATCACATTGTGTTTACAGTCCTATGCTCCTTTTATATTAGTATTTTCTAAGATCATAACGTTAAGTCCTTCTACCATAAAATAACCTTCTTCTGTAACGTCATCCTAACCCAGCAAATTACCCCACTTTGCTACATCAAATTCACTGCGATGAAGCATTTCAACACATTATCATCACAATTTCACTCAAATCTTAACATTTTTCAGCGTTGACATATAAAACATTGAGATTTTTTATATTCCTACATTTTACAAAAATGTATAAAAATATCTTAAAAAGCTTAACTGTATTTTATTATCTTTCATGGTTCCCTTATCTTACATAGAATCTACAACTATAATATATTTTTTGTAAGTAGTAAAGTTAAAAGAAAACACGTATTATGGCCTTAAAAGATAAATAAAACGGCCGTAACTTAATATTAATTTACAACCTTCGTTCAATAAAGTAATTGAAGGATTTAACAACAAGTATATAGATTTTTATTTTTTTAAGCTGACATAAACACACTTTAAACAACTTTCACAAAGCCATATATTTTTCAAATACGGCGGCATCTTTTTGATGTTTTATTGTTAAGCTGAAACTGGTTCAATTTTATTTTTATTGCTATGTCTAGGTTTTTTAAAATGTGATCTTTTAAAGAAGTTATTTTTATTGAAGTTTCAACTCCACCTATATTTTATTGAAGAAAAAGCATTTTTTAGACATTTTTTATTATACTATAATTAAGTTTAAGTATACAATAAAATAAGACGGCTTATAGGATACAAAAAAAATATATAAAATATTAAAACACTAAATGTGACAAAGAGTTCCATTGTTTAAAAAAATAAAATACAAAGAAAAGAGTTATCTGAGAAAAAAACAAAAGACCAAAAGCAATAACATATGTCAACCAATGAAGAAAATCTAATACTTATAATATTTTAAAACCATAAAATTTCGTACTGATGTTAAAGCGATGAAAGTAAAATTAGCATAGTTTTTTGCTAATTCTTGACATGTTAAATTAAAAAAGAAACATAATTTTTATTTGGTTTTATGGAATTTGAGGTGTTTAAAATAAAGGAACAAATGTTAGTCCTGAAGAAACAGCTTCTTGTTCGGTTGTTTTAAGATGAAGCTGATAACGTTTCCTTTGAATTTAAATTTATTTTATAAATTATAGAAAATTCGAAATATTCAGCTTCCAGAACAATGTTATTTTATATAATGATGCAGTTGAGGGTAAATTTTTATGTTAAATTAACATTAAACAGTGCTGCATAAAAAAATATGTTATTCTAAGTATTTCGAATAAGTCAACAAAGAAATTAAACGGAAGTTTAAAAATTTTAAACTTTTAGAAATTTATTGCCACCATTTTTAATTGAACTTTACAAATTTAACCTGTAAACGGGATCAAAAATGAAACCTGTAAAATTCTGCAATTAAAGAATGAGATGAGAAAAAAATGCAGCCAATCACTTTTGTCTGTTTAATTTATCGACAGTTCAAAGAGGTGGTTAAATAGCTAAAATGGTGATATTTGACCATTAAGTACAGCTAAAGGAATGCAGGAAAGTATTTTGGCAGAATAGTGGTCTCACCTTACTTTGTTCTGCCACTATGAGAATAAATTAAACACAAAAAGCAAAATATATGTTTTCAATTATAATGAGGTACTTACATATGTCGCATGATTATTTTCAATTTTAATGAGGTAATAGCATATGTCGCATGATTATTTACAATTTTAATGAGGTAATTGCATATGTCGCATGATTATTTACAATTTTAATGAGGTACATGCATATGTCGCATGATTATTTTCAGTTATAATGAAGTACTTGCATATGTTGCATAATTATTTTCTATTATCAAGAGGTACTTGTAAATGTCGCATGATTATTTTCAATTACAATGAGTTACTTGCATATGTCGCATGATTATTTTCATTTAAAATAAAGTACTTGCATATGTTGCATTATTATTTTCAATTATAATCAGGTACTTGCATTTTTTAAGTGATTATTTTCCATTATATTGAAAATATACTTGAATCTAAAAGTATATCTTCAGGTTTTGTTGGATCATAAAAGTTGAGGAGCATTGAGCGAGGTTAGAGTGTCTTAAGGTTGGTTGTTGTTATTTATACGTGTTGCAGTATAAATTTGGTGTTTGGACCAAAATACTTAAGTAAAGTTTATTGATGATTCCCCTATGGTTAGAAACTAAAAGTTAAATAGGTACAGGAATTCGACTTCTAGTTTGTTTTTCGTTTGCGCTATCTAAAGATACTTCGTATGCCAAAAAACAATGAGAAAATAAAAAGTTATAAGCCGTCAAAGTTTGAATATTTAAGTCAATTTTATTTAAACAATTGCAACCAATAGTAGTAATAGTAATATGGGGGAGGGGTAGTAACTACCAGGTAAGTAGGCCAAGTTGTTGGGCCCTTTTTGCCAGCTTCCTAAGATAGTGTTCTACTTCTTATAATTTCAAGTGTAGGTATAATATATTTCATCTAATCTAGACAGAAGAGCCGTGAATTTCTATGGTTCCTCTCCTGCTTATTCAAGCAATCATACATATTTTCACTGACTCTTATAGTGTAGTGAAAACTGGAAACAACACGTGCTCTCACTGTTAAACCAAACCTCCGCACATTTTAAACTACAAGGCAGAAACAGGCGCGGATCCGGCCCAAATTCTTGGGAGGGGCGATTATTGAGGGCTTAGTATAACTTAATTAATTTTGCATGAGAGAGCAGGTGCCTTAATTAGGGCTTAATTCGAATAACTTGAGATAGTTTCACTTAAAAATAGTAGTATTCAAAAAATATCAAAGATGTGAGCAAAGTCAACTAAAAAAGAGGGCTGAACTTCGGTATACGGTGCACCCTGTTATCAATACTATACATCGATATATTTTTAGTTTAGAGATGTGACATAGGAATAATCGATATATGCCTTTTCTTTTACGTTTATGAACATATTTTATTATTTTTTTAAATGTTTTTTTGTTGTTTGTGTTTTTTTTTATTTGTTGTAAAATGGTTTATAACTATTTTCATATTTTTTTTTTTATGTTTTTATAATGTTTTAACTATGTTTTCATAAGAATAATCGATGTTACACCACATCTAATTTTATGTTACGCGTATTTTTTACGTATTTTTGTGTTTGTTATTTTCAGGTTTTTCATTATATTTTTGTTGTTAATGTTTTCATTTATTTATTGTATGTTTTTTTTTAATGTTTTAATTATAAATAATAATTTAACGACGCTGCTTATCTTTTAAGTGCTCAGTCCTCGTTTACGTGTCGCGTAACTAAAAATATATCGATATATAGTATTGATAACAGGGTGCACCGTAAACCGAAGATTTACCAAAAAGAGTTTTAGCAAATTTTTATCATGAAAATTAGGCTTATGAGGTTGTTCAGTAGATACAAAAATTATATGTCCGAAAACAGTTTATTTATATCTACCTTTACGTATGGCGAAGGATAACTCTCGAAGGCTTTCTCAAATCAAAACAAAACTTGCGAGATGTTGAGGAGCTTACGAGGCCTATTGTTTGTAAAAAAATTATGACGTCATCAACCCAAGTTATGACGACATAAAAAAATTAGCTTTAAACAAGGTATTACATTTTCAGGTAGACGGCAACCTATATAGGTTAAGACCGGTTTTAGCTGAATTGGTCCATACCAAGTGGCGCAAACGGTATACATGTATATATAATTTTGTATATACGTATACGCCTAGATCAATGACCTCTACGATATCTGTTAAGTTCAGTAGTGCTAGATGATTGAAGAAGGGCCTCTACCTCTTGTTCCGCCATTATTAGCCTACTGTCCCAGACAGACAGGACAAAAATGGATCCCACGAAATTATGGCGAAATGAAATTGGAAACGGATTCTGCTCAGTAGGACCATTCTGAGTAGCGTTATTGGCCGATAACTTAATTATGACGTCATTACCAATAAACAAAAAAAGATTTCTTTTAGTATACAGTGGGTGTATGATAATTGGTCAACGCTACATATATCTTATTGTACATACGTAGACGTCGATATGGCTCCAAAGGGGCCATATCAACGATAGAAATTCGCTAGATACATGGTAAAATGATATGTAAAAATAAATACTCAAATAACAACTTCGTGGACTTAAAAAGGACATAGCTAGGCGACAAAAATTCGCTAAATACATGGCAAAATGCCATTAACAGCAAATAATAATAAACAACGTGGTCGTGAAACGTCCGCAAGGAAGCCCCCGGGCTGCGTAGTGGCCCGAGCGACCAAGGCTGCGTAGAGGCTATGGGTCGAAAGCCCTTATTTTTTCAAAACTTCTGACATTGATAGCAAGATGTAAAACTCCTCGCAGAGGCGATTATTCCCTAAGCCCTCTTGAACACTGATGTTAAATAACTTGAATAGCATCATATCAAAATAATTCTGCACAGGTTCCCAAAACTGCATCTCAAGGGGCCATCTACTATCCAAATAAATTTTAGCGTACCTTGTCACAGGTTTGAGTATAAAACATTTCTTTTTAGATGTGGCCCATTGCGGTTAAAGCATATTTAATAATTATTTATAGTAATTATATAAAATATCAGGTTTTTTTAGTTAACAAATAACAAACTATGCGAGCGAAGCGAGCTAAAGAAAATTTTGCTCATTTTAAGTTGAACATTTTTCTAAAATTAATTTTTTTTTCTTAAAAAGTTGGAATATAGTAAAAAAAATTGCCGGCGTCGCCTAAGTTTCTTTCTTTTTCCATTATTTTTCCTCCATTTTTCAGCTCTTGGGGGGGGGGGCGCTCCCCTCCCCCCCCCCCTTGTATCCGCGCCTGGGCAGAAACAGTATAGTATTATAATGAATCTACAATGAGGGTCCTAAATTTTGCCTATACCCAGTTTCATTTAGGGTAAGGGATCTTTAACGAGTACCTGACAACGCACAGTCTCGAGACCATCGGCCTTATGTCCCTTCTGAAGGACGTGGTACGCAGAATTTTTATCCCTCTCATAAAAATCCTAGAGGTCCGTGCTGGGATTGAACCCATGACTAAAGTCCATTCATTCTGTGTATTGGCAACCCATATCTAAATACAATTTAGAAAATCAAAATTCTTCTTTTTGATGTTCATTTATACATCGTACATACATGTATATTTGTACACTAGATCTGTTAATTGCAAAATCTGATAGCTATAGTAACAGTTACTTTTTGAGCTTCACATAACAAGACCTTAAGTCTGTTTTTTGTTCATTTTTTTGCCAATTAGTTATTTAATAGTAATTTAATTAACTTTCTATTAGTAAGTCATAAGTTATTAGAGAAAATAAATATTTATTTAGAGCTTTAAATTATTAAACAAATTTTTTATTACATCTTTAAAAACATGATGTTTTACCACAAATAAATTAATTACCAAAAAATACAATACAATAATGGAATATATTGTCATTATTCACTTAAATGGTTGGCCATACTGTAGGTTTTCCGGTCATTTATCAGTTTTTCGGTTACTCCAAGTCGTCTCTTTAATGTAAAATCTATTTTCTAGCAAAAAAGTTAAAGTTCTAATTTCACCGACCTTTTAACCGACTCTGCAAACCAGTTTAAATATATAACAATAACCTGGTTTTCAATGGAGCTTTATGTCCCCCACAAAGCTAATTTTGTTTTAAGTTTGATTAATCGATCTAAAAAGATTTTATTTAAGTATGCAAACTAAATTAAAACCACTTCTAATATAAAATGCAGTTAATCTTTTAATCTTCTTATTCTCTTAATTGACAGATTGATATATTCTTGATTCTTACTGGAATCATTTTTTCAACACTTAATTAAGATTATTTACTTTAAGTTTTACAAATTACTTTAATTAACTGGCCTTTTGAAATTACTAATTTAATATTCATAACAATAATAATTGAGTATAAATACGCTATAAAAAAATAATCTCATTATAATTTTGGGTTAAAAATCAGACACGTAATTTTTTTTTGAATTAAATTATATCTGTCCAAAGAAAAGTTGGGGTCATTAATAATTTAAAGTACAGTAGTATAACTTATTAATTTTTCACATTTTTTTTTCTTTTTTTACAAAACATTAAAACTGGTATATGGGATTAATTATTTAAACCTGGGTTTTTTAAGCGAAAGGTAGAGTGAGTAATAGCGTTGAAAGCTTTGCGGGTTTAGTGGAGTTGATTAATTGCATACCTAGAATGTCTGCAATATAAATGAACCAGGATAGAATTTTTTTCTTCTTTCTGACATGTTATTCAAGTTTTTGTTATTTTTTTAATGTCTGTTTTTACATCCTTTTTCTTTTTCTAATTTTAGATTTTTTACAGTTAAACAAGTATTTATTTAAAAATTATGATAAGGAGTAAAAAACATAACATTTAAAAAAGTAAGATTCGCGGCAAAAAGCTATTACATCACTTGAGTTATATCAAATCTCAAGGTCGATACTAAAACTAAGTCTTGGTTATAACAGTTTTTATTGTACTGCGTGTTATTTTTAAGCTTGCAATGCTCACCGGTCTGATGTAGCTCGGCGTTCGGCAATTGATTATTGTTTACATAACGTTTCGTTCAAATTATTTAATTGTTGCTAAATATATGGGTAAAGGAATATTGTTTTATTAATCTGCACTGAGTGTCATAAAAAATCACTAGGACAATTACTAGTTGTAAATAATTTTTGTTAAAATTAAGTATGTACATATATTATCTTTCAGTTGTCACATGTGAATCCGACCTTGATTTAATTTTATTAATAAAAGAAACGGTTTTGCAATAGAATAAAGCAGCTAGGAGTCTATAAATAAAAGGTTAAGCACGGATATTAATCGGAACGGATGTATTTTTTTAATCAAACTTGGTACGAAACTCAACCATGGGGAGGAAATGAACCATATTGAAAACCAGGTTGCTGTGACGTCATTTACCTACTGTTGGCTGAGTCAGCAATTGTTTTAAAAATCAGCAAAATTCAATAATATTTTTCGCCGGGAAATAGGTCCTATGTATTTTGAATCACATTGAACCGGTCCTGAGACAATACGACCACTTTAAGTGCCAAAAGTCGGAAAAGCATTAAAAATAACAGGAATCCAAAATAACAGTCGGCAAAAATAATTTTCGATTTGGGTAACGTTGTCTACGTTTCTAGGTTTTCTAAAATAAATAAAAACCGGTCCGAAGTCGATTTGACTACCATTTTTTCGAATAAAACGTCGAAACATTGGTGTTAAATTAAAGGATAACGTAAACTATCGTCGATAAACTACATGTTTATTTTGGTGCTAAATCCAATAAACTGATTCGAAGGTAATAAGACTAGTCGAAGCTAAAGTTCTCAGGTTCGAATCTTGGTACCGGCACTAATTTTTATCTATTTATTAAGTGTACTTATTAGTTAATAATTTTTATTAATATTAGTATAATTATTAGTAATATTAGTATTTTAGTGTATAAATTAAAAATAATTATGACACAAAGATCCTTAAGCCGGGCTTAATTTTTGAAATGCGTGTTTTCTTGCTTATCAATCCAATTTTTGCTTGTTTTGCTGAATTTTTCAAATAAAATGCTCTTTAAATTAGCATAAACTGAGCTTCAAGTTGTTGTAAATAACAATAGCAATAAGAACTGCCGAGTCGTGCAGTGTATTTAGGTAAATATACGCATTTTCTTTGAAAAATTCGAAAAAATTAAAGAAGATGTTACACTACTGCTTAGGTTATTAAATATGCATCAAAAACTGAAGCAAAAATTGGATTGATAAGCAAAAAGCGCGCATTAAATAAAAATAAATTCGCTCGGCTTGCGGACCTCCGCACTAGAATTACCTTTCAAGTAGGTTAAATCCGTAAGCTGTTGCGGGTCTAACAGTTTTTATGAATAAATTAACCAATTAAAAACAAAACCGAAACTCAACACATTTTTTGTTTACCTTATTATTTATTTATATTTACACAATCGTCCATTAATAAATACCTTATATACCCCTGTCAAAATAATCAAGATATAATTTATTTTGTTTAATTTCACAAGTTAATGAATATAATTAATTACCCGTTTTTAACGTTTCTAATATATACAAACATAATAAATAAAACTTATTAAAACAATTAAAAATTATATTTTTATAGGAATAAATATTAATAATTGAATGTATTCTTAATAGAGTATAAATAAAAAATTAATTTAGAAGTTAATGATATACGTTTGCTTTGAAATTCTTTATACGCTTTAAATTAATTTATATTATTTGATTTTTAATTGTTTTTCTTTATTTAATATTTTTATGTAATTAAAATTTATAAAGATTTAATGTTTAATTATATTAGGTTATTATTTTTATAAATATTAATTTTAGATTAACTAACAGAAACCATCGGTTTTTTATTTGTTTTATTGAGATAATAATTATTCTTAAAGATGAATTTGTTATGTCGGCAAATAAAAAGTCAGTTCAATACAAAACTGAGTTCAGTTTTGTAGAGCATTGAGTTTTCATCCATTATGTCCTAGATCCCTGAAGATGTGTTGCACAGTGGAAGCGAAACGAAGGATTCTTCATCTACATTGACGGGGTCACTACCAGACGACTTATATCTTTATGACAATAACTCTTATGACAATAGCGGAAGCCTACGGAGTTTATTATATTTGTAATAAATAGAATTAACTGGCTTATAGTTCTAATTCTACAATAAAAACAGCTTATAAATTCGGTAGCTATATATTTCAGCCAACTCTGGAGCCATCTTCAGGCTTTTAAACATAAATCTTAAAAATACATATCACAATCAACTAAAATAGAAACACATACGTCACACAAAATTTAAATAATCTCTAAAATAATAAAAATTTTTTTCTAGTCAGACCAAGTTAATGTTTAATTATTTTATTCTTTTTTTAAAAATTTTGTGTAATGTATTTTTGTGTTTGTGTTTCTATTTTAGTTGATTGTGATATGTATTTTTAAGATTTATGTTTGAAACCCTGAAGATGGCCACAGAGTTGGCTAAAATATATAGCTTATTAATTGATACGCTGTTTTTAATGTAGATTTAGAACTCATTTTATTCTATTTATTAAAAATGTGGAAGTTCTGTGAGAGAAGTAGTGAAACCAAAGAGTTTGTGTTGAGTTTATTATATCATTTTGTTTGACTGGCTTTGGTCTTATCATAGAGCATACAGCTGTAAAAAAAAAACTTTGTATCTTGATCTACAGGAGTTGACTGCGCCACTTGGCTCACTGTACTATCAGTGGAGCATAATAGCTACTTTTGTGCATAAAAGATGACCCGCTAAGTCGATTCTTTTACAATAAAGTGACCACCTATATGTTACTTGTAAAGAAGAATCTAGAAGAATCTATGCTGAAAATCTACTGCTTATGCTTACATTCTAAGAGCATTAACCATATGGATGTATTTAATTTATTAACGAATATATCATCCGACTGGGTTACCTACTAGATTATAAATACATTGTTTATTACTTTTATTATCTCCATGTTTAAGAATTGTATTCAATAATCAATATGGTAAAATTCGATTGCTTTTTTAAAATGCCTTTAGAGGAAACGAAGATCAATAAATTTTGAAGAAACGAATTGTAGCAGTAACATAACCTGCTTTACGTATTTTGATATAATCTACTAAAACGTTTGTGAGGTCCGTAATTCCTAAAAGAATCTAGTGGAAAATCCTGCACTCGTTATCAACAGCTTTACACCAGCCTCACCAGACGAGTATTAGTATTGGCGGTCACCCATCTAAATACGGACTACGCCCAATACAGCTTTACATTATCTAATAAAAACAGGATATACTATGATCCAAGATAGTACGTTGTTTTTTTCTGTACTTAAGATATATGAGTTTTCGATGCTCGGATTGCGGGAGATCTCTAAGCTCTAATTGGTTCCCGCCAGTAATTCATCAGGAACGAACTGCTACCAACCTTGTCAAAATTAATTGTCCTAGTTTAGGGGTGCGATAAACGTTACGAGATGTTAACTTTACTTAGGAACTTAAGTATTTCAAATTATTTGACAATATTTTCGAAGGTTTTAATGTTTCATTTTTAAAGAAATATTCGTTTTAAACTTGTTTATTGTTATTTTACACAAAAATTACCAGTCAGTGTTGCCGAGTTTAGAATTAGGATTTTTTGTTCAAAAGGTGTTAGCAATCCTAGCATTTATTATTTTTTATACAAATATGTCGGAAGTTACCGGATGTCGAAAGCTACATAGCCATTTTCATGATTCTACGGTGTAAAGTTAGGAAAAGGCTAGGAAAAACCTAGGTAGAGTCTCTTTCTAGCCCTTGGGACGATTAAAAATACACTAAAATGAATACTAAATTGGAGAAAGATTGGAATGACCCAGAAACAATGTAGGAGAAACTTTTTGGTCATTCTGAATACGGGCCTTAATCTCGTCAAATATTATTTGAAACTTAGTCCCATTAAGTCTAATTTTAAAATTACGTAATGTACGGGCAAAAAGTAAAGAAATTAATAAGAAAAATTATATTTAGCAAAAAGATAATTTTTACGGTTATGCGGTATTTTTTGAGAAAGAGAAGCAAGTAATTCCTTTCTACTATCAAGTACTGCTTTTAGCTCTCCAACGGTTCGCTGGTTTGAAAGTTGTCCAATCATGGCAGTCTTGCCAACTAAAACCGACTAATTAAGACAACACAGCACATTTTTGTGCTTATTAATATTCCATTTCATTCTATTCCTTAATTATTACAGTAATAAATTTTACAATTAAGTAATAAAATAAAGAAAAATACGTGCAAGTAAGAAATAAAAAAAATAAATAAAAATCATTGCTTAAAGTATGTTTTATATAATAAATATTTTTATAATTATAACTAAAAAAAATTAATATCATCTTCATTAGTGCAGACAATGTATTTTTATTATTAAAATGAAACAAAATGAAATCTTTAAACCGTAAAAAAAGAATTAATAAGTACCTTTTAATATAAATAATAACTTGGAGAGTAAAGAAATTAATTACTACTCCAAACAAAAGAAGTAATAAAAACACAAAAAAAGAGTTACAACGAACTGTTAAAAAGTGTTACTTATAAAGAGTGACGTGCAAGTTAAGTTTTTAAAAAGAAAATAATGCCTCAGGCGAAATATAGACGTTGTTAAGAGCCTGATTAAACTGAAAAGTGTTATTTATGTGTGAATGTAATCATACCATATTTTGTGAATCAATTCATAATTTTTAATATTTATATAAAATAGTTCAAACATAAATATATAGTTAAAATAAATAAACGTAGTTGATTCAGAATATACCATCTACGACATCATGTGATTATTTTTACATAATTTATTCATAAAAAGTATATATTTGTATACATAAATATATATATTTTGTGTAGTTACAAGAAATATTATGTTTCCTAGTTTAAAGCTGTAGAACACAGAAAAAATAAACTTTTTTATATGTATTTATGATATAGCCTTACGGCTTTTTCGCTTTATATTAGTTATGTTATTTATTTTTTTTAAGAATTAATGTTTTTAAGCTATGAATTATTGTTTTTAGTTGTTTGGTTTACTAGCCCTAAGGAGTTTATGAGATGTAAAATAATTATGAAGCCATTGCATGTAATGCGATATAGTTTTTGTAATTAATTATTGTATTAAATATAATTAATGTAATAATGTTTATAAACATGTGGTAAAGAACTAGACGATAATGTAATAAACTAATATTTAGTTAAAGATTGTAGTAGACCATACCACAGAACTACACAAATTATTAACCTCTATAGTTGACCAAGACAAGGGCACCGAACAACCTAATCTTTAGAAAATATAGTAGTCCAAGGAAAGAGCACAGAACTACTCAAATCTTTATGGAATATAGTAGACCAAGGTAAGAGCACAGAACTACTCAAATTTTTATGGAATGTAGTAGACCAAGGTAAGAGCAGAGGACAGAGGACAACTCAAATTTTTAGAGAATATTGAATGTGGATAAGGCATTCTTTAAAATTGCCATTTAGCTAATAAAAACATCATCTAGTGACATGCTCAAATTTTCAGAAGGTAAATTTCCTATATAAACGCGCTCTACTTTCAGGTAAGGTACGTCCACATCTGATTTGCTGTTTCTGATTTGCTGATTCTGCTTAGCACACTGTAGGGTGCTAAGTGCATTGTCTCTCATAACGATAGTGCTAATCGAGCTATTTAAAAGCATATTTTATTTAGATAAAGAAGGATATCTGAGGCCAACACAAACAGCTTAAATTACCCCCTCCCCCTCAAAAAAACGGTGTATAATATATAACAATGTATTGTAATATATTATACTATGGCAAAAATCTTATTTTTAAAAAATGGTTTTCGCTTAAAAGGGCAGTATAGACGTAGGACTTACTATGTTTTAAACAAACGGTCCCTCCTCTAACGCTCTCAATCTCTTTCTTTCTGCGATCTTTCTTTTTGAAACTAAAATCACATTAACACTACTTTAGCCATTAAAGTTTAGAAAGTTTAGTAGACCCTAATAAGTTTAGTATGAAAGTAAGTAATATTTTAACATAATTATAATTTTTAAAATATTACATTCAATTTATGCATACAATTTACATAAAACTTTCCTCCACAAAAAAAGTAAAATTATTAAAAATAATATTATAAAAACTGCATCCCACTAAACCTCACAATTTAAATAAAATTACAATAAATTTAAAATTTTATTTACAACTTTTACATGCAGGCTATGTAAAACTAATAAAATTCCATATTAAAATATATATTGTATAAAATAATGCATAGTTTACTTGCACTCAGTTCATACAAAAAGAAAATTTATAGCCACTAAACATAAAATCTAACTCTTAAATTTATTATCCCTAATACAGCTATATTAATAATACATTGTAGACTTAATCGTATATTTTAATATAAAATTTATTACGTACTTTACATAATATTTTCATAAAATTGTAATAAATATTGAATGTATGTTGATATTAATACTTTTAAAACTTTATATCCGTATTCATTTTTTATATTTTTTACTTCATTCTTACGAATAGTTGTTATTTATATAATATTTAGTAATATTTTAAAATATTCAATGTAATTTTTTATTCTTTTATATAACTGTTATATTACATTAGATTCTTTTTAACACATTTATCAGTTTTTATAAATAAGTATTTATTATTTCTTGTATTTCATCATTCTTTTATTGATTTGTTGCATTATGCATATTAAAATAAAACTAAATAAAAAATAAGGATAATAAACTAAATTAAATACTTAATGAGTAAAAATATGTGGGAGAAGTGCCAAAATTAGTGTAATTATTTGCATTAAATTTAAATTGTATAATCGATTATTATCCATACAATTTATTATTTTTTAGATTATTATATATTCAAAAGTTATAATTCCCTGATAATTACTTTAATATTTACATTTTTCGAAATAAATATGAATTGTTTGTATTGAAACAACTTTTTACTATATAAATTATATTTAATTAAATTATATTTGTATTCAAATTGATTATTCGACTTAAAAAATATACTTATGGTTGATGAGTAAAATAATGGACAGTAAAATAAAATAATTATGGTAAATAGGTAAAACCTTCTAGTTAGTAACCTCATAATATAGGTTACATAAAACCTTCTGTAGCATAGAGATATATTACTAGAGGAGCCCTATATGTTAAATTGTGAAACATCGAAAAAGTAACCTGACTACCTTCGATTATAAATACAAAATCAAATAATCAGTACAATAACTTATATAGGAGAATGTTAAAAATACAAATCAAAACACGAACAATGTGCAGGTCGACAAAATCAATTGATTTATTATAACCTTAACTCACTCTTGAAGGAGGTTTTAATAGTAGTAGTAGTAACTACTAAGCAAGTAGGCCACGTTGTTGAGCCCTTTTAATGATGTTACACAGAGCCCCTTAGAGCCCCAAAAAGATGTTTCTGGCCTGTATATTGAGATTGGCTATGCCCCCTCTAGTATATATCTCTATGTTCTGTAATATGTTAAGTCAGTCAATCAGTCAAATAAACTAAGTTATTTGTCAATAACTAAGTCATTACAGTCAAGGTTAATGAAAACTTAAAAAATAATTTACAGTAGACAGCCATTTAATCGCGTAATACAAAAATTAGGTTTCTACGTTCAAAAAAACCTTAAAATACCAGGGTACCCTTAAATACATAGCATCCTATTTTTTAAAACGTCTAAATTAAAAATAATAATATTTTTAATTATATTAAAATATGTTTTGTGATTTCTTTTTGTATGACGACAAGACATTGGAGACGTGAACAAACTTTTCCCTATAATTTTAAGTGTCCTACGAATAAATATAAGTTATCGGTAAGGACACTGATGAGAGACCAGCAATCAAAGTGATAACCAATTATTATATGTTATTGTCAATAACTTACAAACTAAATGTTGAATAGGTATTTACCTTTCCTACTAGTTCTTTGTGTTTTACGCTATTAAACAGTAATTAGAACGTCATAAATCAGAGAAAAAATTAAAAGTTTTCAGGCCGTCAAACATTTAAAATTCAATAAGTTAAACCGATTCATCTTCTAAGATGTTTGTACCTTTGTGTTAAATTTCAACTCGGTCAATAATTTATTCGATTTTTTTTTTAAATTTTTGATGAGGGCCGAATAGGTAATGGTATTATTTTTGTATGGTATGTACTAGTGAACATAATATTTTTTTTCCAAATACCTACGGTAGTAGGCGGAGAAAATTAAAAACATTATAGAGTAACTGAAAATATGTGATAAATGAAATACAAAATTATTCGCTAAATCCTCTGTAAGGGATCGCGAACCATATTTTCATTAAAGAAGAACTAAGTTATGAAGCCATCAAAGAGGACCATAATATCTAATAAATTGAACTACTATCAGACATCTAGGTGGTCTCCAAATATACCGATCATTATTGGAAATCCATCAGAAATACTAAAAGTTCACTGAACTCTCATTAAATGGACTTCAAGGGTTTAAATATCCAGGAAGAGATTTCATTCAAAGAAAATCAACATCAACATTTCACAAAACCCTTAATGCTCAAATGACAGTGGAAAGAGCATTAAACGTTATTGAATAAAAGTTTCTTTTCTTGAACAAATAATCCTGTAATGAGCCTGTCAAATTTTCTTCTTTTAACATATCACTTTTAATGTTGGTAAAGCAGAAAATATACTTTGGATACAGATGTAGGAAAACCCCTGAAAGTGTTAAGCGGCACGGGATTATGTTTAGCCGAATGGAATATCCCAACCGCAAGTAAAGAGGATTTCAGCAAGATCATCTTCATTGTTTGGAATGATGGTAAAACCAGGTTGGGAAGGTAGAAATAAATCCGAATTGTAGAAAGATTAGAAGAGCGATGAACTTAACAACAACATTGTCCGCAAGTCTAGCAGAAATAAGTTCAATGAACTATATGGATGATTTTTGGGCAACACGAAAGCTTAAAAAAATATTCTTCATTCTGGAAGCAGAAATTAAATGCGCCGAGAACCCGCGAGAAAGGTGCTGCTAATGTGCGACCTCCAACAAATTAAACTGACATAGAATTGGAATAAAATAGTACTAATTTTTATTTTATGTAATCACAAAATCTATAATGAATTGGGATCAAATTTAAAGAAATCTGATTCTGAGAGAAAACAAAACATTGATTTAGCTTTTTTTTTGCTCGCGTTACTTTAATGTCCAGTATTATCTTATAACTATTTCCCAAGTTCCATAATAATTTGAAATAATAAAATGGCAACGCGATTGGATAAGCCCAGTGATAAGTTATTTGAGTTTGGGTCTTCAACTATGATAACTATTACGGCCGGTTGAATTTCCTTTACAATACGTCCTTCCTTTGATAATTTGGATAAAAAATATTGTCGTGGTTTTTACATATTATTTTTGCGTGATAAAAATGAAGACTTTTGACGTCAAAAGGTCATTAAGTAAACAAAATCAAGCAAATAAAAGATGTGTGTGTGTGTGGATACGTATATACTTCCAAAAAATCCAACTCTCCATTACATGACCCTAAACTCTAAAGCTCATTTGCTGTAAAAATTCACAAAAATACTAATTACATTAGAAATGTGTTTTGTTGATTCAGCTTCAAGGTGTTATTTCCCCCTTAAATTTATGAACGTAATATTTAAATAGCGTGCCACTTAGCTTTCTGTTTTCTCTATAGATACAATTTTGTTTGGAGAAATGTCATTAAACAGGAAATTTTGGCTTATTTCATCTAAGAACTATCAGTTGGTATCTGGTCAGCAAAAACAGTGTTTTATTATCCCTGTACTAAAAGACCCGCTCTCAATTGACCATGTACCAAAGTAACTTCAATGGTTCTAGTAGACATCCAGATGGAGCAGCAATTGTCCCAAGGTGTCAAACTCTCCTCTTGATACATCCTAAAGCTGATACCACATATGATAAAATTGTAAACCTCTAAATTTATAAGGGGGCATAATTTTGGGGATGGGGAGGGAATCTTCTTATTACCTTCTGCTAAGTATTTTTCTTTAGTTGAAAAAGCAGAAGTTTGTTGACCCTACATCAAGTTCATAGGGGTATTCCGGTTTTGATTCTTACTAAAGTTTGATGTCCCTATAAACCCTGTAAGTCTAGTAACCACACAGGTAAAGTCAGGTTTCCTAAACTTAACCATTTCTAGGTCATTTCTGTACTGCCACTACGGGGTAGATGACCCTAACTCCCTGATGTCTTGTACAACCAAATTCACTTTCATCGAAGTTTTTCTAAAGTTTAATGAACTTTATTAGATGTACATCTTTGATTTTTATCTAAATGTAAGTGGTTATATTTACCTAAAGTTAATTTAGAAGAAGGTTGTGTCCTATAGGGTGGTAAAAAATTCTGGCGCGGTGGTCCGCATGTCGGGCGAATTTCCTTTGGATGCGTGTTTCCGTGCTTTTTACATTATATAAGTTTACAACTACTAAATAAATAATTCCGGCGCGGTGGTCCGCTGTCGGGCGAATTTAGAATTTAGAATACGTGTTTCCGTGCTAAGCAACCCTTTTATTGCTTATGCAAGAACCATGCCCATTGCGTGGTTCAGGTTCATGCTTTAGAACCTAAGCAGTTACTCAATTGTCAAGCACTGCTCGTAACTCATTTTGTCTGTATTTTCCAAAGGAAATGCGCATAATCATCCAGTTGGTTGCACAAAACTATGCCTCTAAAATTAGAAGTACGCATTATTATTTGCACTAGTTTAAAGCTTAGTTACTTATCTTTAAGCTTAGTCAGTTATCTTTAAAGGTTTTAGCGCATTTCCTTTGGAAAATACAGACAAAATGAGTTACGAGCAGTGCTTGACAATTGAGTAACTGCTTAGGTTCTAAAGCATGAACCGGAACCACGCAATGGGCATGGTTCTTGCATAAGCAAGAAATAAGTTGTTTAGCACGGAAACACGCATTCTAAATTAAATTCGCCCGACAGCGGACCACCGCGCCGGAATTATTTATTTTGTAGTTATAAACTTATATCATGTAACAAGCACGGAAACACGCATCCAAAAGAAATTCGCCCGACATGTGGACCACCGCGCCAGAATTATTTTCTAGTTGTAAACTTATATTAGGTAAAAAAACGATACAAAATTATTGTCCCTACTAGGATTTGAACCCAGGTACTCTGGGTTTCAGTGCTCGCATCCAAAGGAAATTCGCCCGTCATGCGGACACCGTGCCAGAATTATTTTCTAGTTGTAAACTTATATTAAGTAAAAAAAAACGATAAAAAATTATCGACCCTTCCAGGATGTGAACCCAGGTACCCTGAGTTTGAGTGGTCGTATTGACTCCGGACCACTGGCATTTAACTCAGAGACCCGAAAAACATTAAAATCGACACCCTACTCGAAATTTATTTTTTATCGACCTAAATTTTGGTCTTTGGTAATTTACATTGGTATTTCGATTTTTAGGTCACTTAGAGTGGTTGTATCGACTTCGGACCGGTTTCATTCGATTCAGCGTCTCAAAAACATAAGTATCAACCTTTTTCGCGGCAAAAAATATTAACCCTGAATTTTGAAATTTCGCTGACTCAGCAAACCGGGTTAATGACGTCACAAAAACTTGGTTTTTAATAGGGTTCGTGTCCTCCGAAGGTTGATTTTTGTACCTAGTTTGTTTAAAAAATATTAATCCATTCGAAAGATAGTGTGTTTACAAGAAAGTGTCTAGATACATATATATATATATATATATATATATTATATATATATATATATATATATATATATATATATATATATAAAGATATATATTTATATATATATATTCGCTTATTATCCTCCTATCCCCTCTTGTCCGTCTTGTTAGTGTTGTCAATTCTCTACCAATCTCTCGTAATAATTTGTTTACGTTCTGTACTTTATCTCTGTTCTGAATCTATTGGCTTGATTTTATTTTTAAGATTTAAGTTACATAATTTTAATCAGTACGCTTTCTAGTCAATTAGGTTAAGTTTAATTTTATTCTTAATTTTTAATTTCTGATTATTATCTGTGTTCTTATATGCAGAGTTCCCTACTTGTGGTTTATCTGTTTAGGGGCTCTTCAAAATATAAATAAATAAATAAATATATATATATATATATATATATATATATATATATATATATATATATATATATATATATTATAATATATATATATACATATACATATATATATATATATATATATATATATATATATACATATATTATATATATATATATATATATATATATATATACATACATATATATATATACATATATGTAGGACCTCTGAAACGGATTTGTGTCGTGGTCTGAGGTTCGAATTCCGCCATGACGCCTATCACATTAAGGGAATTTTCAAAGGGAATTCGCTAAAAGGAGAATAAAGAAAGAGTAGACATCTTAAAGAGAGTCATAGTCACAAAGGAAAAACTAAAAAAAAAAATACTAAAAAACATCTCCATCACCTCTTTATTGCACAGATCTAAAAATTAAAACCAAAAAGGAAAAGAAGAATTAAGACAAGAAATACACGCTATGATGAAAACAAAAGCTAAAACAAGAGTGTCTAAAAAATATAGAAAAAAGGGTTACAAACCTGTGTAAAAATTACAATTGGTTTGTGAAAGCAAGAAGGAAAAGAGCAGTAGAAAAACGTAGTAAGGAGCAAGAAATTAATAACAAAGACTGCACCTGGAGAAAGAGAAAAGGGAAAAACTAAAGATAACCCGGAAGAAGGGTCTAATAAGAAAACAATACATCGAAAGAGCTAAGAATCATAAAGGCTAAAAAAGAAAATTTAAAATTGGAATAAACTCCAGAGTAGAACTTAGAAGTTCTAATAAGTTCTAAGTGTATGTAAAATACTATGTTTGTTTAAATTACTTTAAACGAGCGGCTAATTAAACTTTTTTTTCGTGTGCACTTCTTAACTTATATTTTTGCGAGTGATATTTGTTTTTTCCCCTTCAAATATTAACTGCAATTAATAATTTAACAACTTAATGTAATAAGTAAAATAAAAATACCTTTTTTATTTTGTTTAATAGCTTAAAGTATGTTTTAAAGCTTGTAGATTTATGATTTTATTATTTCATTTTTCCCGCCATCAAGCGAAAGAAATGATTAATATAAGAACTAAGCATAAATAATTTAGAAATATGTAAGTTGTTAAATATAAAAGATGAATTATCTATTATATGGTAAGTAAGACTTTGTAAGCCTCATAAATTAGGTTTTGAAACTTAGTATGCTAAGTGAGTACAATGCTTCTTATGGAATTGATTTTGTTAAATTTTGCATAATTTATCTTGACAAGAAAAGATTAAAAGAAAATATTGTAATGATTATAAACATCAAGTCAATATCAAAAACTAAGGCCTTTGGTGTATTGGACGCTGAGCGAAGCCATCGCTCGGGATAGCTTCGCGAACGCCGCAAGCAGTACTTAATGGTAGTGCTCTGTGGTATTTTGACGCATAGTAGTTTTGTATGTGCTATAAATCGACGATATTAACGGATTTTTAAATTGAACAGTCGAAAACTTTGATTTTCTTACATAAAATTATATATATGTCGAATGATAAAATCGTAACCTATGCTAATAAAGATTATTATAAAACTTAACGTCAATATTTGTGTTTTATCCCATTAGTTTTCGAGCTTTAGTCAATTATTAAAAGTTTTGCTGATTCATTATTGTATGTTAATTACGTCATACACATTTTTTAAGACTTTCTTTATAAAAATTGCGCTTCTGAGGTACTTTGGATGACGGAATATCTTAAAGCCCAGTTTACGACGGACTTCCGGTTTTAACCTAATAGTATTGTTGGTGAACTTTTTTGGTATACATATAGACTATCTATTAAGAGTCGGAAATTTAATCTATAATAAGTTGAAGTTGAAGCCATTGTAGATTGGACTTAAACGATAAAGCTGAGGAAATTTATAAGCTTGATTTTTGTACCAAGTCGCATTCAAATCTAATTTATCCCAACTATTCTTAAAAAAAAAAATTTAACAAAAACAACCAAAAGAAGGTTAAGTTTAGGATATATATATATATATATATATATAATATATATTATATTATATATATTATATATATTATATATTTATATATATATATATAATATATACCTCAACTACGGTTATCCCAAATTTAACCTTTTGTTTGTTGTTTTTGTTAAGTTTTTTAACACTGTGTTAGATAGTGTAAGCCTGATGATGACCCAAACAGGAAAGAAGTAATTATAACTTAATAAATATATAGAACTCAAGTCTTTTTTTTTCTTTTCTTAATATAAATATAAAATCCATAAGAACTTTATATCATCATCAGAAGCAAAAACATACATGCAAACTATGTATCGTAAAGTGTAAACATTCCTACTGGATAAAAAATACAGAAATTGTGTCCAACTCACAATACATTATACATTTTATATCAAAATTTATTACTTGAAATACAGAAACATTAACAATTATACATAATAAATTTGTATTAGCCTTCTTTATACGATTATAAATTATAGCTAAAAACCTACAATATTAACATATTGTGAAACAAAATAAAAAAAATTATAAAAACAATCAATTGAGAATAATATAAAATATATTGCATAAATAACAGAAAAATGAATTAATTTAATTAGCTAATAACTAAAATATTTTATAAGAATAAAAACAATAATTTTCATTTTATATTTTATCAGCAGACATGTATAGTTAAAATTCAAATATAAGTAGTAAAACATAATAACAGATATCTATAAGATTAAAATATAATTTTTTTTTTATTATTTATTAGTTAGTTTATGTTTTTTTATTTCTTCATATTAATTATAAGTAATAAAAATAATGATTTTTGCTGTCTAGATAAAAATCATATGATTTATCGTCAGATTGTTAATAATTTATATGTTGGTAAATGTTGATGTAATTCTTTTTTATTACTTAACGATTATTTATATTTTTTAGATTAATTAATTTTATTGTAGATTGTAATTAGCATGGGAATTTTAATAAATATTAGACAATTTTAGAATATGATATAAACAAAATATTTGTAATAAATAAATCAAAAGTAGTTGTTTACAAATTTAAATTTTCTAAAGAAGTTCTAATTGGATTCCTATTTAAGTACAGTGTTAAAAAAATTGGGCACGGGTACCTTTGAACTTTTCTTCACTATGTCTAATTCACTACGTTCAACCTTAATATTTCGAACTGATAGTGAATGAGTAGTAGTGAATTTAGTGCACATTGAGGATTCTAAATTCAGTTGCACACTAAATTTAGTTGACTAAAACTAGTGAACTACTGAATTTAGTGGTACACTGAGTGAGTCAATGGCTTTAAGCACACTACAGGATAATTCACTAAATTTAGTAGCACATTGGAAAAGTTGGAAAAGTCCTCCCATTAAAGCTTTTTATCTCTAGAAAAGCTAAGAGATGATCAATTTGTATTGAAGCTACAAATGACCAGTTTGGAGGATGTAAAGTTAGTGGTCAATAACCCTAAATACTCTTACTAACCCTTTGTTAAGTCACAGTTTGGATGTAAGGGATGAACCTTACTTAAACTGTGAAGTAACCTAAGTTGAACAACCTCACCATGACACATAGAAGGTATTGGAAAACCTTGTAGGGTCAACAAACTTTGGTTAAAAAATTTCACCAATATCTTGTACAGGTTTAAAATGTGAAACAAAGTTTGTTCACTTTTATGAACTAAAAAAGTAGTTATAATAGTCCTAAATAGTTTTAATTGAAGTTTTAAGTCTTCCAGTGACTTAAACTTCATTAAAGTCTTCAAATGAAGTCCTCACTGAAAGACTGCCTGGGATGAGTCCGCACTGTGTTGCCATCATAGCAGATTTGGCAATATTCGAGGTTTTAACTATAACAACTTTATCATCAACGTATTTGAAATGTTTTAACATTGATGGAAAAGAAAACTCTAAACATTGATGAGAATTGAGGTTAAGTCTTCTAGTGGGGGCCTCGTTATAAAGAAAGTTATAAATAGTTCCCACTAAAAACCTATATTGCATAATAATTGTTGATTAAGTGAATTTTCAAAGAGAAGCCCGAGCATACGAGGTTGATGTCTTGGAGGGGGGAAGGAGAGTTGGATTTTTTGGAAGAGGAACACTAGAGTATGATGAGATTATTACTAATGCCAGCGTTTCAGCAAAAACTTTAAACACAACCTACACCTTTCGTGAGAGAAGACATTAGTCGGAATCGATCTTATTATCAGTCAGACCAAAAAAAATGTAAATGCTAATAATAATAATACTCCTGCTTTTAGCTGATAATAAGTTAAATAAAAATAATTGGTTTCGGCTTACCGTCGAAACCAATCAACAAGTGTTGCAACGCTCGATTATTATAAAAAATTATTAAAAAATATATTACTGTATAACTCTTAGATTCCATGAGGAGGACGAGCCCTCTAAGTTATAGCAAAGAGTTCGATGGTTGCTCTCCTACTGATGGAAGTTGAACCGAAACCGTTCAAGGAATCTTTATATCTAACATGAATATCTCTGGGACCTTTATATCAAACATGAATATTCTGGAATCTGTTGTATAACCAGAGCCTGATTCATTAATTGGAGTCCATACTATTGCACCATTGGTCATCTTCCTATTATATAAGACAATTTATTATGACACAAATGCATGCACAGAAACAATGCTCAATGCCATGGGCGTAGCCAGGGTTACCTTTAGGGGAGGGCCCCATTTTTTATATATATATATATACACACACACACACAACATATATATATATATATATATATATATATATATATATATGTTGTGTGTGTGTGTGTGTGGTGTGTGTGTGTGTATGTATGTATTACAAACAATTAAAATATGGTTTATGATTTGTTTAAACAAACAAAGCACTTATAGTACAAATCAAAACAAGTTTTATTCAAATAGACTTAAAGAATAAAACAAAATACAAATTATTATTGAACTGAACTGAACTAAATATGGCGGACATTATAGTTTTTATTTAACTAATCAAATCACCAAAAAGTTAATATGTCGAACTAATAAAACAAATTTAAATTTTGAGACCGAATTACCTTTAAGCTCTAAATTATTATAAATAAAAAAATAATTAATAATTTTTATAAAGTGAAAATTTAAATTATTTTCCTTGCCTGAACCATACTTTTATATACTTTTTGCAACAACCCTGCTCGGCTGGGTGGTTACTGCTACAATGCAGTAAATAATATTTACTGCATAGTAGTAAATATGTCGGAAGTTCTTTATTTACATTTAGCGAAATTAATTTCATTACAATTACTATTCAAATAAACCTGAAGGGATTGCCCAGGCTGCGAATCGAGTGCTCATACCATCACAAACACGGAGGCAGGCTACATTTTTACAGTCTAGACTGTATTTATAACCCATACTATACAAAAATTATTTTTACTTGCATCCTCATCCCTCATCATTAAATGTTTAAAATCTCATCATAATGCTACGATCGAAACTTCAACTTAAATAAAGTCATAAAACACTTTTACAACCGAATTAATAAACTTTCTCCCGCAAAAAACTAATGAAAAGTTATGGCAAATAAAATTAATTGTTTTTAATCAAACATTATTAAAATAATAATTAATGAGTTTTGATAAAGTGATTCTAAAGAGGAATTTAGCGGAAAGAATGGATGAGAAACAACTTTTTAAAGCCGATTGTTTTAAAACTAGCATCTTTTCTCTGCCTCAGGCAGTATAAAGGTATTTTCAAAGTCGTAAATCATTCGCCTTTATATACCTTTAATAAATTCTGCAATAAATTTCATTTTTGTTACTTTGTTTTATATAGCTTTTTCATTTTGTAAAAATAATGAAACTTGAAAGAATGTAATAAAGAGCAAGTATAAAGTTTATTTAAGTGGACTTAAAAAGTAATTTTTAGTCTATAGGTTAGGTGATTTATGAATTATTTTAGGCTGTATTTATGTAAGTTTTGATGTAGAAGAAAAGATAACCAAGGTGGTGAAGTATAGCGAAGGGTAAGGATAGGGGTGCTGTAGAAGTAACGAAGATGGTGATGATGTAGGAGTCAATGGATAAGGATTGTGGATGATGATGGTGCTGGAGTAGCTATGGATAAGGATAGGGATGCTGTAGAAGTAACGAAGATGGTGATGATGGTGTAGGAGTAGCTATGGATAAGGATAGGGATGCTGTAGAAGTAACGAAGATGGTGATGATTGTGTAGGAGTAGCAATGGATAAGGATAGAGATGCTGTAGAAGTACGAAGATGGTGATGATGGTGTAGGAGTAGCAATGGATAAGGATAGGGATGCTGTAGAAGTAACGAAGATGGTGATGGTGTAGGAGTAGCTATGGATAAGGATAGGATGCTGTAGAATAACGAAGATGGTGATGTAGGAGTAGCTAGGGTAAGGATAAGATGCTGTAGAAGTACGAAGATGGTGATGATGGGGTAGGAGTAGCAATGGATAAGGATGATGCTGTAGAAGAACGAAGATGTGATGATTGTGTAGGATAGCAATGGATAAGGATAGAGATGCTGTAGAAGTAACGAAGATGGTGATGATGTGTAGGAGTAGCAATGGATAAGGATAGGGATGCTGTAGAAGTAACGAAGAATGGTGATGGTGTAGGAGTAGCTATGGGATGGGATGCTGTAGAAGTAACGAAGATGGTGATGTAGGAGTAGCTAGGGTAAGGATAGATATGCTGTAGAAGTAACGAAGATGGTGATGATGGTGTAGGAGTAGCGAAGGATAAGGTTAGAGATAATGTAGAAGAAACAAAGGTGGTTATGGTGTAGGAGTAACGAAGGATAAGGGTAGTGATGATTTACGAGTAACCAAAATGGCGCTGGTGGAGGATGAGAAGCAAGGGAAAAGGATTGAAGAAACAAAGAAGGTTATAATATTGTGTAGGTTATGATTAACTTTATGGTGTAGGAGTAGCTATGGATAAGGATAGGGATGCTGTAGAAGTAACGAAGATGTGATGTAGGAGTAGCTAGGTAAGATAGATATGCTGTAGAAGTAACGAGATGGTGATGAATGGTGTAGGAGTAGCGAAGGATAAGGTTAGAGATAATGTAGAAGAAAACAAGGTGGTTATGGTGTAGGAGTAACGAAGGATAAAGGTAGTGATGATTTACGAGTAACCAAAAATGGCGCTGGTGGAGGATGAGAAGCAAGGGAAAAGGATTGAAGAAACAAAGAAGTTATAATATTGTGTAGGTTATGATTAACCTTTATGATAAGTTTTATAACGGTATAACAGGGCCTAAAATTATCAAATTACAGATTAGTAAAGAAGAGATGATTTTGATAAATTTATATTCCTCTATAGAACAGATGATTCTCATTTTGTGGTCATTTCATTTTTGTAAAAGACCATTGAGTCATATCACTAGAGAGGGCATACCCTATTTCAATGCATTAAGAGGCTTGAAATGTCACTTTGGGGCTTTTAGCTCTGTAAAGATCTTCTTCCAGATAGTGGTAAGATTATAATAATGGAAATGATTTAATAATGCAAAAGATTATAATAATGGAAAAGATTATAATAATGGAAAAGATTTTAATAATGGAATATTTATCGGCTTCTCGTACATTGTATGTGAATTGTTTTGGATTATTATAAATGTTCTGTTTTATGAATGAGTGTAATTTTGTACTGTTTGCTTAATTAAAGGTAATTGAAATCAGGTAATTACTTTTCCTTTCTATACGTAGGTATACAGGAAAGTATAGTGTTTAGAAAATAATCTGCAGCATCAAGCGAGGTCTGTGCCGGGGTGGGTGACCTCAAGGAATAGAACAAATGTATTTGAAACGAATGTATTTGCAGTATAAATTAGGCTATTTGTATATTCTGAGGAAAAACTAAGTGATTCCCAAATAGTGAAGAAGAGCAAAACAAAGTAAATACCCGGACCCTCTCTAGTACTATTACCTTTAAGTTTCAGACTGCAATATTTGACAGAACAACTGGTCAAAAACACAACAAATTATATCTAAGATTAGACAAAAGATAAAGTAAAAAAGAAAGAAGAAGAATCTTTAAACAAAAAGGGCCATAAATAAATAGATTAAATCATAATTATTACGTGTTTATAGCTGGCTACAGAAAATACGTCTCAAGCATAAATTATGACAAGAGAAATCTCGTGGTCTGTAGTTTGGTCGTAAATTTCACGTATAACACTAAGCCTTCGGGGAGGTAGTAATAGTTAAAATTACTACCTTACAGACCCACGCCATGCTCATTATTTAGAGAAATAATACTTTTTAAATATTATTTTAAAAGAAATCTTAAAATACTTCAATGCTGGTGGGCTTTTTAAAGATGTTGAAAAATGAAAAAATATAATTTCTTTGAAGTCATAATAGAAGAAAAATTTTTTACTTGTACAATATATTACTTGAATATAATAAAAGATATTTTACAAATGGACTGTAAATGTTTTTCTTGACGCTACGATTATGTACACTGAAAACGTAGCGAAAGTAATTTACATAAGGAAATAAGTTAATATAATAACAGAGTATTATATTGTGCCATATACCAAGGGCGTCTCAAAATTTTTCTATAATTTTTTAATTTTCCTCATTTATACCGTAGGTATATAGGAAAAGTATTGTGTTTGCAAAATTCCGAAACCGGGATGAACCGGCATTATTCGTTTCAGGCGTTTTTGACCTCCTAAGTGGTTTTTCTCAAAGTTGTCTGTGTGTGTTTGTCTGTTATATCGTAGCTCCTAGTGTATTATGCTAGAGAGTTGAAACTTTGTACAAAAATCTGTCTACTGCTGTAGTTGTGCTACTCGGAAAATCATTTTTTGATTACGTCATTAACCCACAATAATGACTAAGCAAAAATTTCGAAAAATCATAAAACATGTGATCCGATAAAACATTCTGATGACAAAAATATGTGATCCGATTGAAATTTGGCACGCATGTAGCCATGTATAAGACTAACGTTTTAATACGACAAGTATATCTATGATTTTTGTGGATCATAAAAGTTAAGCAGCATTGAGCGTGGTCAGTGCTGTATGGTTGACTGCTAAGATTGAAACAGATGCATTTACTATCTGAGGACGAGCGAAGCGAGTCCGAAGCAGGGTGGATTAGCGTTGCGAATCCGATGTGATGAGAAAAAATTCCGAGGTACTCCGTACCCGATGTTTTTTAAATTTGACATCCTTAATTTAACATGGTAATAAATAAACCAAGGGAAAAACGAATTTAATTATTTCTTGAGCAGTTAATTGGTTCTTGAGGCGAAAGTCGAGGAAACTAATGCATTTTACCCCCGATGCGAAGCCGAGAGAACCAAAGCATTTAAATCCTGAAGGAAGCAGAGGAAACAGAAGCATTTAAATCCTGAAGCGAAGCCGAGTGATTTATGTGTTTAACTCCTGAGGCAAAGCCGAGGGTTATGACTATTAACTGTTAGAGAAAAGCCAAGGAGGTAATTATGCCAAGGAAAAATCATTTTAACTTTGAAAAAAATCCGAAACCGGGTTTTTATCGGAATTATCCGTTTCAGGCGTTATTTAGGCCTCCTAAGTGGTTTTCACAAAGTTGTCTGTCTGTATGTGTGTGTGTACGTGTGTATATTTGTGTGTCTGTTATCATCGTAGCTCCTTGTGTATTATGCTAGAGAGTTGAAAACTTTGTATAAAAGTCAGTCTATAGGTAGTAGTACTACTCGGAAAATATGTTTATGACGTCATTACCTCGCAAAAATTAAATCAAAACTTTTGAATAAACACGGAAATGCGATTAGATTGAAATTTGGCACCGATGTAACCATTTATAAGACTAACATATGTTTTTGTTGGTCAGTGCTGTATGGGTAACCGCTGGAATGAAATGGATGTAATTACAATCTGAGGACGAGCGAAGCGACTCCGAAGACATGTTGCTGTATAAATTTAATCACTCGTATATTCTCAGGACGAGCGAAGCAAGTCCAAAGCATAGAGGATGAGCGTAACGAATCCAATGTAATGAGGAAAAATTTCGAGGTACCCCGTGCCCGATTTTTTTTTAAAAAAACACCTCTTGAAAAATTCTCTAATGATTATTTTAACACCTGCATAATTTTCTTTTTTTTAAATGACGCGTAATTTTTTACAAGAAACAAACTACTTAAAAAAAAATGTTTTTCTTGGAGATCACTATATAATTAATATCTTATAAACCAATTTATTCTTATAGTATCTAATTATTTACATCGCCTATCACTATTATTAATAATTATTCTTTGAATAGTGAACATTATTTATAATTTTATTTTTTGTTAGATATTATATTCATTAACTATTAAATCGTTATTATATATTTATCTTTTACGTTCTCATAATTATGAATTAATGTCTTTTTTGGATTCTGATGATAAGATTAAAATAAAGTGGAAGAGACGTAAGTTCATAAGCGAAGAGAATAGAAAACAAAGTCATACTAGTGTACTCTAAAATTAAACTATAGACAACTAGCTAAGAATAATTCACAATAAATTAAAAATAAATAAATTTTAAGATTCGGAAGCATTTGTAGAAGAGATACTTTTTAATAAATGAATGGATTAAACAACCATCCCAGCTTCAGTAGTAACAATGCAGCAGCTGTTAAAATTTGGTGTATTAAGTGTTTAATAATGATTAGATAAGGTATAATCTAACAGAAAACTGACAATAAACACTTCTTCAATTACCAGCTGGAATTACACTATAAGGGAATTTTTAGCAAAAGAGATTGGCCCTTACAGACTCCAGTCTATTGCACTAATTAAGTGCAATAGGAAAATAAGATTGCCGTCGACATCAGTCAAGTTAGTATAGTTAGAGTCCGGTCGGGAGACAAGTTTTACTCAAACACTACCACCGGCATTAGGAAAGATTCTTCCCAACGGATGCATTTGGAAGTAAGATTTGCTTTTGATAAATAATTTCTATTTATAATGTAAGTCTGCAGTACTAATAGTTAGTAGTGCAACAGTTTTAGTGAGGTGCAGGAAGGTCTAGTTTAGTTAGTAGTGCAGGAAGGTCTAGTTTTAGTTAGTAGTGCAGGAAGGTCTAGTTTTAGTTAGTAGTGCAGGAAGGTCTAGTAAGGTCTAGTTTTAGGGAATTTTATAAAAAAAAAAGGTTATGAGGTTAGGGCCTTGAAGGAGGTAATCTGACGTAATCAGGGCGGAGGACAAGTAAGGGTGAGGACGGCTGCAAAGGGACTGTAAATGTATTTTGCCCTCCTTGGGCCCCTCAGCCAAAATAAACATTTTATAAATAATAATAATAAATTAAATAATTGTAAGTTTATAATAAATACATATGTTTATTTATTATAATTATGAAGTATATTCATAACAACAGAGCCAAAAGGGCCTAATACTCTAAGGTATGGCCTAAAGAGCTCCTGGATACAAATGTTTTTAAATCTAGGATCTTTAAGGCCTCGCTTTATTTTCCCTAAATTTTTAGGGGCCCTATACGGAAGAATAGGGCCAAAAAGGACCTTAGCATATTCGACTAGGGCCTCTATAAAAAGGCTCTAGATAATCATGTTATTTAAATTAATAATTATGACGTTTAAGGGACGAATACGAACACTAGAGCCTATGATGGCCCTTAACATACTAGATCAGGGCCCAAATCTGCAGAAAAAGGCCTTAGAGATTGATGTTTTAAGTACTAAAAAATATTCTTTATTTGTTACCAAAATCTAAGTCCTTAAAGGCCCCTTTTATTTACACCTGGAACTTTTAAGGTTCCATACGGAAAACTATGATCACAAGGGGCCCTAAACATATGTGATCGGGCCCTAAAGAAGTACAAGATGACCCTAAAAATTAAAAATAAAATCTACATCTTAATTAAATCCTACATTTAAAATAATTTTTAATTTCAAGTTAAATTAATCAAATTAACTTAAGTTTTTTTATTTGAATTTTACTTAAGTTTATTTAAATTTTATTTTATACTTACCTACCTATTTTATTTACTTAAGTTTATTTTAATAAAATAGTTTCATTTGATTTAATTTTATTAAATATTAAATCAAATTAATTAAATTAACTTGATGTAGTCATTAATACAACTCTAATTAAAATTTGACCCCTTACTTGGAAAGCAATATAGGACCCCCCCCCCTCCCTTATTGGGCCCCTTGAGATAGGGTTTGGACCTTTTAGGCCATACCCTCCCTGTGCCTTTTTGGCTTAGTCCGCTACTGGGTATGATGTATTTGGTTAATCTCTTATATTGAGTTAGTATGACATTTAAAAAGCTGCTAATACAACAAACTGCTACAGGAAAACAACCGTGTGGCAAAGAGGCTAAAGGCCTCTATTTTTGTTGAGCAAACGGCAGAGTTCGCTTTTCCAAACCTTTAAGAGTTAAAGACAAATCCATTCATTAATTAATAAAATTTAATAAAACATAACTAGTTTTAAATTTAAAGCTAACTATGAAAGCGTGTTAATCTACAAACACACTTACTAAATCTATAGAAACAATTACTAAATTGATGTCCAGAACACGGAAGCCTCTCACCCAATATCTCCACCAAAAGCATCACCATGTGGACTACATAAAAACAACGTATCTCTACGTTTAAAAATAATTAATGTTCTCAACAGTTTTTTCAGAAGCAATTAGCAATTAAAGTCTATCGACGCTACAAGCGTTAGCTACAACCCTGTATAATTATTAAAAGTTTACCTCAACTATAGGACGTCAAAATTAATACCTTGGTGTTATAATTTTTATTTCATAATTTACGGCTTTTATAGCTACCTATATTTCTTATTCTGTGCGTGATAATTCTATGAGAAAAGTTTATTAGAGGAGGTAAGTTTATTAGAGAAGGGTATAAAAGGTAAATTTTATAAATCATAAAATATTATGTATATAGCCTATAATTCAATAAAAATTGGTATGGGCCTTAAGAAATATTTGTAACACAGATAAACGAGAGAATAACGTAGAACTGCACCGATAACAGTTTATTGAGTAATTACTTGAGGTCATGATAAAGTGCCTCGATACATTGTGCAAGGGGCTGAACACTTTCACCTATTAGTCAGTCTAATTTAGATCATATAGTTCAAGTTTTTCTAGTCTTAACTTAACAGTGCGTTTTAGAGTTTTATTAACTTGTGAAATATCGAGGACCGGAGCCTCAGTGGTAGAGCGCTCGTCATACGACCTGGAGGTCAAGGGTTATATTCCAGTCGTATGAGGACCTTATATAAGGTTTAAGAATTAAGTTTAATGTACTGTGAAAAATTGAATAAAGGATAAGTAATAATGAAGACAGCAGTTCGAGTTATTTAGAATAGTTTATTTCATTTCAGAGCTTTCGCACAAGCGATGCTTGCCATCCTCAGTGAATATAATAACATAGCAAACGAAAAAAAAAATTACTAAAGAGAAATCAAAAATACATACCATACAAGGCAACGAAAAAATAAACAATCTAAACAAGTGCAAGTTAATCAATGAAGATTAACCCAAGTTTACATCTTATATAAGGTTAATTGTTATACCTTGTACCCTTCTTTCAGGAGATTTGGAATTCAAAATTTGCATTCCTTTGTTATGCAAAAGCGAAGATGGATTCGTCTGGACAAGTTACGTTATTGTCTTGGAGACAACGGAGCCACGTTTCTGTTATCATCAGCTTATAAAATTCTACGGGCCAGTGGGGGGTTGGAAAGAGACTGAACCTTCAGTGAAAGTATAGGCTATGATTTAGCTGTGTCTGTAGTCCCACGATTAGCTTAAGTGATTAGTAATGCTAGTAGTAGTAGTAGTAGTAATATGGGGGGAGTGGTAGTAGGCCACGTTGTTGGGCCCTTTTTATTAGCTTCCTAAGATTGTGTTCTACTTTTTTAATTTCCAGTGTAGGTATATTTCATCTAATCTAGACAGATGGGCCGTGAATTCCTATGGTTCCTCTCGTGCTTTTTTCAAGCTATCACACATATTTTCACTGACTTAGAGTCTAGGGAACAACACGTGCTCTCACTGTTAAACCAAACCTCCACACACTTTAAACTACAAGGCAGAAACAGTATAGTATTATAATGAATCTACTAAGAGGGTCCTAAATTTTCCCTATACCCAGTCTCATTTAGGGTAAGGGATCTTTAACCAGTACCTGACAACGCACAGGCTCAAGACCACCAGCTCTACGTCCCTTCTGAAGGACATGGTACCCAGAATTTTTATCCCTCTCATAAAAATCCCAGAGGCCCGTGCTGGGAATGAACCCATGACTAAATAAATTCTGAAGTTTAAAGTCCATTCATTGTGTATTGGCCGCGTACCTTAACCACTACACCACGGGTGACTCTTGCACTAGTAATGCTAAATGAAATTATCATTATTTAGTGGCATACCCATGTATAAGACTTCAAACTCAAAATGTCTTTAAAAGAATAGGACTTGTGATATTATTCTTGCCCAAAGTGCTTTTCTAGTCTAGATTTTCAATAAAAAATTACTTTCCTCTCCATGACCTTAATCTCTGATCATTAAACTTTGGTAATTCACCAAGATAATTATAAAATATAAGAATTGACTCCACATTATTAATTATTAACCCAGATTTATTGGAGATAATTACTGCTAATGTTGTTAAAAGCAAAAATAATAAGTAATAAATAATAGAATAAATTATTACTAATTTATAGCCAACAACTACTGAGCGAGATTTTTATTCTATAATTAAGTTTACATTAAGAGACCATATGACAGGTTATACTTGAATAATTTTGTAGCTGAGAGTAAAAATTATTTTTATATACTCCTGGAAAACTTGACAGTTTAATGATAGAGTGTTATTAAACATGCTTGTTACGAGAACACACGCTGCTATCATTTTAAAATGCCTGGTAGGAATGATTTATTTGAAATAATTATAAAGTTATTACATTAGACACATGACAAAAGGGAGGTAACAAGACGAAAAATAAAAGAATGAACAGTCTCATCACCGGAAAAAAAATTCAGTGCTTTGGTCTTATCTAGAGGTCATCGTCAGGCCATGACAACCCAGAGATAAGAAATTGCTTGAGGGGGGTTTGTAAAGAATTGTTTTAAAAAATAAAGAAATTCTACAAAAATTTGAGTAATAAAATATATTCAAATTAAAGTATTTTTATAGGTCTAGGGAAAAGAAAGGAAGCATTTGGAACCCAGGTAAGTTTAAACTTGATGTTCTTCTCAAAGAAAAAACTTTTATTAGAACAAATTATCTTTAGAGTTTTGCAAATCAGAGAGCTGACTTTCTTTCTAGGATGGGAAAAAACTTTGTCTTTAAATAATCGTGAGTATTTAAAGAATCGTATTGGGAATATATTTAAAAAGCATTTAAATGTTTGTATCTCCCTCCCCCTGATTAGATAAGTTAATTGTGATAAAAGCTTCGAACAAAGGATAACAAAATACTTTATTTTCTTTACATAATTGTGTATCAGAGAGTAACTGGAATATGTATCTCAACTATCTGACAAAATATATGATGAAGGTTAACCACATCATGTACTACACATCAACCACATCAACTTTATAACAAACTTTTGATGTAACAAAACTATATCATTTACCTAAACTTTATAACAAAATTTTTATGGAAAGTAACTGGAATATATAACTCAACTATCTGTCAAAATATTAATACAGGGTAACTATATCATGTACCTCAACTTTATAACAAAATTTTGATGGAGAGTAACTGGATTATGTATCTTAAGACTCTGCTAACTGATTTGATCTTAAGACTCTTGCAAATTTTAATGGAGAGTAAATTATGTATCTTAAGACTCTTGCAAAATTTTGATGGAGAGTAACTGGATTATGTATCTTAAGACTCTTGCAAAATTTTAATGGAGAGTAGCTGGATTATGTATCTTAAGACTTTGCAAAATTTTAATGGAGAGTAACTGGATTATGTATCTTAAGACTTACAAAATTTTAATGGAGAGTAACTGGATTATGTATCTTAAGACTTGCAAAATTTTGATGGAATAACTGGATTATGTATTTAAGACTCTTGCAAAATTTAATGGAGTAACTGGATTATGTATCTTAAGACTCTTGCAAAATTTTAATGGAGAGTAACTGGATTATGTATCTTAAGACTTGCAAAATTTTTATAGAATAACTGGATTATGTATCTCAACTATCTGATAAAATTTTACTTATCTTAATATTAAAATATTAATATCATATACCAAAAGTTAGATGCCATCATATACCGGATCATATATCTCAACTCTTCAACCGTTGTATGTCTCTGGCTCCGTTGCAAGGAGAACAACTGGAGCCTGGAAGTGATCCTTCGCCTTACTGACTTAAGTGATTAATATAATATTAAAACAAGCAATCAACTGAATAAGAATTATTTCTATATTAAAAAATTTTGTGATACAGTTTAATGTTTTAAAGTTATTTTCCATCTTAGTAGTATCTGAGAATTAAAATGCATGATCTGGTTTTTATTCATTTAAATTTTTTCAGAGAGTTGAAATTCATAATTTAATTTTTATCCATCAATATTAACCCTCAGTAAGTATTGATAGATAAAAATTAAATTATGAAGTTCAACTCTTAGATCAAATTTAAATGAATAAAAACTAGATCATGCATTTCAATTCTCAGATAATATTAAGATAGAAAATAACTGTAAAACATTAAACTGTATTACAAAAATTTGTAATGTACAAATAATTCTTATACAGTTGATCGCATGATTTAATATCATATTAAAACACTTAATCACTTAAGTCAGTAAGGCGAAACACCACTTCCGAGCAAGATAACCCATACTTTGTTAATATACAATAATTACATATACTACTTAAATTTGTTTTATTAAGTATCAAATTATATTCATGTGTGAGTAATAAATAAAAATGAAGCAATTATAAAAATTGTATTTAATATTTATAACCCGCATATGTACCTTTTATAATTTACCTTACAAAAGGGGTATTTTTATGTTAATGAAAATTATTTATATATATTACAATGGATTTAGCACCAGAAAAATGTATGTTATACTGTTTGTAAAAGTCTCAATAAAATGGTTCATAAAATAATAATAAGATTGGTTGAAAAGTGTCTTCTGTTTGAAAGCGACGTGCAGTGAAGATTGCCTCTAGTTATTTAATATGATAAGTAATATGTAGCCCCGTTTAGTGAATGCTGTTTATACAGACAATGAATAAAGTCGAAACTAATGAATTCATATTTTGTTAATACTAACTAAACATTTTTTTTTAAATCTAGTTCTGTTTTATTAATTTTTGTTGTTCTAAATTAATATAGCTTTTGCCACACGTATATTTTAATATATAAGCTTTGCTATACTTGTAGGTGAAGGAAGTTATATCATTATATTTATTAGACAAGCATGATAATAAACGAGATTTAGAATAGTGAAGCCGGTATAGGATGAAAGAAATATATGTTGTCAAAAACATTATAGCATGTATGTAATGATAATATGGGATGAAGTTGTGAGATGAAATTAATGGGAAAGGTTAGAAGAGGAAGAGGAAGAAGAGGAGGTTTTATACTGTCAGGAAATGTTGGGTCGTGTCGTCGCCTTGTCGGCAGAAAGAGGAAGCGAGTAATTGTCGAGAAACCCAAGTCTAAATTAATCTAAAAGGGACTGTAGAAGAGAATCGATGGCCGGGGGGGATGACGGAGATTTGTAGCCTCGGCGAGAGAGATTTACCGCCTCCGAGAGACGGGAATTAGTGCAGACTTCAACAGGTCGAGGAACCCCTCGTTAGAGCTTTCCGTCAGTTTCTAAAAACACGGCTTCTTGTTTCGACCTACTCTAAAACTAAACCAGTAAAGTCACTGACAACTTGACAATGCTATCCTACTTGGTTTGGACAGACTGTGCAATCCTTTTCAATTAAACCAGTTAGCATCGGAACTACAATACTAGACTGCACCCCTAAATATCAAAACATGTCCTTGTCAGGCACACGCTAAACACTGATAAAACTATGCACTGACGTTTCCTTCCATTTACACAGCGACGGGTTCAAGCACGAGCGAGATAGCGTCCTTTACAATGCAGAGAGTTTATCTCTTAAATCCTGCAGTTGCTCTCAACCATCACTGTATATTCACTGACTTTTTACTCTTTATCCTTCCTTTTACATCTTAATTCATTTGTTTCCTCTTCTCTACTTTGTATTAACCTTTCTGTTCTCCCTTTCCACACACCATAATCTACAATTTCTCATTTTAATTTCGTTTTAAAACCAGCATCCAACAATTTTATACCCTTTAGACCGGGTTGCATAAATAGGGGCGTACATCAAACACCACTCTTTTTACTTTAATTATACCACAAGAGAAGAGCTTTTTATCCTCGACTTCACAAGATCCCCTCTAATTTAAAAAGATTGTTAAAGACAAATCTTTTTATACAAATCCCCTGAGGGTAAAAAAAAAGACTTACTTTTTAAAACTTAAGCTCCATTAACTTGATAAGGTGTCTAAAAATTTATTCTACTTGCTTCATTTAAGTAGACAAATGTAACAGATTAAAATAAATGTTATGTAATATTTTACAGTCATTGCGTTTAGTGTCACTCTTCAGATTAATTGATCCAAGTTAAGTAGGAAAAAGCACAACCTTAGGGGACTTATTGAACTGATCTCAGTTCTGATATTGGTTATGGTGATACAATGTTTATCGCTTAAACCTTTAACCAAAATACAACAGGTTGAATTTAAACGGGTTGGAGGTCTCTTATACATTATTATTCGGGGACTACAGGAAAAGGATCTTAAACGTCAACCACGTGATTTAGTAAACCACGTGAAGTTTGTAACATCAGGCACTTGTAAATTATCCGTACTCTAAAATTGCCGTGGTTTACCTAACAGTGTATCACCATAGAAACCTTAGAGTATAGTCTAACAATTGTTACTTGTCTAATAAATATGTGGTTCAGATTTAGGTTGGAAGGGGCTGTTAAATATTTGACTAAAGAAACTGTTTACATTACTTGACGCAAGAAGTCAGGGTAGAGAATGTGATTGAGGGCAAGTGCAGAGGCAAGGAATAAGACTTTATATGGATTACGCTGAGGGATTGGCTGAGAGAATACCTGGTGTAAGTGTGTGTAAAGGTTTTGAATGTGTACGGCTGAAAGATTGGCTGCTATGCCTGTGTGTGAAGGATTCAAGATGAAATGTGTACCTTGTGTTGCTGTTAAAGGAGAAAGATGATACAGAAATAAAGTAAGAAAGGAAGGAAGGATTGATGTTCTAAGGCAAGAGACAGAAGGTGGGAGGCGGTCGGGTTAGAATTGACAGGCTCCGAGGAAGGCGGCACGAGATATATAGCTTCGAGGGGAAGGCCTTCTGATCTATGGCCTCCACTTTGTTTTTATCTAGAAAAGGAGAGGGTGGGCAACTTGATTAATCACCCGGAGCCCCATTAATCTCCTCAGAAAAACCCGCCTCACCTTTTATCCTCTCTCTAGCTAGAACTCCTTTTTAGCTGTGACGACATATTACGGGAAATTTATTCTTTATCTTGCCACTCCATCACTCATGTTATGAATCGCCTCGTTATAACCCCGACATTATTGATATCTATCTTTTTTCTTTTCTCGACAAAATATATTAGATGCCTTCTGCCCGATATTAATTAAGTTGTCCGTTTAAATTAATATAGGGTTTCTCCTTTACCTAATAAGGCATGCCGTGTTTATACGAAGCTATATATCTTCTGCTCTACCCCCGAAACCCTTAAAACAACTTGATGTTGACCTATTAAGTAATCACAAACTTAAGAAATAAACAAGGCAATATCCTTCACCGATGGTTTATATACGTATTAATAAATCTCCAGTCTTTCCTAATCTTTCCCTATCATTCATTTAAATACACTTCATGAAGTATAATATATTAAAAAGATTTAATCATTTTTAATTATACAGCGGTTTAAACTTAATTTACACATGATTTTTAAAATTAAAAAAAAGAAAGTATTACTTTTTACTTTTATTTATAGTCTCTTGAGAACACCAATCACTTAGTTTATAGTCCGAGATTATTAGGAAAAGTTCCCAAAGTTGTTTGTTCTAAATAGAATACATTAAGCTTGTATATAATATTATATAACATTAATATATAATATTATTATTAGTATACATTAGTATATAGTTAATTAGTATATAATAATTATAATATATATATATATATATATATATATATATATATTATATATATATATATATATATATATATATATATATATATATATAATATATATATACATTAATATATGACAGTTATATCTGTAAAAATATCTTAATAATAATAATAAGCGAAACAATTTATAAAATCAATAACCGCATAAATAAAAAGTGATTAATTATTTACTTTAAAAAATAATAATTAACTTCTAAATGATTAATTTGTCGGATTAATAGAAAATCATGACGTGATATTACCAAGGATGATTTATTGCTGGTATTTTCCCATAGAGTTTATAAGGAGAGAGTAAATAAAAACCATTATTTGTTTAAATAAAAAGTTTGGTAAAGATTTTTAGATTGCAGAATAATATCATGAATGTAAACAGAACATTTAACACTTAGTGTAAATATTCAATAGAGTTCCGATCACATATTGGTATTTTTAGCGAATTTCTATAAGGAAAATTCGCACACTGTAAGTTGCGTAAAAGATAAACTATGGAATTTGGTCATAACTGGGAGCAGGCCCGTAGCCAGGCTGGGGCCAGGGGGGTGGGGGGATCGCCTCTCTAGATTTCAGTGGAATTCCTTTGTAGATATGTGAATTTCGCCCATCCCCCTCTGGAATTGGTCCCTCCCCTCGACTACGAACCTAACTGGGAGGAATTAAGGATCTTGAATAAACGCATTAAGGAATATTTCTGACCCCATGGAAGTTGTATGAGATAGAGAAATAGGAGCAACCTTACCTTCCTCTTGGTTATATTAAAAAAAAGGGCCAAACGCAGATTATGTAGAAATAAATGAATAATTTCGATCGGCTCCCATGCGAGGAGGCCAATAAAAATTAGATCTAATGGGAAATAGATCTAAAGTTTATATTTAAATTATAAGCGCTAGTGGATTTTTTACCATAAGGTTGTAAATAAAAGTCTATCCACAAATAAATTTCAACCAATGTAATGATGACAAAACCGGCTTTCAACCTAATACAGGTCATCCTCAGTGCCGGTGAGAAGAAGCTAATTTTTCTTCTTGAGTCTTGTTATTAGTTTAACATACTAATGCATAGACTGGATGCAGACCTGTCTGCATCCAGTCTTAAATCTAATAACTAAGACTCAAGAGGAAAAATTAGCTTCTTCTCACCGGCACTGAGGATGACCTGTATTAGGTTAAAAGCCGGTTTTGTCATCATTACATTGGTTGAAATTTATTTGTGGATAAACTTTTATTTACATCCTTAGATCTAAAGTAGAAATAAACCGGCTAGTCATTTCTCCATCATTACAACAATAATTGCATCCCAACAGTTTAAGAAAGTGATTATAAACTACAGAAAAGTATTATGTTACAATTAGTTATTTAAAATCATAATGACTGGATTATTGACTTAAAGGAAAAAATCGGGTACGGGGTACCTCGGAACTTTTCCTCATTAAATAAGAATTTTTATGCTCATTCTCCCTACCTCAGATTTGTTTTGCTCGTCCTCAGAATATACAAGTCGCTAAATTTATACTACAACGCGTCTTTTGACTCGCTTCGCTCGTCCTTAAATAGTAAATATATCTATTTCATTCCCAGCGGTCACTCATCAAGGCACTGAACACGCTCAATGCTCCTTAACTTTATGATCCGACGAAATTCATGGATGAACTTGTCGTATTAAAACGAAACTTAGTGCACTTATTTATTACGTAAAGGTATACTCTTGTACCAAATTTCAACTCAATTGTATTTCCGATTTTTTTACAATTTTTGAAAATAACGTATGCTAGTCATCCTTTAAAATTTGAGCTAATGGTGATAATGAGATGAAACATAGCTCATATTCTAGTTTTCACATCGCCAATACCAACATAACATCGCAACATTTTCCCGCGTTATTTGATTTTTTCGAAATTTTTGCTGAGTTATTTTTGCGGGTTAATGACGTCATAATAATATTATTTTTCGACACACACACACATATAAAGACAGACAACTTTGTGAAAACCACTCAGGAGGTCTTAAAGTCATCTGAAACGTTTCATTTTGGTGAAATCCCGGTTCCGGATTATTTTACAAACAATTATTTTCAAATATAGCTACCTGTTGAATGTGGAGAAGTAATATTAAAATAGAAATTCGCCAGACTGGCCTAAAGATGAAACTAACTATTATAAACTGTAGACTGCAATCGTGATTTTTCAAGAATGAAAAAATATTCAGGTTAAAAAATCCATTGAACTCGATCAATCAAACATTGATGGGTAACAGCTAGAAATAAATCCATCAGTCAATGTCCAAAGTCCTGTCAAATACAGGTACTGATAACTACTAACAAAATATAATAACTTTGGCACTAAAACCAGGCAACAACAAATATTTTGTTACTTATTAAAATGTCACTCTTATAGTATTAAATATGAATGCTATCCAAGCTATAAACGTTTTTAAACTTTTGAAATAAATTGTGGACATATATATAGTTTTAAATCTTTTGAACTATATGATATTTTCATTAAATCAAAATATTCAATGAATCTTGTCAATGTATTTCTTAAGTAAACCCCACTTAAGATGCTATAAATTTATAAGGAGATTCAATTCGATGTAAACAAACCTAACGCATTCGGAGGTTATAACCTGACGTTTTTGTGAACGTTTTGTGAATGACGTGTGACGTCATTGCAGGAATCGGTATAGGCGGTCAACATTGAAAATTAACTATTTACTCCTGCAATGACGTCAACCGGACTATAACCCATGTCAAAAAATTGTTTTCATTCATAAAAAACCCTCTAATTGAATCACCCTTAACTTATCTTGAACCTTGAACTTAGCTTGAACACCACTAAACTTATCACGTATTTTAAAGCATAATTTGGTGCATATTGCATATTTGTGATACTATATGTGTAGAAATTATTTATGAATTTCTGTATGTTCCATATTTACGTATGTAATGTAACATCACATTTTCTATTGAATACAACACATTCAATAAACTTATATACACACATCACAAAAAAGTACATTTATAAATGTGTCTCAGTCAGACAAGGATCATAAATAATGGGGATTGCGCGCTGAGTCGATTCACCATAATAACAAAGTGAACCCGTTAAGGATATAAAAAATTTAAATGAATCCATCAATAACGAACTGCATGTGCTTGGTACGAACTGCATGCTAGCAATAATTACATTCACTGCAAAGGTTTTTAATGTTTTTATTAAAAATAAAAAATTTCGTTCATTTAAATGCTTCATTCGCCTTTGTGTTAATATACGTTGCGCCCGTCTTACCCTTATTATATTACCTGCGATTTGCGCCTTTTGCTATAACCTCCCTAGAGAATGAATTTGATCATAGTTCAAACCCTTCGATTTTAGTAAGTCCAAATGCGGTTGATTTGCTCGTACATACGCATGATTGTACTATGTTTAAAAGCAAATATAAGTTTTTTTTATTCTTATATATAATAGACAACTGAACTAAATTATTTAATTGGTAGCACTGATTAGAGATAAGTTGTATAATTAAGCCCTTCATTTTCCAAACAAGGCCGTAACTATATGGAGGATTCGACAATAAGTTGATTCATTTAAATTTGTTCAATATTTAAGGCAAAAATTTATTCGTTTTAGTTAAATTTTATGTATCATTTGATACTACTGAGTTTTCCAAAAAATTAAATTAAAAATAAACTTTATAATAAAAACATAATCATGACCGTTATAATGAACAAATATAAACGACTTACAGCAACAGTACAGGGTTAATAAACGTGACACGCAATATCCGCATAAATAACTGTCGCTTTAATGAAATAAAATAATAATTAAATATTCAGTTATTCATAAAAATGAATATAAATTATATGACTTAATTAAAGACATTATTTATCATTTAATATGTCTGTCATTTCGTGATGTGTAAGTTTCGATGTCATTTCAATATAGTGAAAACTTATGAATAAAAGATTTCTTTTGATGACCTAAAAAATAGGCATTAAAGCCGCGAAAACTTAAATGGTTTAAAATTTTATTCCTAATTTGAAATTTAAGCAATAATTAATAATGACTTTTCATTATATCACTGCTGTACAGATAATAACCTTTTCTTTTTTCTCTCATGGTAGAGCATGAGATAAACTGTTTAAAAGCAGATTTACTGTTCAAAAGTTGATAGGCTGTTCAAAAGCAAATGGACTGTTCAAAAGCAGATAGACTGTTCAAAAGCAGATAGGCTTTTAAAATGCATATAGAATTTTTAAAAGCAGATATTCTGTTCAAATGCAAATATACTGTTCAAAAGCAAATAGACTGTTCAAAAGCAGATGATTATTCAAAAGCAGGTAGACTGTTCAAAAGCAAACAGAGTCTTTAATGCAGGTAGACTGTTCACAAGCAAATAGACTCTTTAAATGCAGATATACTGTGAAAAAGCATATAGACTTTTTAAAAGCAGATAAACTTCAAAAGCAGATTTACTATTCTAAGTTCATAGACTATTCAAAAGCAGATAGACTGTTCAAACACAGATAGATTCTTCAAAAGTTAATAGACTGTTCAAAAGCAAATTGACTGTTTAAATCCAGATAGACTGTTAAAAAGCATATAGACTTTAAAAAGCCCATAGACTGTTCAACGACAGATAGACTGTTCAAAAGCAGATAAACTGTTTAAAGCAAATTAAAGGAATTAAACGAATAAGTTAAAGTTACTAAAGGAATTAATCCTTTAGTAACTGTGTCAAAGGGAAGTAAATAAAATTTCACATTGATTGACGAAAAAAAAAATAATATTAACAACAGTACTGGCGAATGGTGATAGGAGGAAGAGAAATGGCATATTCACCAAACACAGAAGACTTTAATGTAATAACACACTTTCAATTATTGCAGGACATGTACGATTTTATTGATTGCGTAAAAATATGTATATTATGTTACAAGACTGTGAAGAAGGTTCTTTTTACCTTGGCGAGTATATTTATTGTCGAGCGAAGCGAAATAGTAAATGGAGCCGTGGAGATAAAAAGTCATTCCCAGTCGTGTAGCATATGCTATTTTTTCGGTCTTAGTAGTAGTAATTAACTATTTAGAAGAAAAACAGTAAAATGTATAAACATTTGTCGGAAGGCTTCTTTCGAACTCATTGGTGGCCAAAAGTTTCAATGTCTGAATCACTATCCATGATTATTAAATACTTGATAATAAATAATGAATAACTCACTTTCCGAAAATAACAAAACTTCGTAAACAAAATCGTTCGATTATTTATTTGATAAAAAAAAGAAGAAGGAAGGTAATAACCTTGTTGTAAACAACTAGAGCCCACCTAGTGGACATTTTAGGAACTTCACCGGGGACAGTAAAAAACTCTTTTACTGTCGCCGACAGTAAAAAAAATTACAAAACTATTACAGACTGTGAAAAAACGCATTTCACCCACATTTTTGAAGACATAAAGTGCATAATTTACAGCCGCCCGGAAGAAAAACATTTATAACTATTAGACGGCATGTTGCTAATACTTCTCATTCAGAATGACGTCATTTGTGTTCATATTAAAGCCAGTTGGTAAGTTCTAAGGTGATAAACTACAGGAATGATTTATGAGCAAGGCGGATGCCTGTCAATTTCACGTCCCGAAGACTAATAATGTTTTCTAAATCTGTCATTGTAGTCTAATCAATCAACAAGACAGTCTAAAAGCTAAAAAGGAATCAATTACATTTCGTTCTTACGCTTTATCAAGGTAGAATTATTTCAAGTTATTAGTTATTCTTTTTTTTAAAAAGACAACCTTTAAATGTAATCATGCGGAAATTAAGATACATTATTAGGAGAATGTTATTTAGCAAACATGCAATCTCCTCTATTTAAAAAAAACAATGATTAGTAGATTGCCACGCCACTAGGTTCTTTAACTTCAAATCTAGAAACAAAGCTGTGTCAATTTATTATCAACCTAGTATATATATATATATATATATATAATATATATATATATATATAATATATATATATATATATATATATATATTTATATATATATATATATATATATATATATATATATATATATAATATATATATATTATATATATATTATATATAATATATATATATATATAATTATTTGACTCAATTTTGAATGGAATTTCTTGATAAAAATTCGCAAGAGAACAGAATCGTCAAATTAAGGAAAACATTTTAGATTTACTGATAAACAAGGAGTTAAAAGGAATAATCGACATAATAATTCACATTAAATAAGAATTAACATGTCATCATTTGTAGGTGGTAACGCCTAAGCAAATCCAATACATAAGACCTGATCAATAATCATAAAATCACAGTAATGTTCATTTTTTCACAAAAATCAATATTTATTCTTAAAACCAGTCAATTCTTAATCATAAATCGTTGATTTACGGCATCAAATCCGGTGTAATTTTTATTAAAGTGTCATTAATAGATTAGATAAGAATTACACTTCTAGAGGGAGCCACGTAGAGAACTATAAATCAAAGTCAGTCTATCCACTCGACAGAAGCGACCTCTGTCTGTCGTTAAATAAAAAATAGTTATTTAAAGAATTAATAGTCAATACTTCCTATATCACCTAAAAAAGGATTAAGTTATTAATTATTATCGTTTTAACTGTTATTATGTTTTATCATTAAACTGTGGAGGACTTAGCAGATTTATATAACAAATGATGTGTTTTAGCATAGAGATATATAATAGAGGGGGTTAGCCTATCTCAACACATTGAGAAGCCTGAAACATTTTTTTGGTCTCTCAGGGGCTCTGTGTAGCCTCATTATTACCTTCTCCAAGATTAATTTAAGATTATAATAAATCAATTGATTTTGGCTTCCCGCACATTGTTCGTGTTTTGATTTGTATTTTTAACATTCTCCTATATAAGTTATTGTAATATTGTATTGATTACTTGATTGCATTTATAATCGTAGGTGGTCAGGTGGTACTTTTTCGATGTTTCACAATTTAACCTATAGGGCCTCTCTAGTAATAATATCTCTATGTGTTTTAGCGCATTTGATGCTTCTTTTAAGCGGCAGAAAAACACAATATTGAGCATTATTCAGGTAAAATTGTTTACGTGATCCTCAACATTTTATAAAGTTTACCCCCTAATTAAAAGTTTCCCTTAAATTAAATGCAGGGGTTGTACTTCTGCGGACACATCGCCCTATGGGAAGGCTTCTTCAGAAATGTCGATTTAGGTCTTCCTAGATACAATCCCATTAAGGTATCTCGAAATAAAACGTCACGATTCATCATTTCGACGGATAACACACCGGAAAAGCAAAAACACACCTTAACTATATAAATGGAATCGGAATGAAGCTAAGAACCGGAAAAAGAAGATCAAGAAGAGGTCGACTCAAAGAAAAATGATTCTTCTTTATGGATGCTATTCTGTCATACTTGTCGTTTCAGTTGACGTAGAAGACTCTAATTTTACCACTTAAGTTAAATTTGACAGAAACATGTAACCTCTCCAATGTAGTTTTATGAAAAGAAAAACTATGTCACACTTTAATTTTCACAAAAGGAGTCAATTTCTTTTGGACCCTACTTTGAAAAAATTGTCTTTTTTAAGAGAAGTCTCAAAAAATGTCGTTTGAATCCATTTTTATCGAAAGAAGAAATTGATCAAGTTAGTTGTTGAATAGGCGTGTAACCCGAGGACCTTGAGAGCCCCTGTCATTCTGTGAGGTGGAAAGGCTGTTGTTGTTATAAAGGCGGCTCTAGACTTGAATAAGAAAAGCCTTCTGGTTCGGCTTTGTTCAAAAGCGATGCCGACACTGGTAGACGAGGGTTCCTGACAGCGGCAATTGCCCCCGTCTCTTCACCTTGTTATTTACTTGGCAGCTCCTTCATGATCCGACGCCAAAACCTCACTTGACAGTCCATCAAAACCTAAGATAATGGACAAGATTTCTTCCTTTTGCAACTTCCTTTCCAAAGAGCTAATTAATTAGCCATTCGTTTCATAATTATTTACAGTAAAGATGTTAGTTAGTTTAACTAATTTAATCCAAGAAATTTATAATCGATTTTCAATAAAAGTTTAATCTGAAGTATAAAAATCGTAACTTCACAAACAAAATTGTTCATAACAAATTATTATTACCACTTCAAGCATTATAGCAAAACACTTGAGTGCTAACTAAAACATTTGCGAGAGAGTTAACCAAGGACGTTGATGAGGAAAATTAACCAATCGCCGTTCATGAAGCTAATAATAAATGATCAAACAATTCCTAACTAAATTTGCATTTATATCCTTCGCTGGACTGTTTCTTTCAAATCGAAACAGCAAGTATCACGATAGTCTGATAAATAAAGGTAGCATTCAACATGATGTGGAATGGTTGTTAAGTTGCTAAACAACTTACAGTTGGTAAAATGTTACATTTGCGTGTACAGGTTGTCGCAATGGCTGAACAAGACGATAGATAAGACAATCGGGTTTATAAACATGTACGTTTATCTTTGTTGAATTATAAGAATAGATTAAAACATACCATAATCAGAGTTTCTTTCAAGGGAATTCGAGGGACAACCCATCAAAGCACCTAGAATATGCTTGACCTGAATCACCCTCCGGAGTAACCAGAATCCCCCCCCCCACCCACCTCGGAAGGAAAAAATTAAATGTAAATCTCCTCCGTTCCGCTGTGCGGTGAAAAATTGCCCCTTAATAATAAAAATGACTTTTGCTCAAAAAAATTTTTAAAATAATAAATTAATTTTAATTGTTATTTTGGTAACTGTAACCTAAATATCGTAATTTTTTAACTACCTTTGGTAACTGAAAAAAAAGTCATAGGATACCGTAATATTACCTATTAAACAACCGCATTGAATCCTAAGAATCAGATACAAATTTCACTATGTCCCAGTAATAGGGATACCAGGCGTCCCTACTAAATAAACACCTTCGACCTTTGTTTAAAAGTTGAAGGGAAAAATGCAAACCTCTCTTTTTCATAATACCTTCCCCTCCCCTTCAGAAAGAAATCCTTTCCATAATATTCCATAAAATGTGTTTATTAAAAGTCTAGTCATAGATAAACAATATTAACATAGATGGCTCACTCAAAGATTTTTTTTAAAAAATAGTTGATGGGATGCAGGAGGCTCAAGTAGTACAATCTAGTGGTGACAGCGTGAAATTGTCAGATATTTTTATTAACCAAACAACGAGCTGTTGGGAGTAATCAAGTCTTTCCATCCGCTGTTCAGCGCTAGAATGATGAGGAGTCGATGGATGAGTGATCCCAAATAAGATCTATATGAATTTAGTATAAATTGGTAAAAAGTGAAAAATTTAATTTCTCACTCCTCATTCTCTCCCCTCCCCTAAGTACTGTTCCCCCTTGGATTTGAACCTCTAATGTCAAAGTTGAATTGTTTGTGTTTCCTTAACTTATCCGTTTGCGCCAACCCGAGTTGTTATATTGAGACAGCAAATTTTAATCTTAAGTCTAAAACAATCAAAATGAATTATTGTTATTTTTTTAAGAAAACGATGGTGCTGCTTCGCGTGATGAGGCCCCCAAGTTTTGGAAAACAAATACATCGCGAATATTATTTATTTATTTTACTAAACGATTGGCAACTGTTTGAATTTAAAAAAAACTACAGCACAATCTGGTAGAGAATAGAGCGAACAGATTTTTACTACTAGCGCTCTTCAAGATTTGTGATGAGGCCCCCAACTTAAATCATAAACACAAACTTGTCAATTGAGTGTTCGCAGAACGGTCGGGAGTGAACCATCTATGTTAATATTGTTTATCTATGAGTCTAGTTAATGCAGCCAATATAATAGATTTATTGAAGCAGCCAGCTCCAATACAGGTTGCTAGAGTCCGACATTTAGGTTTGCAATTAGGAAAGAATTATTATCTGATGTGCCTTATATGGTTATTACCTGCTTATATCAATTAGGCGAATAGTCATGATAATAAGTTAAATTGTAGTATCTAAAAATATCTAATGATGCTACGCATGCAAATGATAAAATGGAGCGTGAATATGATATTTTCTTATGATCCTCTCGCAAGATTATGTGCCTGGTATACAGGAGTTGGGATGCATAACCTGGTATGCAGAATAAGGTAGTATTAAAGTATAAATCAATGTAGAAACGATCAAAGTCATCACAAAACTTTCTCGTAAAATAACTTGTTCCCTGAGGTAATAGGCCATTAATTTGCAAGTTGGTAAAACATACATTTTCACTGAAAATTCGCTAATCAGAAGCCAAGTACCTCCGCAAATGTAAAATGTAATACGTTACATTAATTCTGAAAAGGAAAGCACATTTTATTATGTTCAGTTTTGAAAACTGTAAGTTAAATGATTTTGCTTTGAAGTTTACAAACTAACTAAAAAGAGAATAAAGTGATAAGACAGACAGACTGACAGCTTGAAAACCCTCCTGTTTAACTTAATTAACTATTTGAAAACCTCATACACGCAAGTTGACAGTTTTAAACACTTTTATACTTAAATGCTGTCGGGTTATTTTGTATTCTTTAATGTTTTTAAAAACTGACGAGAATCTATTGAAGGTTTTTAACGACAGAAACACGACTACGGATAACACAGCTGGCCGGAAATAATAATTTACAAGTCTCTTAGCCTTACTTAGAGGTACTAATAATTCTTCAGCCTGTATGTTTCCCATTCCTGACACTGCATACAAACCTCTACATAATAGCTTTTAAAACAATTTTGACGAGTTACTTAACAGGTGCTATATGTTGACTCAGTAAGTCAAAAGAACATGGAGTTCTTTTAAAAAGTCAACTCTTGTTCAAGTTTTTATTTGTCAAGGAAGGAAGCTTTAATAATTCATTTGTCAGTGTTCCTTTGTGAGCTGAAAATTTGTTCGTTTTTCTTCAGAGGAGGATAATTTGAAGCATTTAGAGGACTCAGTAATGTTAGCATTTTGTGAAAAATTCGCTAGACAACTTCCACATATAATTTATAGTGTCTTTTACATTTGCTAAATAATGAGCAAAAAATAAGCTTGCTTGCATTGATTACTCTTCTATTATATCCACTACTTTAATACATTATCATAAGGCATCTAACTGTTCCTGCCTCCGCGGCTAAGGCACACCATTTCGATGCAGGAAGTCAAAGCTTCGCAGCCGAGGCTATTTTCTATTTTTAAGCTTATTTTCTATATTTTTTAGCTTATTTTAAGCTAACCTATTTTATAATTTAAGCTAAGTTTTATGGTCAGCGAATGAACACCTGAGATGTATCTCTAATAGGACGAAACATCTTAAATTGATAACTTGTATATTACCAAAGGAAAGCCAAAGGTCCTGATGGAGGAGGAGAGATGGCTGACTCGCAGTTTAAGAAAATATATATGTATATTCCCAAATGTATCATTTATTTTTTTTTATTATTAGATTCCTAGGTGTCTTTCGCACAATTATATTTTGTCATCTATTCATGTTTCAGTAGTATCAAATAATAAATCCATTTCTTGCTTGATATTTCAGTTTATGCTTTTTGTGCGACGAGGATAAGCACCAAGCATAATTTTGTACAGCGTATACAATTAGTATGCGCATTCGTATTGCAATATCTAGACAAATTTTCAATCATACATACACTGAAAAATCTAGCATGGAAAGCAAGCAGACCAAGAACTTTGAGCTGCAAGGAACCCCTGCGCCAGAATCATCTTGGAGGGGTTATACTCCAATCCAAGATATTATACAGTGAGGGCGGGCCTATATCCCCTCCGTTTTATCTTAATTATCTAGTATAATTAAAATCTAAAGGTAATCTAAAAGGTATACTCTTGTAGCGAGTTTCAATTCAATTGGATTATTTTCCGATTTTTTACAATTTTTTAAAAACGTATAAAGCCATTTCATAAAAATTGAACTAATGCTAATAATGAGACGATACTTGGCACATATGTTAGTCATATACATAATAACATGCATGCTTAATATTTATCCGATCGCATGATTTTTCCGTCTTTTATGAATTTTCAAAATTTTCGAGGGTTAATAACGTCATTAAAAAATTTATTTTCCAAATAGCACAACTACACTTGCAGTTGCAAAATGATTTTTTGAAAGTACATCAGAATATTCATAGATAATAACAAACAAGTATTTTTAGCGCTTTGTATAATTCCGCAATAATAATACAATAATATTAAGTTTTAAATGGTTAATCTTAACTCAAAGTGTTCTTTATACAATTGATTTTTATTTCTTTATAACTAACACCATAGTTATGTAGAAAATGTTGTATGGAAGAATCAGCAACCGTCGATAGATGCTGTTCGATATAAATAGTTGTTAAATCAGCTACCGTCGATAGTTAATGTTCGATATAAATAGTTGTTGAATCAGCTACTGTCGATAGTTGCTTTTCTATAAAATATCCCTGGCATTGTTTCCGCTTTGCGCGATCACCAGCAGACGGGGCATCTCTCCACTCGAGCACTGCACTAACAGATTTATATAAATATCAGCGAGTAGGATCTCGCTGACCTAGTTGTGGTTGTGCTATTTGGGATTTTTTTATTACGCCATTAACCATCAATAATGACTCAGCAACTTTCGAAAAATCATAAAAGGGGGAAAAGTTATGTGATCGAATTGAGATTTGTCACGCATGTTAGGCTTGTATAAGACTAACATATGTGTCAAGTGTCATCTCATTAACAGCATTAATTCAATTTTTATCAAATAACTTGTGTAAGTTTTTAAAATTTGTAAAAAATCGGAAAATAATCTAATTGAGTTGAAATTTAGTACACGTATAAAACGTGTACTTATTTAACTTTACGTAATAAATAAGTACACTAAGTTTTGTTAAAATACGACAAGTATATCCTTGATTTTCGTTAGATAATTAAAGTTAAACAGCATTGAGAGTGGTCAGTGCTGTATGAGTGACCGCTGAGAATGATACGGATGCATTTACTATCTGAAGACGAGCGAAGCGAGTCCAAAGGCATGATGCAGTATAAAATTGGTGAACTGTATTTCTGAGGACGAGCGAATTGAGTTCGAAGCAGGGAGGATGAGCGTAGCGAATCCGATGTAATGAGGAAAAGTTCCGAGGTACCCCGTACCCGATTTTTTTTAAATCATCCTGAGAGGTTTTTATCATGCTTTTATACTATAGTACGACACACGGCTAAAACCATTTGACAGCGTGGGAATATAATGCGAGGGAGCCAATAAGGTTTTTCCTGGACGTTAGACCACGTAAAAATCAGGTATCAGCTACCAACAACTTAAATATGGAATTTACGATGGAAACTTTTATCAATAAACCTTCCTTGTCCTGAAGCATTCTAACATTGAATTCGATCATAACTTGATAAACATATAATTCAAAGGCATTGTCATAAATTCAAGCAGGATGTGTATATAAGCACCCTGTTCATTGTGTTGCCTCCAATAATCTTTATTTATTATTCAATTATATATTCAAAGTGTATTTAGACTTTAATAAACAACATTAGTCTGAATAAATAGTTGTTTATGTCAAGATGCTTTATGTTCTTCGAGTGCGTAAATTATCTGGTTCATTGAAATTTAAATTAGATTGTACTGTCACTTATTCTTCATCGATCTCAGACTTAGATAGTTGTTTTAAGCCTAAGGTGTTATGATTTCTGACTTGCGCTTAATCATATTAGGCAAGTAAATCTTCCAATTTATGTATCATTATCAGCATTCATATACGCTGTAAGTGTACGTATTTCAGTTGTTAATATAATCGCTAAAATAGCAAAAACTATTTAATTAAGTCGGCCACTTTTCAGTCTCTCTTCGCTCGACAGTACATATGGTTGCCACAGTAAAAAAGGTCTTCTTCACTTCGTCTTGTAATGAAATATACAATTTTTATGACGACATTAATCTGCAATAATGACTCAGTAAAACATTCGACAAATCATAAACCGCGGACAAACATTAAAATAAGATGAGATTTGGCACGCATGTAGCTATATATAAGACTAATATATGTGTTAAGTTTCATCGCATTATTAGCATTGGTTTACATTTTTATCAGATGACTTGTGTACGTTTTTTTCAAAATAGTAAAAAATCGGGAAATAATCTAAAAGAGTTGAAATATAGTTCAAGTGTATACCTTTATGTAATAAATAAGTGCACCTAGTTTCGTTTCCATACGAAAGGTGTATCCATGATTTTTGTTGGATCATAATTTAGAGTGCCTGGATGGATGACCGCTGAGAATGAAGCGGATGAATTTACTATATGAGGACAAGCGAAGAGAGTCCGAACACGTGTTTGAGTATGAATTTAACGATTTGTATATTGTGAGGACGAGCGAAGCGAGTCCAATGTCGGGAGGATGAGCGTAGCGAATCCGATGTAATGAGGAAAAGTTTTGAAGTACCCCGTACACAATTATTTATCATACAACAGACAATCTAAAATACCTCGCATATTTTCAATATTTTTTTAAAAGGAAAAACGAAGGTACTTACAAAGCAAAAACAATAGGTACAAAATAATAAACATAAAAAGACTTGGGTATTTGAAAGAATTGCAGAAATGGCACGAGATAAATTATTTTAACAATTTTGTGAAATATTTCAACCAGATAAAGACATATTTAATAATAAAAAGAAATCGTTAAGGAACTTTTTTTAAGTTCACCTCAGTAATAACAGGAGTGAAGTATAAAACCCGCTTTGAGAACTTCACAAGTAAGATAAGTGGCATTTTATAACTTCACAAAAAGTTCACTGACTTTATTAAATGTCAAAATCATTTAATTCAACTAATGGTTTGGAAGTTTAAAATTTATTAAAGACAATTTAGATTAGGAGATTATTAATTAGGTATATTATTGCGGAAAGAAACAAAGGAATATAACGACAGAGTGCTTATAAATGATCACTTAAATAAAAATATTTTGTTTATTTGAAATACTTTATGAATTGAAAGGGCAATCAATATTGATGATGGAATATTAAAACATTTAGTTTTAGGATGCATAGTAGCCATTATAAATAAATAATGCCCGTTTTAGGGCCTTTCAGCCCTTCAGGGTATTCGCCCTGCGGGAACCACCTCGGGTGGGTCACATCTACTATGCTAAAAGTAAAGCTAAAGTTGGCGAAATCTTTTTACAACAAATTCTATTCATAAAAACTGAGACCATAGCCCGGGTTGTGAGCCCCGGACCTCCGGTGCCGAAGTCCAGTACTTTACGACCACAGCTACGTAGGCATATTCATAGTAGCCATTGTTTGTATATAACCTTGTGTCGTCATTATAATTTGTTAATTGGAGAAAAGGTTAATATGGATGTGTCATTTTAATTTTTTTAGCAGATGTCACCTATAAGTGTGCAGAAAATGAATGAGGTAATACAATAACTAACCTCTAAGGGGCCACAGCAAGCAAAGCATACCTGCGCAGTGGGCCTGCGAAGTAAGGTAGTCATGAAGAGATCCATATTATGAAAATTCCTTAATTGCGTGGCAACAGTTTATTTTATAACATCTCGGTAGGGCTCATAAAGTTTAAAAAAAGTTGATATGAAAACAATTAATGACAGTAATCAAGTTAGGTACATTTTTACTTTTCCTAATTTATACCGTAGGTATAGGAAAAGTATTGTGTTTGCAAAAAAATCCGAAACCGGGATGTAACCGAAGTTATCCGTTTCAGGTGTTTTTAATGCCTCCTGAGTTGTTTTCGCTAAGTTTTCTGTCTGTATGTGTGTGTTTTGTTTTTCTTAATGATTGCTACGGCATGCTCCACAAAAAGTACTACAAGCGATTATGCACTGTTAAAACGTTGACCTAACGGATAGATTTTTATGAAATGTAAATTGAACTTTGGCAGCGTTGAGAGTTTTATAATCAATATAACTGGTCTGACTAACATAAAAGAATTAAAAATAATACACGAATAATCAAATGCGTTTGAAACTGAAACCTAATCTTGTGACAAAAATGATAAGGATTCTTATTAAGATAAATATAATCAAATTTAGTAAGATCTTTCAGGTATGACTTAACCTAGTATCATAATTTAATATAACTAATATAGGTTTGTTGGTAACTTAACAACTATTGCTTTAATATGAAACAAAGATTAGCTTTCGCAAGCCTCAATATAGATAGATTAATATTACTAGAGCAAGTAGATAAATATTATTAGAGTATTTGAAACTTAAGCTCCACAGGTTCCAAACATCTAAAGATACTACTAACCTCCAAAATATTAGACAGACCGTTATAACAGTCATTAATTTACTCATAATATTTATGAGTGAATATGTATATACATAATATATACAATATATACATAATATTTGTGTGTGTGTATGTGTCTCTGTTATCATCGTAGCGCCCAGTGTATTCAAGCTTGAGAGTTGAAACCGAACAAAAATCAGTTTACCGCTGTATTTGTGCAATTCGGAAAATAATTGTGTATGACGTCATTAACCCGCAATAATGACTCATCAAAAATGCAGACTTTTAAAATTCTATATCTAGCTTCTTAGCACTCCATGCATGACTGATGATGACCAGAAGTAATCGGCTCTCAAATAAGCATATTAATTGTTAAAACTGGTTATTTGTTTGATAAGGATTACTCAGTTGTAATACCGGTATCAGATTTTTAATGAAAACGCAATACTTTTCCTAAATAGCTACCTTATAAATGAGAAGAAGTAAAAATAAAACCTTAAGCCAGTGTGTGACTTGTGTCATAGAATTAGACACAGTGAAAATAAAAAAAAACTTGTCTTGTCTTTTAATTTAACAACACTAAAGTCGTGTCAAAATTAAAACATTTTAAACAATTTTTTTCTTACGTCTATGCTTTGTACATTAACGCTGAATCAAAGACTCATCCTTGAAAAGATGAAAAGTAAGACGGATCTAATTGTCCACGCTGTACACAGAGGCTGGTGTGAAATGAACCCTTAACTACTCAGCTAACAATGTACCACATATTGTTGTTAACGACAAAAAATACTTCACGCTATAACCATGAAATTATTTTTAATATTTTGAAGCTTTAATTATTAAAAAAAAAAGTATTTTTTAAACTTGTAATTGAAACACGTTGTTAAGAACTACAGCAGTAATTTTGGTTTGGATTTTTTTTTAGATAAATTAGGAAGAAAAAGATATTCTATTGGTTGAATTAGTTTCATACTTTAGTAGTCCAGGATCTAGACCTGAAAAAACGTGGCTCAATTTGTGCTGCTTCAAATCAAATTTTGTTGAAAATATACTAAAATGATAAAGCAAAAAAAATCAGCCTATCCTGAGTGGAGCCCTTTACATGTTTGCGCATGCTCAATAGTTTAGAAAATCTCAAATTATTTAGGTTTTTTGAAATAAGCGATTCCCTGTTAATCGATTGCAAAGCTTGAAGAGTACATTTTTAAGCTGATAAACTTTCAAATAAATCGAGTGTTTATTCGGCAATATTGGATGACTTGACTAATAAGTTCCCTGACTTTGCGATAATTGGCAATTTTTTTGGTGGTTAAGCCAATGACATAGCTTTGGTGGTAGTTATCCGATTTTGATGAACAAACACTGAATTTATTGGAAATTTCATCAGCTTAAAGTTTTGTTCACGACCACTGGGAAACCTTATATTTTAAGAAATTTAAAATATTGAGCGTAAGCAATGCTATAAAGGGATCCACTCTGGATAGGCAGAGTATGTTTTTTCTTCATCATTTATGAAGGCATTTTTTTATAAAAAAATGGGTTAAAGCTGTACAAAAATTCGTCACGTATCTTCAGGTCCAGCTCCTAGACTGTAGGAAGTTCCATATTAAATAGGTTTACCAAAATATAATCATCATCATTAAAGAAATAAAATTCTCTGATCGCTTAAGACGGGATCATGTGTGATCATCTTATTTCTCCAAAGAATGATCAGTACGTCACACTAATCTCTTCTCGGAGAAATGAGCTACCATACACATGTTTTTACTATGAGAAATCACATGGAGGACACTCAAGCATCAGAGGCTTATAATGCATGTACCGTGCCAACAAGATGTTAATTTTTTTAGTTTTTATTAAATACGAATCATCCAAATTCACTTGTGTTAAAACAAAAAAGGCATAGTAAAGGATATTTTCTTGAAATGAGAATTTCTTTTCTGATTAGCCTACATTTATAGAAAATAAACTCTTGTGACAGAAATTGTCCATGCTCGTGATGGTACGAGACGATGCCCGAAAGAACAACCCATGCAGTTGAAATACGCTACGATTCTTCTAGTTCGGTGTTACACTTAACCTTGGTTAAGTGTTCTGTTCTTCAGTTCTTTTCGTGCCTTTGGGCTTAAGAAGAACTGAACATACATACATGGACATAACTGGATTCATTAATAAGGAAGCTGTTCATACCTTTTATAGAGCCCACGCTACTGTATTAGATAAATTGGTTTAGCTATTCTGAACTCGAAAGAGTAGGCATAGTCTAACATCACTCTATCGTTGCATAATGCCCTATAATTGCGCTCTTCCGTAGCCCTTAGCACTACGCCCTTTATCAGCACTCTCCACTGTGGTTGTCCACAGTGACTAAACTTTATTCTGTGTCTCTGCACTGTGAATAATCTTTCTACTGTGGCTCAGTTGCATAACAGCTGTCCTGTAACAGTAAGCCCTCTATCCATAGAAAAAAACAATAGTTTTTCCATCTAATTATGTTCTCTATGAGCACTTTTTCGAACTATTATGGCAAACACTCTAGTTTAACTAAAGCTTGCACAAATTAAGCTTTAGTTTATAATAGCAAATGTCCTTAAAAACAATCCAGACATATAGCTCATAAGCTTGAAAGAGAATTATTCAAAGAGACTGAAAAATTGTAAATAACTTGAAGGATAAACTCAGCTTTAAGTCATATTGCTTTTATAAATTATAACTTTCAAATCCCCTTTTTGAAAAAGATTTTCATAAATAATAAAGAAAGAGGAAGCGAATAAATAATGGTAAAAAATTAAAATGAATAAAGATGAGGCAAGAAATTTTACTTTATAAGTAAACTGCTTGAGGCTGTATGAATAATCAGATTTGAATAATTTAGCCAGGATATTAGTCTTCTACTTTAAGACTTCTTTTACTCTTTCAAACCTAAAAGTAATCATTAAAATTAGCAATGGATGTAGTTGACTTATGAAAATTCTGAAGCGGGAGTCAGCAAGTCGGCTTATTTCCTTTAGGAAGCTTGATTTCAAAGCTTAGCGGCCCAAGTCTGCTTGATTTTTTTATTTATGCGTGGAAGTCTGATCAGTTACATTTTGACTCGTAAGGCAATTTTTTATTTTTCGATATATTTAAAGTAAATGTGATGTTTTTACGAAATCAGTTCTCTTTGCGGCTCTTATTAAAACTTCAGTTTATACTAAAAATTAAAATGTTTTAGCAAACAAATGACCAAATCGGACGGCCCAATTTGTCATCGCTAATAAGTGACTCCTTACAACTTTCATACTTTGTTCACCTGCACTGATGATGACCTAAAGGTTGTGACCTACTTCTGTCAATTAATATTTTATTTCGAGAGACTTAAGTGTTTTTAAAACTTGGTTTCTCTTGTACAAAATAAAACGTAACAAAACTTGTAGATACATCGAAAGGTTACCTTACTAAATTATTTTAAGTAATTTCATAGAGTAAAACTATTCATTATCATTAAAGAGATGCGCGTGAAAGACAGGCGAAGATGCATCACGACTGCAAATGCCAGTGAGTGATGATAGAAATCTCACTCAATTGCTATAAAACACCGTGTAATTAACTTCATTTACAGAGCCGAGCCAAGTCTGAAAATACACCATCAAGTTCTAGAAGAGGTCAACATCTAGACGGGTAGCTATGTTCAGTAATTACATTTCATTTCGCTAAGTTTTGAAACTGACAGGGAACCGTTAAGATCATTCTACCCGAGTCATTTCAAATCCAGCTCTGATTCAAGCTCTCTAGATTGGCATTTAACTTTTTTAAACTTCTTTCACGCACTTCTTATTCTGAAGTGTATTAAAAACTTAACAAGTTTGCAAACGTGATCTTTATAAGTAATAAGATATATCTTCTAACGCTAAACTTCAAAGCGAAGCGTTGTCCCCCGATGTGTCTTAATATTTTGTTAACAGTCGTGACATATTGCTTCTTTTATGCCCTTTAATAATAATCACATCAAAAATTGATTATATTTTTAAGTTAAAGTAACTTAAATATAAATATGTATCAATACAAAACATATATATAAAGAAGATATATTTTACGAGCTATATAAATACAAAACAAACTAAAACTTAAGACATAATACTTCTTTTCAAACTTCCAACTTCAAGTCGCGATAACGAAGAGAAAAAAATCTGTTTAAATAGATTAATCTCGAATCTCGCCATTGATTACAACCTTGTTAAACAACCTTTGAAGAAGACATTACACATTCCTACTGAAATGAACAAAGATGAAGAAACAAAAACATAAACAGATAAACGTTGTACTTAAGAAAAAAACTTGAACGATAAAAATACTTGACTTGTTTATAACTTTATATACGGACTTAAAAGAAAATCAAGATTACTTCAGTTTAAATTCCATAAATATAAAAACTATTTTCAACAACAGAAGTCATAAACTTTTAAAATTAGGAAATCATAAATTGACGTTAAAGAACATTTCAACAAATCTAATACTAAGTATTGACATAAAGCACAAAGAAAATATTTTTAGAAATAGGTAAAAAATATTTTAAGAAGAAATTTTTAGAAATAGGTAAAAGTAAGAGTGTTAATTCCTTTAAATCTAAACGAGGATTAACATTCTAAGAAGTAATCTGGAAAAAAGGTCCTACCTAATATTTTCCCATGAAGATTATAATAAGGCCATAAATTATTTTTTTAAGTTACTTTCTATAACAATAAAGTTCAAAATTAAGAGGTAATCTCTATGTTGAAGAAGTTAAGTACCTTCTTAGAATATTGTTGATACCTTAACTTAATAAAACCTAGTATGGATATAACACTGCTGTAGACTAAAGGTTGGTGGGCCTTCAAATATGCTTTTTTACAGTTCTTAGAAGGAACTAGATTTAAAAATGAACTAATGTTAAAAGTGTTTAAAAATTATGAATGCTCTGAACAAAAAGAGGGATTAATATACTTCGATTGATAATCTATAGTACTATCAGGATCAAATTATTATATTGATATCTATTAGCAATTCAAAAGAAAATTACATTTTTTAAAAAAGGATTAGTGCAGCACACAGAAGTGCATAGTAATTAAGCGCTTATTAAATAGGCTGAATATATTTTTATAATGCATGTCTACTGTCTACACTCTATACTAGAACTTTAGTACCACTACCACTACCACACTACCTGAAGCTACGTAATCACAAAGAGAAAAGGCCATGGCCTCGTATATTAACAACATGGATATTGAATAAAGGGGATGACGCACTGTGTCGATACAAAAAAGTGACCCCATCGAAAACCATAACATAGAGAGTATTCAACACGAAACACACGTCAAAAACCAACTGCACATGCTTGGTACAAACTACGCATGGTTACAATTCTGATAACAGCGCAGGTTATCATAATTAAGGAACTTTTGACTTGGCTTATCCAATGATCTCACAACTTTTTACGCTAGATTTGGCCCCTTTTAAACTTTAATTATTTATTATTTATTAATTAAACTAATATAAAACTTTAATAATATATTAATTAGTCACTGAATAGTTACGATTTAACTCAAGGAACTCAATCTTCAATACTTACCTATTTGGATAGTCTATTCGTGTTTTTAAAACAGGACAGTATAAAATTATAGACGTAAATAAAAAATGATCATTTTAACGTTAGGAATTATGAGACAAAATAATTATGATCCAAAATGCATGGCGGTGAAATATATATCAAATAAGAAATTACGAAGGATTAATAAATAAAAAGTAATGCCTATAAACTAAGCTAAGAAGTCATAATTAATTATAAGACGGCTTATTAAAATAATAAAGAGATATAAAGTAAAGAAATGAAATACTAAAGTGTTGACATGCCGGCTAGGAGATTATGATTTATAATGGAATGCTTGGAGTTATGTCGGAACAACTTCAAACGAGTTCTAACAAGAGAAGGGCGGCAAGTTCAAAGGAAATAAGAAGTATTGTGACATGTCTCGTCATTCTTAGTTTACTCTGACAGGTTGGGCTGAGTAATTTGTACCCTGCCGACTTTATAGGGTACTTTTTTATGTACCTCTCTCTCCTCCCCACTTCAAAGGAAGAAGACACGGTGCATTACAAAAAACTTCAATATAATATATAATATTATGAGGTTTTTATAATAGTTCGTAAATTATAACGAGGGTACTACAGGTAATAGCGTAAATAAAAACATTTCTCGGCTTATTTAAACTATATAAAGGGTGCTTCCGGTGCTTATTTTTCTCACATGCGTACTTCGTGTAAAAAAGCGGCCCCAGATGTAAAATAAAGCGCTACCTGAGGGCGCCAAATAGACGCCGAATTGTAATGGGGTTTAGTTGTATACTTAGGACCTCCTAAGGGACCACTAATTATTTTAACAAGTGTATTTCTAATACTATAAATTCATTTGTAGGGTTTGCTTTGCTAGTTCATTGATACCCTGAAATATGAATATATGAATGAATTAACAAGTGCTTAAAGATTTCATAATATTTCTAGTTGTACCCCAGTAAGTAATGAGTCATCCGGCTGAGAAATGACATTGCGCGATTGGTATCTTCTAGTACTTGCCAAGAGTCCCTGTTTCCGTTTCAATAACGTATTCTGCGGCGTATTGCATCGTCAATACCACTTAAACAACTCTATGTTCCATTTTAGAATCCTCCTGATCAATTCTAGTCTCTTAGTTTCCGCCTGATCAATTCTAGTCTCTTAGTTTCCGCCTGATCAATTCTAGTCTCTTAGTTTCTCCCTGATCAATTCTATTCTTTTAGTTTCCTCCAGATAAATTCTATTCCCTAGTTCCCTCTTGATCAATTCTATTCTCTTGTTTCCCCCTGACATGGGCGTCCGCAGGGGTTGGGTTAAACGGGTTGCTTGACCATCCTGGAAAATCGGAGGAAAAATTAGATTGACCCGCACTGCAAATTATTAAAAATTTAATAGTTATTTCTCTTTACTTTATTTTTTTTACGCTTCAACCTGTAGGGTCATTTTAGTGTGTTTACTCTTCTAAATGCAACTCTACTGAGAACACACACTGCTCCAGGGAAGATCTGGGTACTTCTCCCCTCCCCTTTACGGCACTGCATCTGTGACCAGGTTCATAGGTTGTCTAGTATATTTTCTCCTGTCCCACTAGCTAATCCGATCTTATTATCCTCACAGTAAATAAAATATTAAATATTTTTGTTTAATTAATTAAAATTTAGTTTAGCAAATCTCCACTCCTATGATTTACTGAACTCCTATCTCTGATTTTTGTTAAAGGGTGCTGAAAACTAAACCCGCAGCACATTATTGGTGACTGAACTTGGCAGCTTTGACCCCCCCCCCTGGTAACAATCCTGCGGACGCCCATACCCCTGCTACTATTCTCTAATAGTAGTGCCTACTCAATACTATTCTCTAAGTTTCCCCCTGACCAATTCTATTCTATAATTTCCCTTTTGATCAATTCTATTTTCTAGTTTCTCTTCTGATCAATTCAATTTTCTTAGTTTCGTCTTAATAAATTCTAGTCTCTTAGTTTCTTCCTGATCTTTTCCATCTTCTTAGTTTTTTCTGATACCTTTTGCCTCATATTTACGCTTTCCTCTCGCCTCATAATATACTACATCCTTTAAATATCGTTTCGTCACATTTAAGCCAATAACAACATCAGAAGAGCTGATAAAGAAATAAAAAAATGAATAATTAAAATAAAAATGAAATTAGTTATTTTGAATTTTTAGAAATTATTTTTAGGTTTACAAATTATATTATATTTTCCTTAATAAATTGTTTCATTCATTCTATTTCAGCCTTTTAATCTTGGTATCCTTTTATTCTATCATTTCACTTTATATTTCTTTTGCTATTGTCTACTCTAAAAAAACTAAAATAATCTAAGAAGACGATGATCAATCTGAAGGGATACAAGAGTGTTATTGCAATAGTTTCTATAATTATTTAATTCGTTTGTTATTCGTATTTTTATTCGTTTCTATTTCGTCCTTTACGTCTTTTGCTTATAGTCTTCGTTTCTTCTATTCCATGCTCCCAGGTCAAACCATCTTAACTGTTATAATCACAAACGTATAACCTCTTTTCTTTTTTATCTTCATTGTAACTTGTATCATGTTAGACACTTTTTATTATTAAATATATTAAGATAAAATATGTGAAAGATAAAAAAACTGTCAGTACTCGTCTGATTAATAATTATAGGAGTAATATGAACAGAACATGACAGCTCGGAAAAGCAAAAGGTGCGGTTTTCTCGATATAAAAACGCGGCCAACTTGATAAATCTATACCTTTAACAATAAGAAAAGATAATTGACGACTACATATGTCTAAGGATATACTGCGAATATTGCTTTGAGTATAATAAATTAATTGTAAGTAATAAAACAAATTAAGGTAGAAATTATTTAAATTATTATTTTTTATACAAAGAACACCTTAATGATTGTACATATCGTTAGACATATATAATAGCTAATTAGTACAAATATTTTAAACCATAAGTATAGATGTTAAAATATTATTAAACCCCGCAGTTGAAGGCATCGTGTTCACTTATATAAAAATATTAACTGACAGGCTACAGACAGGACATAAAAATTTTCAGACAGACTTTGACAGGTTAATTGTGCCAATTAGTGGCATCTCGCTTCTGTCTTAGTCAAACACACCCCTTACAATAATTTAACTTAATTAAACTAGACGGAGCGAAAATATATTATAAAGATATATTAATTATATAGTAAAGATATACATAAAATTATATAGTTGACCATAAAATATAATAATACATAAAATTATGTAGTTGTCTATTAAATAAAATAAAATTACGATTGAAGAAGTTCATTAAATAGAATATAAAAAAAAAACAAATGCAGTTGTCCATTTATCGAAGCATATAAAATTACAGCGTTTAAATTGGTATGTGGAGTAAAAATTAGTTTAAACGATCACAAATTATTAAGTCATCAAACAGATGACAAGTAGAATTAAGATTTTTGCGTTAAGATATTAATTTGCATATTTAAGTTAGAAAAAAACAATTTCTCAAGTTATAATTGTATCGCAATTAAATTAATTTATGTAAATGGGATAAGTGTATTAAATTATTATATCTTTGAAAGAGACTTAAATAATTTTTTTTAACAAAGTTAAGATTATTATAACGAGTTTTAAACCCTTAATTTTAAAATTCTGTTTACAAATTGACGATTCTTGGTTGGTTAGTGAATGAATTTTTATTTTAAGTAAGGGTAATGGGTGTTGTCAAATTATTTTTCATAGACGAGTTCCAGTAACATTTTGACTGTATTTCTTATGATTGGACTAGGTCTTGTTTTTTGTCTATTATTGTTTATATCTGGTTCTATATATATATATATATATATATATATATATATATATATATATATATATATATATATATATATATATATATTATATATATATATAATATATATATATATATATTATATATATATATATATATATATATATATATATATATATATATATAATATATATATATATATATATATATATATTGGCTGGATTTGTTACGAGTATTAATGTATCTATGACACCAGGTCTGTGTTCAGATATTATTGCTGTTAGTCTTTTAACTTGAATGTTCTGGGTTCCTTTAACGTAAAATGGCAAAATCAATAGTAAAAAGAAACTATTCCAAGATTAAGAACTGGTGGGTAGAAGATTCTTCTTAAGAAGAGCAAACAGTATTTGAACGATTAGAAGCTCTTTTTATCATGGTGATGGGTGGAGATAAATGTGTTAGTTTTGTCTTGGTATTTTTTACTTGACCAAATAACAAGAAGGGATATACCTTTAGCCACGGTTCACTGCTTTTTATTCCTGACACCTCACTGTCTTGAAGAAGAAAAAAAACCTCTGTAAAACTTCTTTTTCTGAAACTTAACAGAGTGTAGGAAAGTAGATTTATCGCTTTTCAAGCTATAAAGGTTTAAGGGTTCTTCCACTTTCCAGTGATTTGTGAAACCAGGTGTAGGGTTTGCGGAGGCGACCACCCTTACTGACATTTTTCCGGAAAATCCTATTTTCTATCTCGGTTTTTTTTCTGTTTGTGGTCCTCTAGCCTCTGGACCCCATAACTCAGTGCCATCTGTCTACCGAGAATGGAAAGCCTGACCTCCACCTCCTATAACCTTTGGAACCGTTCAACAGGATCCTTTCTATAGAAAAACTATACCTTTTCTTTCCTCAAGGGATAAATTACTCGGTCCACTTGGATTCTTTTCCTTCAAACAACAAACTGGCCCTTCGTGCCCCTTTTTTTAACAGTCGAAAAAAGATGAGCCCTAAAATTACATAGAGGGCGCCTGGATTGGCAGAGAAACCTCCTCATAACTTATGTCCTCGAAAAATATACTGTGTTTCTGTTGACTCGGCTGTTACAGTCAATGCGTAGTCGTCACGTATATCATGTTTTATGGTCCTTTTCCCCCTGAAATTTCCGTTGCTTTTTCTATATTATATTTATCTGTGTGTTTCTACTCAATTTCAGAGGATATTTTCCGGTTAATCAATGTCTTGATACATTGCTAGTTATAAATAGAAGCTATAAATTATAAAATATTACTTGTAAGAACTGTTAATGGTTGAAGACACCGTGTCAAACTGGTTTTGCAGTTTGTGCAATCTCCCCTCTGAAACGCGTATAGTACTTTGGTTTATTTTTCACTTTGCTTTGTTCCTCCTTACTTATTACTTTTCCAAGGGTTCGCGGCGGCTTTTTCAAAACCATAAGTGTTCATGACAGTGTTAGGATTTTGGACTATCATACTTAAGTACCATCTTACTATCGAGGAAAAGATTTATATACTAAAATACCATAGGGTTAGAAATTTGTACATTATTTTAATTTCCAATACATTAGTGTTGGCTAATAAATATATTTAAAATTTCAAATACCATAGGTATAAAGGAAGGGTATTGTAGACTCAAATGCCACACAGACAAAGGTTCTCAAACCCAATATAGAGCCTCCGTAGGGTTTATTAGACTCAAATGCCTAGTCAAGATATGTAAACGCGAACTCAAATATCGTATAGAAGAATACTTATTCTCAAACACCATAAGGTATGATTTTTACTTACTTAAGTACTGTATTAATTAAATGTGTTGTGGTTCACCAAAGAACCGTTCTCACGAATAACAGGAATTTTATTAATTTTTAATTAGTCACATCCATTTTATTTCATTCTATAAGAGCAACAAAAAGACTTGCTTCATTCAATGAATTTAAGCAGTCCGAACAGTGAGAAAAAGAATACTCTTTTAAATTAGATGACAGACTGTCAACTAATCAGAATAAAAATTATGACATTAGAGGCATAAGCTATGTCCATATACACAACTTTGGTGTAGTTTACGGGAACTATGAGATAGGAATTATAAAACTTTTAATGTAACTTGTCTCTGTAGACATATTCCATTCTGTGAATCCTAATAACATCCGAGTTAACCAGCGCAAATTCAGCAACGCTATGATAGCTATATGATAGCTTGAGTGCTATGACAAGAAGAAATAAAACTAAACTAAATAATTAGGATGAGCGTGAATAGAGTCTATTACAAAAATAATGAAAACTAAGAAGTCTCTCCACAAAACAAAAATTTATTGGCAAAGCGCTTTTAACCTACAAAGAGGCCATCATCAGTGCAAAACCTACAAACAAGTACAACTGAATAAAATTTTATTTAATTTTGTTTTGTTGTACTTGTTTTTAGGTTTTGTACTGATGATGGCCTCTTTGTAGGTTGAAAGCGCTTTGCCAATAAAAATTTGTTTTGAGGAGAGACTTTGTATATTTCATTATTTACGAGTATATTTACAACTAAAGTAGTTTTCATCTCTCCACTCATTGATTAATTAAAAATAAAAAAGCCAGATTTAACCGTTAAGGGTAATCATCAGTAGCGGTGAATACTTAATAGTAAATCAGTAGGGTTCAAACTATGAGCGCTAGAGAGTTCATCATGATCAGAATAATAAAATAAGTTTCTCACTGATGTAATATTTATTTAAAATAATGCATAACCGGCTTTCAACCAACTAAAGGTCATCATTAAAACCTAGCTTCCTAACATCTCACCGGCACTGACGATGACCTTTAGTTGGTTGAAAGCCGGTTATGCTTTATTTAAAATAAATAATACATCAGTGGAGAGACTTATTATATTATTCTGATTAAATCAGTAGTCTCAAATCAATGAATCAAATAGTACAAAATTGTCGAGCTTATTATACAAATTTTTACAAACTTGTTTACACAAAAAAGTTTAGTCCACTAAACTCGAGGCAAGACCACAGATTTACATTTAAATACTCACCTGTACTCATGATGACCGCTAACAGTTGAAATCCGAATCTTAGTCGTTATTCGTAATAAGTGGAGAAAACTTCAACTAGTTTAGTATTTTTAAGTCCAATCGTTATAAACAAACTATCACGACTGTGGGTGGTATATTTATTTATATAATATCGTTTCTTACAACAGGTTCAAGTCCATACCTATATTTCCTTTTTAACACTGCATATGATTATACTGATTCATTCAGTTTTGTATATTTAGGGTTTATTTTTAAGATGTCACGTAAAAGTGTGTTATAAAGCAGGTGTTAGGTGCTAATGGTATCCTCGAGAAAACTCTACCTGAGTTTTAAGTAAAACTTAAAAGCGGCAGTTTATTCAATGTCATCTGTAAATGGTCCAATGTCTGGTGCCGTCAAGTAAACAGAAAGACCATATGGAACCTTATAGACCTCCGTGAAACTCAAACTTTTTTACTTATTCGGTACAATTTATCTTCCTTGCCATCTCTATTCGTCACGGAGCTATGGATTTTGCTTCAATAATACACTGTTTTCTTTAAACTAAAGATTTTTATCATTTTTATAGGTTTTATGAAACACGTTTGTTATTTAGCGGAAATTCTTGTCTTATAAATAATTGTAGACAAATTTTCAATAGAACTAAGTCTATTCAAAGAAGTCTCTCATCTGTTAAAATTTTATAGATTTCATCCTACTAAGTTTATTACCTCTGACAGATTATATGTCAAATGCTAAATTAATATTACGGAGGAGTTTTGAGTAATTAACGGCTGAAAACAAAAGCATTAGATATCCTTCTTTAAAGTTGTGACATTAGTAATAAATATTAGATAAATATTTATAGTAGATTTTAAAATTAGAACCAAATATGAAAAAACCCTTGTATTTGACCTATTTGAATTTTACAGATCTTTGTGACAGACTTTTATTAGATATTTTAACTTGACAATAAAATTGAAAATGATTTGAACATTTCTTTGTTAGTTTTTCATAAGGTTTACCCTGTTAAATCTTCATTCAATTGAAAACGCCCCTTGAATCTTTTCTTTACAATTTTCGAAATGGAAAATTTATCGTTTTTTTAAACTATTTATTGGTTTTTGAAAGCAACATTATTCAATTTCTTTATTTCCTTTGATCGTGACACAACTATTCTGTTCCCATCTGCTTGTTTCTTTTAGATGAAGTTTCCTTTAAAGTTTAATAAATTGTTTTAACCACATGACTTAACGATCTAAAGCATTAAGATTGATCGTGTTTTCAGGCATCTGATATTTTCTTTCATCAACTTATCTTCAAAATGTAATGTGATGACTCAAAAATTACAAAATTCATATTATACGCATCCTTATACATTTATATCAAATTCGTTTTTAAGTAATTTATCAAGCGATTTTCTTGTTCAAGAGTATAACCCTTTCGCTTGTTATCAACCTAATTAACCATAGCTTTATTTCTTTGTCATCTCTTCTACTTCACCAGTTCCGCAAACGACTTTGTAAACCGTTTGTTTTTGGAATACGTTTTGTGATGTATTCTTCTTTATTTTTGTTTGATTCTCAACAGGATAAAAATACTCTTCTTTATTCAATATCCTTGAGTATATTGTAATAATTGGTCCTTCGAGCCAAATTATGTTTAAACGAAGTCTAGTTCACTGTATTATGGTATTGGACCTCTGCCATGGTAGATCAATAAAACACTATACAACTGCTACTGGTAGTGACTTTATGAGTGTCATAGGTGTGTACATATAAATATACTTATATGTAAAAAAATGTAAAACATGCAATAGTTGCAAAGACAGTGTAAACACAGGTTTTTCACTATGATTTATTAATAACGGGTACCATATATCATGTACACAATATTCTTTAGTATTTCATTTCCATTATTTTATTAATTATAATTAAAAATATAATTAACTCCACGAGATAACAATAAAATAACTTTATTTTCTACTCATAATTATTATTTATTATCATTTTCATTTCGAGACAACATTTTATTTATTTTACATTTTAATAAGTTGTACACAACGGCATTATACAATGATATCTTTATATTTCATTATATTATAATTATATTCATGTGTTCCCATTCTCATAACAAAATGGTTGTTAATAATAGTCATAATAATAATAAAAATAATATTTTACGATGTAGTTGTTATCGTGATATGACAGTTCATTTAATTTTTGTTAATCTATTTCTTTAATAATATGTTATAAATAAATTATGATGGTTTCTTCTTCGAAGAAATTATGAAAGGAATAAATTAATTTAAAACGTTTAATAATACAAATTTATAAGAATTAAGAAGGTATTAATTATGAAGCGAATTAGTCCGAGTCTGGATTCGGTTAGATGAATCTTGGATTAGCTAAAGATTGGTGTTAGAGGTAGCTTAGCTACCCTATCTTAATACACAGGTAGAGAATAATGCCGAAATCGGTCACTACTGTTGTATTCTTGTAAATATACATATACAAGAAAAAATACGGCCTAGGAAAACGTTGTTCTGCACTCAGTTTTGAATTGAACATCAGTTTAGGCTTAAAACTTTAGACTCTAAAGTTTGAAGTTTGTGTTTTTTTATTGTTTACTTTTACATTATTTAGCGAATTTTTTTAAGAAAAAGTGAGGAGGAAGTGGGAAGAAGAAGATTTTTTGAAAGGGGGGTCTTCCCCCCTTATATATATATATATGCTTATATTTATATGTATGTACGAGATTTTGCGTCCTAGACGTTTTTATGAGGCACGATAACTTTAGAAAGCTTTATTGGATCGAAAAACTTGGTACAAAAAGTTTTCAAGAAAAACTGTCAGTGGCATCCGGCTTTGTATTTTTTACAAAACACAATAACAAGGAGTATATTATTTGATTGCTCCTTGTAGTAAACATATTCTATAATCCTTGTGGTAAGCATTTACTATACTTCATGTAGAAAACATATACATACTCCTTGTAGTAACATGCACTATACTCCTTGTAGTAAGCATATACCATACTCCTTGCAGAAAACATATACTGAACTCCTTGTAGTAAACTATAGTAACTATATCCTTGTAGTTAGCATATACTATACTCCTTGTAGTAAACATATACTATACTCCTTGTAGTAAACATATACTATACTCCATGTTGTAAACATATTTTATACTCTTTGACACTTCTTTTCCTACATTCCTTCGGTGTAGGACAAGTAAAAATTGAATAAATTACGAAAACCATCTAAATGTTTAAAAAATGAGAAAAAATAAACATTAACATTATTAATAAAAATACGTAGGCACACATCGTAAGAATACACAGTTCATTTGTACTACTTTATTTCATAAATAAGTATGGCTAATGATTACTGAAAATTCAAAAAGAATAAACAACACTCAATCAGACCCCCAACATTAAGAAAACAGAAAAGTAAACATTTTTTCAGTCAATCCAAACCCAGAATTTCAAAACATCGTATTACTAACATATAATTTTCAAACAGATTTTTTTCTAAGCGACCGAACTCAATTTCAAAAATTAAAAATGATAACAGATCATGTTTTTGCTAATAACTAAGTAGTATTTAATAATAGTCCAGTAATAAAATAACAAAGAACATTAGCTGAAACCTTAAGTTATAATTCCATGTTATTACAGAATGTAAGCTACTGTTAATAAGTGTCTACTAAGCACATAAGAAGGTTTTTTTCTCCTATTAATATTATAGAAGTTTCTTAGTTATAAAGTTTCTCTGAGATACCAGTATTCTATTTAATGACAGATAATTATATTAGAATTTTAAAGCTAAGTTAAAATGTATCTAATTAATAATCATATTATTTTGATGCTTTAAACAAGATTGTTAACGTATTTTTGTGGGTTAAAGCTGGTATTAACTTAAATGTATATTATTTAATAATTTTTTTTTAAATTATCCCTTATATTGGAGAATCAGAGATTGCCCCATTAATAATCTGTTTTATTGTGCTTCAAAATATTCAGATTACAATCATTAATCGGTCCAATTTATTCAAAATTTGTTGTGGATTAATCTTCATATCCTTTACAATTCTTAGAAGTGTCAAACACAACATGCGACGCAGCAAATGAAACCGTCAAGAAAAACCTTTGAATCTCGGTTTAATATATATATATATATTATATATATATATATATATATATATATATATATATATATATATATATATATTGCGTATGTGTGTTGTGTGTGCATGTATTATACCCTCTATACATTAAGATTAAAAAATCACGCAGGAATTATTATTTTGAGTCCAAATATCTATCTACCTAAACCTACCGATTCAAGATTAACGTTAAAGAATGAAACGTGTAAAAAGGTTAAGAGTAGGTAACATCCTTTGCAGCCTTAATTACAAAGGTTCCGCGCTCCGTAAACTTAAAGAAAAATGGAGTAATCACGTTTAATGTTTTGTTTACATTGCGGCCAACTAAGCGGTAGCGTTTGAACAAGTGCAGCGGGGCAATATTCTGTAGCGCTTATAACAAGTTTACCTACTTATAACTCTTTGATGAACAGGAAGTCGGCTGTCAAAACTACACACTATACAACTATACAAATGGGAGCCTTGTATGAACATAATCGTTAATAGAAAAATGTATAAGAGTTTATTATTGAAGTTTTTATTTTAGAAAAAAGAAAAGTAACTACAAAAGATGTAGGTGGTCGTATTCGTAAGCTTGTGCTTAGAAAGAGCAAAGTGGTGGCGGATTGAGCTTCGAATTACAAAAAGCTTTAGAAAAATGTTGTAAACCGCATAAAAGATTATTGGGTTCTTTTTAGATAAAAAGAGATGCCTCCAGGCCAACAAACTTCTAAGACCTGTTTAGGCCCTTATAAAGGTGTAGACTTACTTAAAGCCCTTACATGACATGTGAGACCTTAAGCTTTACTTCAAACTTAACCCAATCTTGATAAAAGATTGGAACTTAATCTGACAGGGTATTTTCCGTTTGCATTAGTTTTTCAGTTAATAATGGGTTGAGACAGATTTTTTGAAAGATTCTTCAGTAAGTAAAGATAAGTAAATAACACTTTATGTTTACCGCCTTTTTAAACTTTTGTCGGTTATTTTTTAAACGTTTTTGAAATTGGAATAAAGAGGCATGGAAATTGTAAAATAATAGAGTTTAGCGCTTAAGGATTAACTGTCAAAGGAATAAAGAGGAAATATAACAAATGTAACATTATTTTATCTTGAACACAAATCTGAGGACGATCCTGTTTGTTGTCTTTAAATAGATTGTGTGATAAGGAAACACAATAAGAAAATAACAGATAAACAGGAAGAAGGCGCCGGGTTTGTTAAACTAGAAAACATATCCAGGTTTGCTTTGAAAATGCAGAGATCTTGAGACAAGTCTTAGGTATGTTTAATATCACATTACATTTGTAATGGAAAACGTGAAATAAGCAACAATACTGTTGTTTTTATTTTCAATATTATTTAAACGTATATAAAATACAATACATCTTCTATGCGTATTTATTTTAGAGTGTGGACATTTATTTTACAGATAATAAATAATTTTACCGGCGACATAATTAGTAAATTAGGTTTGCACTAGCAATTGAGATATGAAAGACATTGATAAGCTTGAAATATCTTTTTATAGCTGTTAGGGAACTGTGTGCACTTTATATTGTGTTACGGTAAAAAAATTAATCGTTTTTGGGGTTTCTCAATTTTTTTCTATTTTGTTTTGTATTGTAAACGTTCTACAATATAAGTTGCCGTAATTTGAAACTGCTTAATTAAATTTAATAATAATCAAGTTGTTCAGGTGACTTTATCAACTTTAACATTCAATCGATAGGGCTTCTCTCTAGTATTAATATATCTATGGTTCTAGTAGCATCTTGTCCTCGTAATTTTTTTTTAAGTCCTTAGGAACGTAAATATTTTCTTTCCTCTTTTATTATATGAGTTTATAGAGATAAATTACTAGAGGATGCATACCCAACCGCAGTGTATTGAGTGGCTTGAAACGTTTTTTGGGGTTCTCAGGGGCTCTGTATAACGTATTAAAACTTTCTTTACGGGTTTGTTAAGGTTATAATAAATTAATAGCATTGTGTTTTTCACACATTCATTGAGATTTGTTGAGAAGTATAAACGTTCAATTAATTATTATTGAGTTAATTTTTAAACGTATTAAGTAACTACAATTTTAATATATTTCTTTGATAATGAAATTAATCGAAGAAGTTTAAGTTACTTTTTCGTTATTTCAAAATTCATTATGTGTGACTAATTATTAATCTGGAAGCGATAGTGGCGTGAATAGATGAAGAAGAAACAAATCACTACTAAGAAATGCAATACTAAATAGTAATGAAATCAAATTTAATATCAAAAATAAATAAGATTAGAAAAATATTAATAGCAGCATTACTATAATTTATAAAGTATTAATAAAGGAAGTCAAATTTACTAATGTGTTTACAGGAGGCGTTTTTTATTTTTTTTTCATGTAAAAGATATGTTATATTTAACATTAAGATATGGGGAGACAGACGGTAGCTAACATTATTTAACATCGATTTAACATTTTATGTTTTAACAAAGATTTCCAAGAACAGATTAGAATCGTTTTAAAGTGGTATCTGAGATTTATGATCATATAAACGGAGTCAAAGAAATTATGACTTCTTATATTTTTATTCTAAGTCGGATTGGGTGTAATTCATAATATAATATATAGGTCGATTTTATCGTGTGTTTTTATAAACGTGTTTTTATTAAGGATAATATTTCAAGTCTGTGTTAAGTGAGAAAAAGAAAAGAAAATTTATACCCGATTTACATATATTAGATAAATTACAAGGGCGTAAAATGTATGCTGTGGAAATGTTGGGAGTCTTATGTCTGCTCGGGTTGTAAATGCCGTATAATTTATTATCATTAGGGTCTGAGGGGGACTCTGGGGGCCCCGGAGCTAGGAGGTTATAAATGGCTTGTCGGAGGATACGGGGAGGCACTGGATTTATAGCTAGAGAAAGATGGGTGGTCGAAAGAGAAAGAAAAACTCGTGTAGAGAGAGAAAGAGAGCGTGCTGATTAAGTGGAATAAGTCAGAACTCGGTGCCGGCTAAAGGCGGCTCTAGTGTTCCCTCACTCAAAACCTGTCATCGGCTCCTTTTCACACAGTCAAGACTCCGAGGTAGAGCAGACTGGTAGTGGGGGGTATATCCCCACCCCTCGACTCTATCCACCCCGCACTCCCCATTTCTCAGATGTGATCCAGCTCTGTAACTGTGTGCATCGCTCAAGCGTCTCTTCATACATCGCTCGTTATAAAAGTGATTATTTTCAAAAACTTCAATTTTTTTTCTAGTGCGAACTATCGCGAGTTGAACAAGTTTTTCATTATAAGTTTTTTATCAAACGCATAACTTTTAAAAAGTGTTTTTATCAGCCAATGGTGGTACTTGAAGGCCCACTCATGACTTCACCATCAGGACATCAGTATTTGCAGCCGGATTACCTTTCTCCTCTTCCAACCACGGTAATTAATATATATTTTAATAAAAACCCCAAATAAAAAAAATTAAAATGAGTATAAAATAAACATTCTTTCGTCATTTACAAGATAAAGTACCTTCTCACTTAAGAAACTAACTTACTTTAACTTATTTTAAATAAGTACCCTTATGTATTAAAATAAGAAACTTCTAATTAACAATTGTACAATGATTTCCTTAAATTTTTTATACCCTTATCAATTTCAATTTAATAATCTTAAAAATACATTATAGTACATTCAGTAAACCTTTTATCTGCCGTCGGCTAACTTGAGATGTTGTTTTTACTTATTCGACAAAGTCTGTAGGTATTCAACGATGAATATTTCATTCATTCGAACCAAAAAAACTCATTCATGGCAAAGTAAGGAAGTAAAATGTTCATACAATAAAACTTGCTTAAATAAACACAAATTAACGAGATTGTTAGTGCTAAATCATAAGTATTTTAATATTATATTATATTTTCAGCTATTCATTTTCAAAATTTTACTGTCATATATATATTCAGTTAGCCCACTCATTTATTTATCAAGAAAATTATACCAAGCGTATATTTATTTAATAAAACTACCAGAAATTTAATATTTTATACCAACAGCTTATTATTAGTTTCCCATAAAATTACGCTAAATTATAAATTTTAAAATGGTTAAACTGCAAAGTCATGATCAATTATAATAATTAAAGGTGTAGATGTAATATTTATATTTTAAAAATTGCTTTTTAATTTTTTCTGCAATATTTTATAATAACGGGTAATAAAGCTTAAAATAAAAGTTTTAATAATACATTATTAGTTATTAATCTTCATTTTTATATTTTTTTCCTACGGCAATTAAAGAGTATTATAGTTGGTTACGGGTTTTGCTAAGGGTATATTTACGCAAATTATAATGCCTCATGTTTAAGTAATGGCATAATTAAACAATTATCGTATTCTGTATGGTCAATTTCGACGTATAATCCTAAATAAAGCTATACACAGAAATAATTAAAATAATTATATCTTGGTGCACATTCTTTATTTGCGATTTCCAATTATTGTGTTCAAATAAAAAAAAGGTTGCAGTTCAACTTCATACTTCTCAATTCTAATAATATATATGAAAAGTGTTTTTTTAATGAATTTATGTATGTCAGAGATAATGATTGCATCAATTATTATTTTTATATAAATTGCAGCCAATGTTTAGTATTTTTTTTAGTCGTTAGTTAGGTTAATTTTCTTTGTTAACTTATAATTATTTTAAAAATAACATTTATCATTTTAAATTATGATTTATCGTTGTCATAGTCTATTTATCGTATAATTTGTTCGATATATATATATAATTATTAACAAAAACTAGAGTACACTCATCAAATAATAGAGGAGCACTGATTAATATATATTAATGTAACTATCTATTAAAAACATTAACAAATATTTATTAAGTATTTATTTATACATTTTTAAAACAACTAAATAAGAGTGTACGTACTTAAATAAATAAAAAATTTGCGATCATCATCAAGGTCGCAACAAATAATTAAACAAGAAATATCTATAACAAATTAAATTTTTGTTATATATATCAATATTATTAAAGTTAATATTAATGTGTTATAATTGTATAACACTAAATTCAAGGTGTGATTTACCGTCGGCATGGTATTCTTCATTAATTTTTATGTTTTGATTTTATATTTATTAAGTGTTCACAAATTCAAAAATTAGAATTATATGCCTATTTTTTAATATTATTTAAGATTAAGTAAATGTTATTATTTTTTTAATCTTTAATACTAATAATTTATTAACCTATCATAAATTTAACACATAAAAAATCTTGATATATTTATTACTCTAAATTATATAGGAGGCCTTGAAAACGGTTATTAAATATTTTAATCGATTTTTAACATAATAAAAAATTCTCTTTTGACATTTAAATAATTATAAGTTATAAAAATTCTTGAGAGCTTATAAAATGAAAAATTAGACTTTAATTAAGGCCGTAATTATGTAGAACAAGTTGGTTGCGTTTAAATTATAAGTTTTGAAAACATTTAATTATATTTATGTGATTACAGCTTATAAAATATGTTGCTACAAAATTTCTTAATGCTAATTTTATGGTAATTCTTTATAAAGGTTGTTATAAGCAATCCTTTAAAATGAGTCCTAATTTTTTTAAACAAATAAAGTTATTAATTATCTAATATTTTTGAATTAAGAATAGAGTAATTAAAAACATAATATTTTTTTTTCAAGTATATACTTTTACTAAATTGTATAGTTACGATGGTGTGATCATTCAATGGTGTGATTATTCAAATATATTGCTGAGGAAAGATATAATGCTTCAAATTGAATGTAAATAAGTTATAGAGGCCCCCCCCCCATTTTTTATTTGTTGTTAATGCTGTCGATAACTACATTTTCTTTTAAAAAGTAATGCTTTTCAATTACCAGAAAAATATGTGTAATACAAATGCTGGGAGTTAGAGTGTAGTTAAAAAGAAGACGGTACAAGTGCTGCGATCTGTTAGTGCTTTTGTGGAACTAAATTCCTGTTCATTTGTAAAGTAAAGTTTTTGTATTTTTGCTTTGTTGTTCTACTTTTTTGTTTGGATGTTCTATTTTTTATCATTTACTTCTCGGGTTAGCAATGTTGTTTAAATTTTTTTTTACATTTTGGTTCTGATTGGTATTAGGAATATATTAATTTGGTACAATTGATATTAACGTTTGATTTTTTAATTGAACGCTTAGAATAACAAAACACGTGATTATTATAAATTGGCGTAATAAAGTAAAAAAGAGGCTTATTAACTAAATGCTATTCATTTTGCGTCACATGATTGTCGAATATAGAATATTTAGTGTCTAGATTTTATTTTTGTGGTCTTTATTATGCATGCAACTCGTCTATCATAAAGTAAATTTTAAAATATGCATATTCTTTTCGAAAAGAAGTCAAAATTATCTTCTATCCATCCATGTGTTAATCTAGACTGTTTTATACGTCAAAAATGAAAATTTACGATTCCATTTATACTACATTACAACGATACAACCCATTGATTAACTTTAAAACTTTACAAATGGCTTTGGTGCATGTTAAACCATAACATTTCATTCGCTACAACATATTAAAGTGATATAAAACATGGAACTACTCTTTAAAACATAAACCTGAAGTCATGTCAGGCTGGAAAACATAAAGGGAAAAATGTTTAAACTGTCATATCATGTAACTAAACAAAGAGATTGAGAGAACTGTCATTACATTTCATGTTTTTAACCATAACATACTGAAAAGCTACTAGTACTTAATATTGTCATTTTTACATCATGGCCGGTTTTTTAATATGTTTTGCTAGCTGTTTTTTAATTAGTCTTTATTAAAAATAAATAAAAAAATAATATATTAAACCTTTTACTTGTATGAAATTAAATATTGATTATATATTATGTTCTTATTGCAGCATAATAAATCACATTTATTAGCAAAAAATATCAGAAAAAAGCCCTCAGTAATCAAACACAATCATCATAAAATAGATCATAAATAACAATTTAATCTATGTAATGACATCTTAGATATCCCTTTTGAAAATAAATCAATACATATTGTAAGCTAATAAAAATGCTTAAAAAGGGGTTAGGTTAAACTTTTTTATTTAATCTTTTACTTAGGAATTCCCTGAGAAGATGTATACCATAATATGGATTATTAATTCTATAATCTGTTAATCTTTTTAAAAAGTAAGGTATTATCCATAAATTTATTGTTACAGATTATAAAGGTTTGCAGGTCATATTTTAACTTTAAACATATGTTTTATGGTTGCCAAAATTAAATGAGGGTTAAGTAACTAACTATTCTAAATGTAATTTATTAACTTTGAAAGAAACCATATTATTTAAACTGTCTTCAGCTAAACAATAAATTAACACAGCCATTTAATGGTCTTATTGTTAAAAAATGAAAGGTATAGGTGTTTTTAAATTAATAACTTAAAACTGGAGCGTTAAGGGGTGGGTTGGTGGTTTTTCAAAGATTCCCTTTGTTGGCTATTTACCTGTGTGGTAAAGTGAGACCTTTTATTTAGAGGGGTTCTTTTTTTTTGACAGCAGATGCTTCTTTCTAAAAAAAAACCAACCCCTGTTCCTGCCTTGACAGTTTGACAGTAACATTAACTATCTGTTTTTTAAATTATCTCCCTTCTTTGAAAGATTTGTTACAAAACTTGTATACTTGTGTGTTGAATCATAAGTTCCTGTTTTTTATTGTTATGTAAAACTGACAAACAGACACATAAATCTAATCAAATTTTAATATATTAAGCAGATTAAGTTACAAAACATGTTTTTTTGTGAATTTGATTGTACGTTTTTTTGTACCTTACTTCGTTATAGCGAAAATTCTATTCATGGCCTTTTTTTATTGATTTGATTAGTAATAAGATAAAAAGATTTTTATTTAAATAATAGTATTTTATCTATTTAATAGTATTTAAGTTTGTTTTACTTCTTTTCTTTTTATTAATTCAACTTTTACTATTACTCCTATAATTATCAATAATAATACTACAGTATTATAACTTGATAGTCAATCATTTTGTCTTATGTGTTCTACTAATATTAAAACTAATACTTATAACTAATATTAAGTTACTAATATATTTAATACGAACTAATAACTTAACGTTTTAATTTCTTTTTTATCTATTAAATATAATTATAACATATTGAATGTAATCAAACCTTATAATGACTTATCTATTTTAACCATCTACAAATGTTTATCCCTTATCTACTTTATGATTACAAACTGTTAATTTTATTGTTTATTATGATGTCTACAAACTGGTTCCTTCTTTTAATTCCCATAATAGCTAATCATTACAGATAATAACGTAATTATTTTGATTGCTTACTCTTTACAATGTGATATTATTGTATAATTTTTTTTTTAATTATGCATTGTAATATTAAAAACATTAAAACTAATTACACTCTAATAACAGCATACAAAGCAAGTTATTATGTGTGGTTATAATTTGAATAAATTAATTTTTATACTAATTAATATACAATGTTTCTTTATTATGCTAATGAAGACAAACTATTTAAGTATTTATAAGCTTAATTATTTAAAATAAAAAATTACTGTATAACAATATAAATCTATTATTAATAATTAATTTAAGTTTGATGCAGAATTAATTAAAGGTATGAATTAATAAAATAAAAGAATTATAAGTATAGTAGTAATAAAATAAAAAATATATGCAATTTATAAAAATATAATAATAAGTATTTAAGTAATAAAATGATTAATAACAAACAAAAATAAAATAAAAATAGTACATAAGAATAAAGTAAATTATAATAATTATAATAACTCAAATAAATAATTAGAGAACCACAACTACGATAAAATTATTATACTAAATAAAATATTTATTATAAAAACAAATACCTATGAATATAAAAAATAATAAATAATTAGACATAAAATAGTAAATGAAATAAAACTATGCGAACATAAATAAGCAGCGTGCTTATAAAACATTAAATTAAACACGTTAATTACACGTAATAATATAACATTTTTAATTAAACAGTTATATTTATATGTTATATTAACGTTATAATTTGTTTTAAAATGGTATGGTGGTAGCTTAAGTAGTACGCTATAAACATGTTTTATAGCAGTCTAGGAAGTGGCTTGAGGAACTTATTGATTAGTATTATAGGACGGCTGAGAACCAATTATTCTTTCACTCAATTTTCTAAAGTAGAAAGATACTCACTGCGTTTACAGGGCCGAATTTAGCGGCCTAACCACCTCATGAAATACTATTTAAGGCATTGCTGACTGACAATACCTTTGTCACGAATTTCGGCGTTTAAAAATAATTAATAACCCACAAGATTGCGGGAAAAACTATCTTGCCGCTTGGACGAACTTAGCGGACAGTGTATTTTAGGTTTACCTTGCTTACTCTCTACCATAGGTCTTTAATGATAACATTTTTATTCAGAGTATAACTTGTAAACGGTTTAGTAATTAGGTAAATTAAAAAATAAAAACAAACTTACTATCATCATTTCTCAAAATTAACTTTATTTAAATTTTAATTTATTATCTGTATGTATATTTTGTATTTAATTTATGTTGTCTCCAAATGAAACAATGAGTTTTTTTGTAACGTTGGTATCCCTGAAAGAACCCCCTTCATTAAGTTTACATGTGATTAAAAACCCGTTAAAGTTAAAACAAACAAATGCAATAATACAAGAGCTTTTAGTTACAGAAACAAAATTAAAAATTCCAAGCTTGTTTAAATTTCTAATTTTAAGCTATTCTCGCCTCATTTCATTTAACATTTTTGTATTTTTTTTTAAAGCTTATACACTGTTTTATTTTGTCTTTTGATTTAGTCATTTAACCTTTTCATTTGAAAATAAAATACAATTAAATCAGTATATTGTTTTACATAAAGGTACTACATTAAAATTGAAATTCCTACTATAAGTTCTCATTAGGTTTTATGCTTAATTTTATGAATTTTTGCGTGAACGAGGATTCGCGGGAATTAGGTTTTGCGGAAACGCAGGCAACTCTTTGACAAAGTTAGATTACACAAAAATCTTCTTAACATACCTTATTATTCACAATCAACTTAAAAAATGGTTAATGTAATGTATACATCAAATTTATAATTTTAGTAAAAGGAATAAAACTTTAACATTTTTAAATCATAGACAATTGTCAAATAGACTTTTATTATTATATTACTTATAAATGTTTTTATGCTATTTTATATTATACTGTATGTATGCTTTTAAAATAATAAATAAATATTATTATAAAAACATTTACATAACATTTTTGATTTTTCTTGTTTTTTATTAACACTTTTGCACTTTGTTATCTTAATTATATTTTTTTTTCTTCCCCTATATTAATATTATATTGTGGTTATTTCACTGCATCACTCCTATTTTTTCCTGTCTGTCTTCCCTTCAAACTAGTTATTATATTTTTATTGTTCTGCCATGTCTTGTTTGTTTCTTCTTATAATAACAAAAGGAGGGGTAAAAGATTGACAGAAATGTAACGATTTTTTTAATAAAAAGAAGAGGAAAAATTGGTTTTATTGTTATACAAAAAAATATGTATAACAATAAAGAATCTCTTTGTTAAGACTTGTCAAGAGTGCGGTGTGTCGTTTTAATATGTCTGTCAAACTTTAAAATCTTTGACATTGTTTAAAAATTCAGGTAATAAAACCAGGGGTGGTCTAGTCTATAAATTTTTGCACCATTATATAAAAAAAAACTACCGCCCCTTTGTTTTCCTGTATCATCCCTTACAGAGCCATTTAAATAAGATAGGTATCGAATGACAAAGAACATCATTCTTAAAATAATGGGATCTGATTTTGGTTAAAAAAGCCTTGTGTGTATCATATATCTCTTCCCAACAGCTTTTAAATCGGATACCTGTGTTTTATAAGTGTTTATTATTGATTTTTTTTTATTTAAATAGACCATTATAGTTTTTATATCTGCAGCGGAAATCTTTTAAACCGAATGCAGAGTTTGTGTTCCTTATTGCTGGCAATTTTTTTAAGATTATCTTAAATTTAAGACTAAATATAAATTTGGTTAATTTATTAACCCATTGTGTGAAATAGCCAATAACATGTTATCCTACATAGTTCTTTAACTCTCTACTAAAACAATTTTATACTGTATTTAAGATATATTTCTACTTTTACCAAAGGAAAGTAAATTTCTTTACGTTAAAATAATTTTTAACATTTGTAGTGACCGTATAGATTTGCTATACTAATATAGCTTGGGTAAGCACATCTATTTATCTGACCCATTTTGTCTTATAAATCCATTTATAAATATATATGAAAGGGCTATCCTTTTTGATAAGAATACAAGAATATATACATTCATGTGGCTTTTAATTTAAATCTAAATAAAATACTTCATAGTACCAATAGCGCAATATGCTAAATTTTCGAGAAGGGAATTTTTTTTCTTTCCAAATTTAAACAAAAAATGAAAATTACCTCTTGTGTTTTTAAAAAAAATATTTTTTTTTTTTTTTCATTTAAAACCTTTCTTTTTAATTGATTTTACGTGTTCTGTCAAAATGTCACTTCTTCAATGTAAATCCCTAATAAAACCTTAAAACTGAAAGACGTTAATCTTTAAAATTTCGAACATATTCATGTTAAAAATAGTAATTACACTTTTCTTTCTTTTAATATAATCCGACACACAAGTCTTAAATAATTATTATTTTAATAAACATTAACACTGACAGTGTCAAAGGAGGTTAAAGAAAATTAAATTAAAAAACAAGACTAAACAAAAGGGAAAACAAACGAAAGATAACTCTGACAGACATATGTCATTTTGGGTTATTTTTACGTGACTTTTGATTCTTAAAAAGTTTTTTAACAGTGCTTCTTTTTGTTCATTTATCAATAACCATCGTCTGGTTTTGTTATTATTCTTTTTTTAATTATAGCAGCCTTTTTTCTTTTAATTTTATTTCTTCTTTACATTAGTTGTTGTAAAAATACTCTTCGTGATACATGTAAAATTTATCATAGGTGAAGTAATACACAAAAGCACTGTAAACTTATAAAGTGGTATATAAATTTACCGTCAAAACTAAACATTTAGCCACTTAATTAATTATTGATAACACGGTTTTTTATTGGATGTTAATGTCTTAATTCTCGATGTCAATACGTTGTTTGACTCACTTGTTGCTCATGATTACATTATAAATATTGTTTGATTATTTATATATTCTTTATTAAGTTAAGTCACGTCTACTTCATGACCTATATTTATAAAAACACAAAAGAAACTTAGTTAAGTGATAAAGCTGTCATACACTGTATGTTACTTTTAAATATACTTACCACATATTTTATTTTCTATTGTTATCTTCAATCTATTGAGTGTGTCATAATTTTTAAAAACCGTTTTCGAACTGTCATTTGTTATAAAAACACAATGACTTAATCACGACTTTAATTTATAGGACTTTATAAAGTAATAATTTATTACATGGCTTTTTGTAATAATGTACCATAAATGCCAATAAAAACATAAGTGCTTTACGTAATATATTTTGAAACTATTTTCAAATAATAAGTTATTAATGATCATATTGGTCCTTCGACCCGGATAAAGAAACCATATACTTGGTACTCGAAAAGAAATCATATACTTTAATATTAATCAATTAAACACTTTATTTTAGGTTATTTAAAACTAAGGATGTTAAGTTAAAACTAACTTATGCATTCAAAATTTACTATAACTAAAGGATATAGATGACTTTAATTTTCAACTTATATTCAATTCTATTATATGAAATACAAACTGTAACAAATTGTAAACTATAAAAATGAGTGTTTACAATGTCAAACTTTTCAAGATTTATAAAAGGGCAAAAAATCTTTTAACAAAAGATCTTGTTTAGAAAAAACTCAAGGCATACAAATTTAATTTATCTGGAAGGCCGTGTCTGTTTACCTCGGTTTGAATGACAAGGTTACTGCGACTTGTATTTACAGACTGTTAAAATGGCCAATTGAAACTGAACAAATAATTTTTCATCATTTAAACCATAAAATAAGTTTTAATGATTTTAAGTTTTAATTTGTTACTTTATTTTACCAATAACAATTTTAATATCAATCATATTAGCTCCTATTATTACCACTCAATCATAAAAAAATACTAATTTTTTCCCTTATAAAAATACGCTAAAACAATAGCATTTTATTTAAAAATAATAATAACATTTTGTTTATAATTTACAAATAGGTTTTTATCACAAAATATTTTATATTTAAAAATCACCATTAAATCTACGTTAAATGCTTTACCCGCTTCACGTATAAAAATATTTTGTGTAAAATAATTAACAATTAAAAAATTTGATATCTATTAATTAATTGTTTAGTATATTAAACAATAAAATAAAAAAAGCCTATTATTTACACTGATAAGAAATTAAATAAATATAGTATGTATCAACATGTTTTTATTCATAAATAAAAAAGGAACATAAATAATAAACTGACCTAAAATTTTTATGATTACCATACAATGGTAAAAGTTTTCAACTTTTTTATTTAGTTATTAAAACTCGTAAAAATATAAAAATGAAAATAAAAAAAGTATTAAGCTATAAATTATAAAGCAAAATAAAAGCATTGAAAGTAAAAACAATAAATTTAAAAAAAAGATAAAGAAGTAGTATTAATTATAAATAAAATAAAATAAAGAAATAAAAAAGATAAATTATGTGTACAATATTTTTAAAGAAATAATAAAATTGATATTAGTACGTAATAAATAAATTACTTTATCACTATTAATTTGAATTTAATATCACAATTAATATTTAAATAAAAAAATTACAAAACTTGTTTAAAATGTGTTTAAAATGTTAACAAAACTATAAATAAAGATAATATATTATGTTCGGTACCGGTTTTATAATGAAACTTACATAATTAATAAACTGTTTTGGTGTTTTTTAATTAAATTTATGTAAATTAAAGTTTAAGTGAAAACGTATTTTTTTAAAAAAAAACAAAAGTATCAAAATTAAAAAAAAAATCATGTTAGATAGGTGTGGCGGATATAATTAAACGTGTAATTAATTAAAATGCGTGTTTATTAGTTTCTATAAAGCTAATTGATGGTTAGATAACAATCAAATTGATCTAAGTTAATTAAAATCAATTAAATTTAGATTTAATGTTTAATTAAGGCCAACTTGTTTTTTTATTTTTTAATATTAACCTGACATATTTACAGCTGACTTGATAATATCTTCTTGGAAATTTCATATTTATGTTTATAGAGATATTTTTTTATTATTTATAGAGATAATTGTTTTTCCAATCATATTCGATAATTGGTTCGTTGCGACCCGAAATTGAGTTATTGATTGGCAAAACAAATAGGTTACCATATTTGTTGTATTAGATATTCATGTAATTATATATAAGTTTATTTATAAGCCAAAACCTTTTTTTTTTATTTAACTAATAAATTTGTTTAATTTTTTGTTACAGTTGGATGCTAAGAAAAGTCCACTGGCTTTACTCGCTCAAACATGCAGTCAAATTGGAGCCGATTCTCCTACAAAGAATGTTCCAGCTACTCAGGACAAGCCAAAAAAGGAAAGGACTAGTCCAAAAGCCGAGTCTGCCAAAGCTCCCATTTCTTTAGCGTTTAAACCTTATGAAACAAATGTTGTGACTAAGAAGAAGGAAGAAAGGAGAAAAAGCGCTTCACCAAAAGGCTGCCCTACTCCAGCTAAAAGTTCAACAAGTGGCTCACCTGCTCCTGAGAGCAAAGATGGCGGAGCTAGTCCTATAATTAGATCAGGAATGGAAGTTTTAGAAGGATTAAAAGGTGGATGTCCACCTGGATTAGAAGCCAACCCTGCGTTTAGACCTCCTTACGCTTTATACCCGGGATGGGTTTACCCAAGATCCACTAAAGAAGGAGTATTGCCAGTTTGTAAAGATCCTTACTGTTCAGGCTGCGCGTTAAGCGGACCTGTACACCCGGCACCTTGCGCATGTGCTCAATGCGAACAACAAAAGTACTTAGGATTAATCTACTTAAGACCTTACGTTTGTTCTTGGATAGCTTCAGATAAGTACTGCGGACAAAGATTTTCAACATCTGATGAACTTTTGGCGCATTTGAGGAGTCATACGGCGCCTGGTGAACCTCCTTTAATGGCACCTAGCGCATTATCAGCAGCTTCACTAGCAAGATATCCTCCTGCAGCGCTTCATCCTCGTTATCACCCTTACTCCAAACCTTCTCTTCCTTTACCCCTTGCTCTAGCACCTTATTATCCCTATCTCTACCCACAACGTCTTCCTGTTCACCCTTAATTCTTCTCCTCCTTTCCGTCATAGGCGATTCTGGGTTATCAATTTTGAAAAGTCAGCTACACCCCTTGCCCTAAGAGCTGTTGGGGACTTGTATAGCTCTTTTAAATCATTATTAAACTCTTTAAACACATTTTCCACAGAATGCCAATCTCGATTTTGGTATCATCTTTGTCAGTTGGTCCAGTATCCTGGATTCAACCTATTCGAGCTCTGATCAATTTAAATTATTTCGTAAATAACATCCTAGAAATTGAACCATAATAATTTTTACTGTGTATAATAAATTTAAATTTTTATAAATTTTCATAAGGGGGCATTTACAATCATAACCCTAAGACCCTTCCTAGAGTCGTCTATGCTACACCTTCCTTCCTGTGATATCTCACCAAAATTAAATTATATAAATAAGATAAATTATTATAAATACGGAAAATTACTTTTTAATTTTAATGTAGACTGACCTTTGTTTTTAGGAGAACATATCCTTCGTGTATTTCGTCCAATGTTAGATGTATAAATAAATTTTGTTTTTTTAAGTATACATTTTTTTTACTTATCCTTCTCTTTATTCTTAACATTTTGACATGTGAAATTACTTAATGAGTGTAAATTACTTAATCAGTATTTATAAACAGAAAAATTATTTTAACTAACAAATTACAGTGTTCTCAATAAAATTATTGAAGATTGAAAATTATGATTTTAAGAAGTAACTACGTATGAGATTTTAAATCCTGTAGATGTTAGCAATTAGACTTGGTATAGTGTAACACAAGGCTAAAATCAGTTGACGGCGTGGAAAAATAATGCGAGGGACCCAATGAGGTTATTCCTGGATGTTAAACCACGCTCTCATTTTCAAATTAGGCTAATCATATTGGTTCTTCAACACCATTTTCCCGCGCTCAAATCAATTGATTTTAGCCGTGTGTCGTACTATAATAAATGATAACTTACATTGATCCTTTTGTATCAATGTTGGTAACCTTGATTTCAAAAAATTTCGCTAGCATTGATATTTGCTGCTGTACAGCAAATATGGGTGGTAACTGATTCTTAAATAACTTCTTCAACCTAGTGTTTCATAATATAATATAAGGAGTTATAATAACCTCTGAAATTAAACTTGGCAAAGGCAGATTTGAGATTAATTCTTTCGAAGGCGCAGATTGAATGTCGTTTTCAAAATGGAATTGGAAAAAAATTAAATGATTTTGGATTAAATCGATCAGGATGGCACAGACATAATGTCATTTCTTAGCTTGTCTAAACGTACGGAAACTTTTTGCAACAACTTTTCCGAAGCATTGTCAATGGATTTATAGAAATTTAATTATTTTGTAAGTCGCGTTACATTCTTAACTTTCGTATTAAAACTTAAGTATGAAAACAATTATATAACTGAAGTTGTCAAGATATTTTTTAAATTGTAGAAGCACAGCTCAGACTACAAATTATTACTACTGGGCGAGTTAAAAATGTTAACTTAAAAGAGGTAAGTTTTGTTTTAAATATTTAGGGGCCTCAGAGTTAGTTAAAACCGGATTTGATGCTACTGAATTTTTTGAAACATTTAGGAAACAAGCAGAATCCCATGCTAAGTCAATGAACGTTAATTCGTCATTATGATGGCTTGACATAATGTCATGTTAAACTCAGTTTCGTAGCGTCTAACTTATCAGGGCCCTAAACTCACTTTGCACTTCACATTAATTCCAAGCACGAAATTTAGCAGTGGTTTTAAATTAACACATAATAACACAGTAAGTAAATTAACACAGTTAACCATTAACAACAGCCTCGCTACAAAACCTTTATTTAAAAACAAGAAACGGATTTCAAACCTACAATCATTGGTGGAGAATCCGCTATACGTCTTAGCCTAAAATGTCGGCTAAGTCATGAAGCAAGCTTCGCTTGCTTTATGGTTTATAACACCCTTATTTAATATATTTTAAGGAACTCGCTTCGCTCGCCAAAGGTATAAATGAATTAAATATTTATTTTAGCTCAATAAATGAATTATTACATAATTTATGTCAATATGTTATAATTTAGTTAAGGAAAGCCCCCACTCTTGTGGTTTATTAGACTCCTGTATCTGACTTTTGAGAAAGAGTGATAAAAATAAAACCTGCAGTACAATAGTAGCTTTACCCCCCCCTGCCCCTGGAAAAAATCCTGCGAACGCCCATGGCTGATGGGCGTCAGCCACAGGCTAATTTAAAATTAGCTATACGTCCAATAGCCGAGTGTGTTTAACTGGCGTCAATATACGTGTTAAATACACTCGGAAGTTCTTAGCTGACGTAGTTACCTAAACCAGTATAGTACTAAGATGTCAATTGCTTGACTTAATAGCTAAATCCTACTAAAGACAAGATACGTTCTATAAGTTTGCAACAAATGTCAAAGTGCAACAAGTTGAGACCATTCATAAACGCAGTCTTATAACCAAATGCAACAGACCATGCATAAACGCAGGTTAACCAAATGCAACAGAGTTGAAGACCATTCATAAACGCAGTCTTATAACCAAATGCAACAGAGTTAAAGACCATGCATAAACGCAGTCTATAACCAAATGCAACAGAGTTAAAGACCATTCATAAACGCAGTCTTATAACCAAATGCAACAGAGTTGAAGACCATTCATAAACGCAGTCTTAAAACCAAATGCAACAGAGTTGAAGACCATTCATAAACGCAGTCTTATAACCAAATGCAACAGAGTTGAAGACCATTCATAAACGCAGTCTTAACCAATGCAACAGAGTTGAAGGCCATTCAAAACGCAGTCTTATAACCCAATGCAACAGAGTTGAAGACCATTCATAAACGCAGTCTATAACAAATGCAGAGTTGAAGATTATTCATAAACGCAGTCCCAATAAAAACTGTAACAAGAATTATGAACAAAAGCAAAAATAAAGAAGTAGAAATAAAGAATATTGTTAAAATTTCATGAGCTGTCAACGGTTATATCAGAATGTATAATTTCAAGTAAACCCAATTTTTAGAATTTTATAAAACTTTGTTACAAGAGTAGCAGTAGCTCAATAATCAATGTTATTAGCATCTAGATTTGTCTGGATCACGATAGAAGTTATAACATTGCGTATAACTTGGTTTCAGCTAAAGACAGACTTGATTTAGAGATTTATAAACGGAACACGCATAGGGCTGTGAAAGTTTCCTAACGAAAAATATTGCTACAAAGCTTCTGGTATTATACAAGTCTAAGATTCATTTTCTCTAAATATATTTTTTTATTTTTTACTAAGCGTACTGAAATTAATTTTTTATACATGGTCTGACCATTTTACTAAGCGTACTGAAATTGATTTTTTATACAAAGTCTAACTATTTTACTAAGCGTACTGAAATCAATTTTTTATACATGGTCTAAACTATTTTACTAAAGTACTGAAATTCATTTTTTATACATGGGTCTAACCATTTTACTAAGCGTACTGAAATTCATTTTTTATACACGGTCTGACCATTTTACTAAGCGTACTGAAATTCATTTTTTATACATGGTCTCACTTTTTTACCTAAAGACTACTGAAATTCATTTTATACATGGTTTCACTATTTTACTAAGCCTATTGAAATTCATTTTTATACATGGTCTAACTATTTTACTAAGACTTGAAATTCATTTTTTATACATGGTTTCACTATTTTTACTAAGCCTATTGAAATTCATTTTTTATACATGTCTTACTATTTTACTAAGCTACTGAAATTCATTTTTATACATGGTTTCACTATTTTACTAAGCCTATTGAAATTCATTTTTTATACATGGTCTCTTACTTTTTACTATGACTACTGAAATTCATTTTTATACATGGTCTTAATTTACTAAGCCTATTGAAATTCATTTTATACATGGTCTAAGTATTTACTAAGCGTACTGAAATTCATTTTTTTTATTACATGGTCTCCTTTTACTAAGACTACTGAAATTCACTTTTATACATGGTTTCACTATTTTACTAAGCCTATTGAAATTCATTTTTATACATGGTCTCAGTATTTTACTAAGAGTACTGAAATTCATTTTTTTATACATGGTCTCACTTTTTTCTAAGACTACTGAAATTCATTTTATACATGGTTTCACTATTTTACTAAGCCTATTGAAATTCATTTTTTATACTACTATTTTACTAAGACTACTGAAATTCATTTTTTATACATGGTCTTACTATTTTACTAAGACTACTGAAATTCATTTTTATACATGGTTTCACTATTTTACTAAGCCTATTGAAATTCATTTTTTATACATGGTCTTACTTTTTTACTAAGACTACTGAAATTCATTTTTATTACATGGTTTCACTATTTTACTAAGACTATGAAATTCATTTTTATACATGGTCTAAGTATTTTACTAAGCGTACTGAAATTCATTTTTTTATACATGGTCTCACTTTTTATAAGACTCTGAAATTCACTTTTATAAGGTTTTCTATTTTACCTAGCCTAATTGAAATTCATTTTTATACATGGTCTAAGTATTTTACTAAGCGTACTGAAATTCATTTTTTTATACATGGTCTCACTTTTTTACTAAGGACTACTGAAATTCATTTTTATACATGGTCTCACTATTTTACTAAGCCTATTGAAATTCATTTTTATACATGGTCTAAGTATTTTACTAAGCGTACTGAAATTTATTTTTTTATACATGGTCTCACTTTTTAGCGAATTTCCTTTGGAAATTCGGCTAATGGGATAGGCGTCATGGCGGAATTCGAACCTCGGACCACGACACAAATCCGTTTCAGAGGTCCCTAATGACGAAAAAATACATTTCGCGAGACTTTATATATATATATATATATATATATATATATATATATATATATATATATATATATATATTATATATATATATATATTATATATTATATATATATATATATATATATATATATTATATATATTATATATATATATATACATATATATATATATATATATATATATGTATTTCTAGACACATTCTTGTAAACACTCTATCTTTCGAACGGATTAATATTTTTTAACCAAACTTAGTACAAAAATCAACCTTTGGGAGGACACGAACCCTATTGAAAATCAGGTTTTTGTGACGTCATAAACCTGGTTTGCTGAGTCAGCAAAATGTTCAAAAAATCGGCATAATTCAGGGTTAATATTTTTCGCCGCGAAAAAGGTCAATATTTATTTTTTTGAGATGCTAAATCGAATGAAACCGGTCCTAGTCGATACGACCACTCTAAGTGACCAAAAAGTCGAAAAAACCATTATAAATTACCAAAAACCATAATTTAGGTCGATAAAAAAATAAATTTCAAGTAGGGTGTCGTTTTCTATGTATATTTCGGCGCTGAATCGAATGAAACCGGTCCGAAGTCGATGCAACCACTCTAAGTTACCAAAAAGTCGAAAAAACCATAAAAATTACAGAAAACCAAAATTACGGTCGTTGAAAATTAAATTTCGAGTAGGGTGTCGTTTTCAATGTTTTTCGGGCTTCTGAGTTGAATGCCAGTGGTCCGAAGTCAATACGACCACTCAAACTCAGGGTACTTGGGTTCACATCCTGGAAGGGTCGATATTTTTTATCGTTTTTTTACTTAATATAAGTTTACAACTAGAAAATAATTCTGGCGCGGTGGTCCGCATGTCGGGCGAATTTCCTTTGGATGCGAGCACTCAAACCCAGAGTACCTGGGTTCAATCCTAGTAGGGACAATAATTTTTTATCGTTTTTTTTTACCTAATATAAGTTTACAACTAGAAAATAATTCTGGCGCGGTGGTCCGCATGTCGGGCGAATTTCCTTTGGATGCGTGTTTCCGTGCTTTTTACATTATATAAGTTTACAACTACTAAATAAATAATTCCGGCGCGGTGCTCCGCTGTCGGGCGAATTTCATGTAGAATGCGTGTTTCCGTGCTAAACAACCCATTTCTTGATTAAGGTTCTGGTTCATGCTTTAGAACCTAAGCAGTTACTCAATTGTTAAGCACTGCTCGTAACTCATTTTGTCTGTATTTTCCAAAGGAAATGCGCTAAAACCTTTAAAGATAACTGACTAAGCTTAAAGATAAGTAACTAATCTTTAAATTAGTGCAAATAATAGTGCGTACTTCTAATTTTAGAGGCATAGTTTTGTATAACCAACTGGATAATTATGCGCATTTCCTTTGGAAAATACAGACAAAATGAGTTACGAGCAGTGCTTGACAATTGAGTAACTGCTTAGGTTCTAAAGTATGAACCGGAACCACGCAATGGGCATGGTTCTTGCATAAGCAAGAAATGGGTTCTTTAGCACGGAAACACGCATTCTACATGAAATTCGCCCGACAGCGGAGCACCGCGCCGGAATTATTTATTTAGTAGTTGTAAACTTATATAATGTAAAAAAGCACGGAAACACGCATCAAAGGAAATTCGCCGACATGCGGACCACGCGCCAGAATTTTTACTAAGACTACTGAAATTCATTTTTATACATGGTCTCACTATTTTACTAAGCCTATTGAAATTCATTTTTCACTATTTTACTAGCCTATTGAAATTCATTTTTTATACATGGTCTAACTATTTTATTAAGACTACTGAAATTCTTTTTTATACATGGTCTCACTATTTTACTAAGCCTACTGAAATTCACTTTTTATACGTAGCCTCACTATTTTACTAAGACTACTGAAATTCATTTTTAGCAAATTTTCAAAGAAAATATGAGGTAGGGGTGGGGTAGCTTATGAAGTAGGATTAATTTTTTTCGAAAGGCGGGACACACAAAACTTGGTACTAAATCAACCTAGTTAATGTCCCGAACGCTATTGTTTATGAAATATGTGTAACGTTATAATTCCAAAATAATGACCCTACAAACATTTTATAAGTCACAAATCTTCAAAATGGGATTTTAAAATGTTAAAATGTTTTTACCGATGTGTATGTTTAACTGAAATAAGAAGTTACATTGTATTATCATTATTAGTTCTGTTGATATTGATTTAAAAATAAAGCATAATGTTAACAAATGACTTTGTTTTAAATAAAGTATAATGTAAACAAATTACGTTTTTTAAATGAAGCATAATGTAATCAAATGACGTTTTTTTAAATAAAGCATATTGTAAACGAATGACGTTTTTTAAATAAAGCATAATGTAAACAAATGACGTTTTTTTAAATAAAGCATAATGTAAACAAATGACTTTTTTTTAAATACATTTTATAATTCGCTTATATTGTGGCAATACGCCACTTATATGAACTAGTAATATCACGAACTGATATAGGACTAAAACCATGAGGCCACAAAGCGGTCACAGGAAGGCATGGGGGCTGCGAAGCAAGCCCATGCCTTCCCCCCCCCATGACCTCAATCTCATAAGCTTATTTTTCTTTGACAATTCGCCAAAACATCTAGAGCACATCCATAATCACACACTCGCTTAATAAACACTCATAATAATCACACACTCACATAATAAACACTCGCTTAAAGTAACTACTTATACACTATCATTATTTTCAGAATCTACTGTTAAATCATTTTATCCATTCAAATCCTTTATCCTAGGAATATAGCGCTGAATCAAACACAATAAAGCGAGTAATAAATCTACTACTAAAAAACCTTATACTTGTCGTGTTGGGATAAAACAAGAGAAAATCCAATAATAAATCTTTATTGATCACTCCATCGTGTGTGGCTCCCCCTCACCCCTCTTGTCTTATTTGTATAATAGTATAAAACATCAACAAATAAATCTAACAAATCAACTTCTTTCTATTTTTTTATAGTTAAAGACAATAAATAATAGTAAAATAATAGTAACCTAAAAACTTAGAAAACAGTTTCATCACCCATTTCGTTTTAAATCCCCAAATAAAGTTTCTCGGGTGCATAGGCGTAGCCAGAGGGGGTTGGGAGTGCCCCCCCCCCAGCCGAACAAGGGTATTATAATATGTAAAAACTTTTATTGTTATAATTCCTTAAATAAAATATTTTTTTTCATTTAAAAAAAACTATGGTTCAGGCAAGAAATTTTTTTTTAATTACTGTATAAAATTAGATTAAATTTTAACTTTATCAAAATAATTAATTAAATTTATAATTTTTATTTATAATAATTTAGAGCTTAAAGGTAACGTTTGTCTTAAAAAATTAAAATTTGTTTTATTAGTTCGACGTATTAACTTTGTGGTCATCTTATTAGTAAAATAAAAACTGAAATGATCCTCAAATAAAGTTCAGTTCATAATAAATTGTATTTTGTTTTATTCTTTAAGTCAATTTGAATGAAACTAGTTTTGATTCGTATTTCAAATGGTAAACAAAACATAAACGTTATTTATTGTTTTTAATACATACATACATTGTTGTTATATATATATATATATATATATATAATATATATATATATATATATATATACACATATATATATATTACGCCCCCCCCCCTAAAAGTAACCCCTTGGGTGTAAAAGTCATTATAATTATTTATAATACTTATTTTACAATTAAAAGTTTAAATTGTGTGAACACCATTTAGCTTATACACTTGAGTAAGATGTGAATACAAATGCACTTACATATCCACGTCACAGCACTTACATATCCACGTCACAGCACTTACATATCCACGTCACAGCACTTACATATCAACGTCACAGCACTTACATATCCACGCACAGCACTTACATATCCACACGTCACAGATATCAACGTCACAGCACTTACATATCCACGTCCACTTTTTCAAATCCACGTCACAGCACATACATATCCACGTCACAGCATTTGCATATCCACGTCACAGCTCTTACAAATGAAATTATTAATTTCTAAGGCAATAATAACATTTTTACGTCCACCGGCAGCAAAAATTTACTTTACAGCAGCTTTTGTAAATTACAACCGTATTTTACAGTAAGTTAAGTAAATTAAATATTTTTTTTAAATTTTTTACTTTATCGACTGAGTTTCCATAAAAATGCAACATGGCTATAAAGTGATTTTATTACTTAAAAAATTATTTTTTCCCTCGCTTTGCTCGTCAATGAACGAATTTACTTAGCAATAAAAACTCATTTCACAGCCTAGTTACATAATCTACTATTTAAAACTATTTTTAAAAAATGTTATCACAAAATGGCCTTTTAACAAAAAAAATTTATGATAGTTATATTTTAAAATAAGAAACATAATTGAATTATAATTTTCCTCCAATTAACTCTATGAACCTTTAAATTCTGTATAATTTGAGCATAATTTTAAACGTGTTTAAAAATTATAAAGAAAAAAAGTAGTCGAACGCTGTAATACGCCGGACAGGTGTGGAGTCTATAAAATAAAATTATTTATAACTTCTATTTCTTGATGTTATTAAATAAAATATTTTATATCATACTCTTTAAATTCATAAAAATTATAAATGCAAACACAAGAATACGATGGTAATGAATAAGTGCAAAATACAGGTATTGAAAAAAATATATTTATAAATTACTTTTGCACCGTAATTGTAACATTCTGTCATTCATATTATGCATATAAATATATTATATAAATGTCATTTTTATTATTATTCTTACTTTTTCTCATTTATATCATAGGTGTATAGGAAAAGTATAGTGTTTGCAAAAAAAATCTAAAACCGGGATAAAACCGGAATTATCCGTTTTAGGCGTTTTAAGGGCCTCCTGAATGGTTTTTGCTAAGTTGTCTGTCTGTATGTCAGTGTGTGTGTCTGTTATCGTAACGCCCAGTGCATTTATGCTCGAGAGTTGAAATTTTGTACAAAAATCAGTTTACCGCTGTATTTGTGCTATTTGGAAAGTTTTTTTGATGACGTCAATAACCCACAATAATGACTAAGCGAAAATTTCGAAAAATCATAAAACCGAAAAATAATGCGATCGGATTGAGATTTGGCAAGCATGTGACTATGTATAAGAATAACATATGCGTCGAGTTTCATCTCATTATCAGCATTAGTTCAATTTTTATTGAATGGCTTGTGTACGTGTTTTAAAAAATTGAGAAATGGTCCAACTAAGATTAAATTTGGGGTGTTTGATGGATCTTGACCTAGTAGTATAGTATAGTAGTAAAGGTTGGGAAGATCCTAGATCTTAGGAATTATGTCTCTGGGACGATTTTTGCCAGCCCCAAGAACGTCCTCACCTCTTACCTAATAGAATCTCTATTCTCTTTGAACCTGTCTGATTCCTTAATGAACTTCAGAACATCTGCCCATGGGAGTTTCACTAAGTCGTCGTCTAGAAAAGTGGCTGATCCAAATATACTAAACCTCAATCTAGCGTATGCTTCACACGATCCCAAAAAGTGATCTGTCGTCTCCTCCCCAACTTCACACTTGGGACACATTGGCTCTGCTTTTATTTTCATGGCATGCAAATGTCTCTGAAGCCAGCAATGACCTGTCAAGATACCCACCAGGTATCTTAAGCTCTTCCTACCCAAAGTGAGAGCCCATATACTCATGGCTTTGGTGGGTCTCTTCAATATTTTCCTGGCTTGTCTGCAATTAGCTTTTGATTGAAGAGTATCCCTGGTTTTCACCATCACCCAGTCATCTAAAAGGAAGTTGACTTTGCTTCTGGTAAGTCCTATAGCTGGTTCTGGTCCCTTGAAGGGTTTATCTTGATCTAAATTTCAATTAAACCACTCACTTATGAACACCATTTGAGTCCAAAATAATTTAAAGAAAAATATGTTTCTCAAATAATACTATTCTGTGTTCTAAAATGGTTATTTTTATTTTAGAACACAATTGTTTAATTTTATTGTTTTAACTCATTAAAAGTCAAAACACGATTTAAGAATTCCATTTTTGATTGTCAACTTATCGAGACAAGGAACTTACCAAGCAATCATAAAGCACGGCTTGAGAATCACCAGATAGACAAAAACATTTTAAACAAGAATTTTCTTGTTGTTGCAGCTGTTAATAACTTCTATTATTTTGTACTTCTCATAGAAATAATTAATAATTTGTTGTTTGATAAATAAAATATTAATTTAGCGAAGCTCGGGTATCACTGCTAGTTAATAACAAATGATATATTTATTTCAAAGAAAAAGAAGCGAAATACATTTTTTTTGAAAATTCGCCGCATTAACTATAATTGAAAATTAATTTTAAATGTTTAAAAAATCTAAAATTTATAAAAGTTATTAAAAAACACATTAATTTTAAATGTAAAAAAGAGATAAAAAAAACTGCAGAAAAGTATAATTATTCATGCCGACCCAGATACCCTTGGCTTGTCGTAATTCTTGCTACTTAGCTCGCAAATATAAAATTACTTGACGGCTCCTTAATATAAATTAATAAAATAAATTTACAGTCTCCACTTGTATGTAATTAATGTCAGAACAAGTCGTTTGTATTTAAGACTCCATCGCTTCATATTTATTTTAAATGTTAATTTTTTATTTAAAAAAAAAATATCATTTATGATTTATAAATTTCCTTTTTCTATGTATAAATTTGATCGAATCAACAATTTATCAATGTTTATGTCTAGGAATAAAAAATATAAAAAAAAAAAAATATAAATTTAAAAAAAATTTATTTAAACAAAATTATTCTACGCAGTTTAACCAAACAAATATTATTGATCGACATATTTAACTTTTAAAGTCATTTTATTTCCCTAGTAAATTAATGTAATATACACTTTTTTTTATAAAAATGATTTATACGTCTATATTTTTATATTTATTATATTTTTATTGACGTGATTATATATTTTTTTATAAATTATAATTTTATTTGTTGATTTTGTATAAATAACAATAATTATAAATATTATAAATTGATGTAATAAATTACTGTCAGGTTTTTAATGGAAGAAACATACATAATAATTAACAAACACGTAAATAAAACGAACGAGAATATATATTTATTAAATCATTAAAAACACATTTTCATTGAAAATTTGATTTTAAACTGCTTTATTTATTTGCGTACTTAATTCCTGATTATTTCTTTTCTGCATCTAAAAGTAAGAGAAAGATTCGTGTTAGTTATTTTACCAGACATATAAATATCAAATGAGGAACACGAATGCATTTACTTTTCCTCATTTATAACGTAGGTATATAAGGAAAAATTATTGTGTTGGAAAAATAATCTGAAACCAGGATGTCACCTTAATTATCCGTCTTAGGTAATTTTAAGACTTCCCAAGTGGTGTCCACAAATTCGTGTGCTTGTCTTCCAGTGTATTTGTGCTAAATAGGTAAATCTTGGTAAACATCAATCTTTCGGTCTATTTGTGCCGGAAAAAATTTATTTATGACGTCATTAACAGGAAATTATGACTTTTGTCAATCGGCTTGAAATTCGATACGAATGTAGTGCATAATACTAACATTTGTGCTAAGTTCATTTCATTATCAGCATTAGTTTAATTATATCGAATGATATGTATACGTTTTTTAAAAAAATGTCAGAAAATAATCTAATTGAGGTAAATTTTCTACAAGTGTATCCCTTTACGTATTAAGTTTCATTTCAATACGAACAAAAACCACAGATATACTGTGGTTTTGTTGAATCATAAATGTAAGCAGCATCGAGCGAGTCAGAGCCTGGATGGCGACTGCTGGGCATAAAAGTAATTTAATTACTATCTGACAACGATCAAAGCGATTCCGAAGAAAGAAATACGACGTCACGGATAATTTTGTTTTGTTTACAAACGTTGTGTTAGGCTACTCAATCGTTGGATTAGTTTCTTTTCCATACGGCATAAGAACAGCGTAGTGGATTTTGTTTGTTTCTTATAGTTTGTAAGAGATAAAACTACAAACAAAATTTAGAAAATATAGTTATAAAAATTGCAATGTCATCTTAAAAATGCTGAAAAAGTAGAGGCCCAAATTTATAACTTGGTTATTAAATACGACTGTGATATTTTCGGTTTAAACGAATAATTTTACAATTTTAAATAATATTTTTTCAAAGTATACAATTTTTCTTAAGTCGATGACTATAACTATTATGAAATCAAACATATGTAAAAATATGATTTAAGAATAAAAATTTCAAGCAATAAATAAGAAGATTCGAGCAATCTATTGGCACATCTGGTTGGTAAAGTTATAATTTAATACAAAAGGATGAAGTCGTGATGATGATAACCATCTCTTGAACGAAACGTCGTGCATAAAATGCAGTCAATGTTTTTATGTTTAAAAGTTTTGAATTTGGTGGCTTCATAACAGACTTTGACATTAAAAATTGCTTTCGATCGAGTACTATACACTTTTTGGTAGAAGTTAAACAATTAAGTGTCTTTTGGTGTATTATTTTCATTAGCAGATTTGTATTTTATCCTGTGACATATAACTATCACTGGAGACGTTACCGACGAGACTAATGCTAATACATTTATATCTGTCTTGTAGAATGCTATCCATGCAATAGTCTGACTCTTTCTAGATCGTAGAGTTTAACGTAAAGATTTATAGGTAGTTGTTTTATGACTGAACATGAAGGCTCGGAGGTTTAGATTATTGAAGGGTAATAAGGTATAGATGATGAAGTAGTTATTAGTTGTGGTGTTTTCTTATTATTATGTCCTATAGAGGTTGAAGGTCTCATAAGATTGATAGCTCAATGAAAAACTCTGAAGAGATAATGGTTGAGGGTATCTAATCTGTTGTATTGGAAACATTCGTCCCTTATGAGTCAGAGAGAATTATAGGTGTAGAACATTCAGTGAGCGAGAAAGAGATACTGAGAACAATGGAAATAACGAATGAGATAGAGAAAAAAGGTACATTGGAGTTTAAGAGCTAGAAAAGGAAGAACTCATGTCTTGCGCCTTGACGTGAAAGAGTTGGAGCAAGATAGAGAGATACCTCAAGCTATGAGATCTTGAATATGACTATGTTTTTATGCCACACGTTTATACTGCTGGAGTTGATTGATCCACCCTATGTGTCATTATTGAGAGTTAAACGCTGCTATAATACTTGTTGTCTGTTTATTTTGAAATCTTTTGTTTTTAATGGTTGACATATATATTTTTCTTCAAGATTATGTTATTTCAGAGGAGTCAGTGAGTTGTTTATTTGTCGGAAGAAGGTTTCGATATTCTGACAAAAGGTTCGGTAATTATCCTCGGGGAAACCATCATCCATCAAGTCTTGAATATAAGGGAATTCTTTTGTCGTCTCCACATCTTTCTACATCATAAATCCTGCGCTTCTAAAGGGAGCGTGATCCTCGACCTTTCCAAAGAAACATATTTTGATTTCTTCAGTAGGATGATAAATGACGGGTAATGGTAGAGCTACCGTATCTTCTTTGTTGTCCCTTTCACACCTAGTGAAAATCTCTAGGGTATTTCAGGCTATCTTATCTCCTACATCATCCATATATTTCATGCGAGTTTGCCCCACCACCTGGTCGCTCTGACTACATAAAACACAAGAGGGACCAACATTTTTCTTTTTCCTCCTTTGGACAGTTTTCATTTTTTTCATGACAACAGATTTTTCATTTTATATATTCACGCCAAATGGTCTAATGGAGGAAACCGAATTTAAAAAATCACAATAAAGATTTTTTTTCCAGAAATGGAAGGATATTTTTAGTAAATTGGCTTATTATTAAAAACTTAGGGATGGACCCTACATCCCCAAGTTTCATTTTGATCTCTTTTAATTCAAGTGTTCCAATACCCAAATTTTAAATGTTATTCCCATGAACTCTTACAAATAACGAATTAAAAAGTCTATTGGGATTAAGAAAGGCAGACCAAAGCAATTATTTTCATCCTTTAATATGGAGACCTAAACCATAAATCATAATTAAAAAGTCTCTCACATATCGTGCTCAAATGTTATTTGTTACCACCATTATTATGGTTTCCCATTATTTACCACCAGTTTTGTTCAGCGCACCAAAGCATAAATAATGACTTTTCATGACATAAATTTACCGATTTGAAAAAAAAGTAGGCTCAGCCAAAAAGGTCCTTTGGCTCAGGGTCTAAGGCTCCTGGCCCGACTTTGAATATCGGTTACAAGCCGAGGGTCTGTATTTCCCTTGATGGCCCCATATCATATATATATATATTATATAATATATATATATATATATTATATATATAATATTTATGTATGTATGTATGTATATATGTGTGTGTGTATGAAAAATAATATTGTAATTATAGTATTATTATAGCAACAAATATTAAATACCATATATATGCTCAAGTATATAATTATTTCCTTGGTATAATAATATTCAAATCAAATATATGCATCTACAAAATGTTTTTAAAATTACTAGTTAGGTTAAAATCGGAAGTGATATCGTAGTAGACAGTTCATTAAATATGTCATCTATAATGTATACAATCTATAAATACACTCATGATAAACATCCCGTTCGAAAAAATCTCAATTTCTCCCCCTTTTGCTAAACGATACGGTGAATATTAATCTACGTAATACCACATTTGACAGTGATAAATTAGCTTTGATATGTTCTGTAAATGGAAGACATAAGAAAGACGTTGACATATGCTGTCATCGTTGAGAATTATAGTTTTGATGTCCCCATATAGCTTTTAATGACTAATGCAAATTAATTGGTACGCCAAACATATGTCTGTATTATTGAGTATGTAGCATATGTATATATAGATGACTGTAACGTCTATATTATGTATGATGTAATACATATATAATTATAATTGTGTCACTTATAATCTTGTGATTCATGCTGGTCGATCAATGTATATTATAGTTTATCATATTTTACATCCTATATTGATGTTATATCTTCTAGGATCAATATTTTAATATACAGTGGTCCCCGGATGGGTTAAATCCAAACACGTTAATTTGGTTTTATCTTTTAATGGGGTTGCCTATACGTGTAAATGACAATCCATGGTTGTTATGGAAGACCAGCTGAAAATGAACAACAACCATTTACTATCCAAGTGATATGTATATGTATATTGGTGTTTTCTTTTTGTTACATCTTTTTTTGTATGTTTAATTATGTTATTGGATAGTAATAAACGTTTATTTATTTATTTAAAAAGTTTCATTTTTCGAAAAAATGTCATTCTTGATAAAAGTTTTGCATGTTTTTAAACTAAGATTTTTTATATTTTTATTTTTTTCTGGTAGACTAAAAAACTGCTATTTTTGAAAAAAAGGCTGATTTTTGACTTTTTTGAAAAAAAAAGTATTCTTCATAAAATTGTTTTAATTGTCCCCCTGAGACAATTTTCCATAAAAAAAATTTAAAATAAAAATTTTCAAATTCGCCCATTTTACCCATCACCCAAATTTTGGAAACATTTAAAGTTGTTCAATCTGGATAAATGATACATCGTTTTAAACGTCTTGACTAGTGGAACAAAAATGGTAGTATTGTAACTTCGATTTATGTAACACTAACTGAGAGATATTTTAATAAAACGGGAAAGTGTTAATTTGTTATTGTTCTTATTATTTTTGACAGCTTTTTTTATTTAAGTAAAATTAACACTTGCCCGTTTTATTAAAATATCACAGTTAGTGTTACTTAAATCGAAGTTTACAATTTACAATACTACCATTTTTGTTCCACTACCAATTTGTTCCACAATTTTTATTTTTCGGACGCCAATGAAACAACATGGAAGGTTTGTTTACAAAATATTATGACATTTAACAATAATTTAAATATTATTCTTCTGTCAGTTACAGTGTGTCAGCCATTGTTAAAATATCGAGAAAACACGATTATTTTTTAAAAATCAATTTTTTGGAACTCGCTGTAGTTTTGTAAAACTACATTTTCGCTATCTGTACTGTACATTTATTATTCTATTTCACTACTCGACTTACATCTTGAGGTCTTTTTAAGAAATAATACGAAATATTTCCGTAAGTTATTTTAAGTTACTCACTTCTAAGTCGTTGAATTGAGTTCTAACATACGAAGTTTATCCTCTATTGTTTACAGACATATTACTAGTTTTAATAGCATGCCTAGTGCACTCAATAAAGAAATTATATACAAAATTCTAATTTATTTGACACTTTTAAACATGATAGAGCTTCTGTCACATTACTTTTTTCGAAAATGAATGATTCTTAACAATGTCTTTAAAGTTAAAATCCTGAGTTTTATTTAGAAAGTTAAACTTTTTGTATAATAGAAGAGATATATTATACATCCTCTTTAGCCAAGTTTTCAAAAGGTAAGCGATGGGCTGTCATCTGTCACCGAACTCAGGTTTCTTTAGGGGTTTTTGTCTTTAAATATAAGTATTAGTATTATGATGAATAGATGTTTGAGAAAGAAGAAGCTTTAACACGTTCTGACAGAAAGAAATAGCGTTCCAATGAAAATTGAGAGAATACGACGTTTTGACAGGTTTTTTGCCTTCAACCATCTTATTAACTCTTCGAGACATCATACCCGACGTTGATTTTAATGCATTGCCTTCTTTTTTCGCTATTACGCATATTGAATTTTAATAAAGCTACCTTAACAACCATCATATATCCTTTTAGTTTTCTTACCTTGTCTTCTCATATAAATTATTGACTAAAGAAATCTGAACATCTTGTCTTGTTCAATGAAATGACTTTTGAATTTAATTAATATCTTTCTCTGTCATGACAGTAACTACTATTTTTCAGTCAAGCGTCAAATGAGTTGTTTTAATTAAAGAATGATTGTTCTGTAATTGTATTTCTGTCCAGCATATTTCAAATTTATGTTATGGCTTGAAACTGCAATTGTATTTCTGTCCAGCATATTTCAAATTTATGTTATGGCTTGAAACTGCAATTGTATTTCTGTCCAGCATATTTCAAATTTATGTTATGGCTTAAAGTTAATTAAACTGAGTATTGAATTATTACACTTTTGCTTTAGATCTCTTGCACTCCGATGAATAATGAACGTATAAGCTTCAACTAACTATTATTTTAAAACTTTTGTATCCCTAAGAATTCCGAAGGTATATAATTGTGAAGTTTTTCCGGTAATTTGTTTTCAAAAGGAACTATGAAATCAATTTTTTTCTTTTTGCTTACTCATTTACAAAAGTATGATGAACAAATTCTGGTCATATGATGTTAAAGTATGGGGTTACACAAAACTTTCCAATCTTAAGTATTTAAGTCCTTCATTCTTAAGTCCTCCACAAAATAGTTCAAGCCCCCTGGTTCGCATCCAACCAAACTATGCACAATGGCCTTAAAATTCCGTTCTTTAAATACATTGTTCATTTATTCGCAATTAGATTCCCATCCTAATCCTCTTGTCCAAACCCTACATATTAGAACAATTCCTTCCAATCCTCCACGACGCCTTCGACGACAGTGGCCGCGTGACCTTCTATAAAAGGTGTAAAATAATCAATAACAATTTTAATGTAAAAACGTTTCATAAATTTTAAAGTATTCCACTACTTCGATTCAAGCGAAATTCTTAAATGACAATAAAATAATAAAATTTTACTTACTGCGGCAAGGAGTATCACTACTGGATGATTCCTCCTGCCAAATTACTATAACCAGTATGAGCACTATGTCAAATATATTTACTGTAGACAAAGTTATAAAATTATTGGAAAGAATTCCCTCATAATAACCCAAATGGAATGCCACAAAAACTATCAATCCTCGCAAAGACTTGAACTTAGCGAAGCATGGGAGTAGTAATAACAAGGCTGAAACACTACATCCATGTAGTTATTGTTTGATAGCCTCGAAAGAATTTAACAGTTTTGCAAGAGAATAAGTAAGGCATTCCATCACGTGTATCGTATCACAGTAACATTTTACACTTATCACAACTCTAATCAGCCATGCATTTTAAAGAGACAATGCATTGCCACAGCTATTTATAAATAAATGACGTTTTAACATTAGGTTCTTCTTGAGAGAGACGGCGAAAAGATACGCTAACGACGATATTTTTCACGAAAAAGATTTAATGATTTACTTTAATTAAAATGTAATATTCACAAAGATAGGATCATAGGATAGTTAAAATCCTCTGAACGAACCTGATAATGGGACTAGTATTTGGTTTCAAAACGTTCTTATCTTAAAATAAAAATTGTAATTAGGACCTGGTAATTTAATTAAAATATATAAACATTTAATGTTAATAAAGATAGGTTAAAACCTATACCGTACCTGATTTAAATACTCTGGACTAGTATTTGGTTTAAAAGCGTTCTTGTACCTTAAACATTAGGATTAAAATTGATAATAAATTTCGTTTTAGTAATTTTACTCATAGATTACCAATTCAACTACAGTTTAAATAAGTTAAAGAACACAATTTATTATTCCCTTCAAAGAAGTAAACATTTAGGTGATTTTCAGCCATCAGGGTGAGGTAATAAGAAATTTAATACCCATCAACTCTAGACTAAGGATTTTGTATTTCTGTTTAAAGAAAACAATTTTAGGTATTGTTTTACAGAGTGAGTAAATTCTTTAGTGACTACTAATGAAGCCCTACAGTAATTTTCAGGTGACCTATAATTACGATACGTATATGCTTAATAGCTAATATACGCGTTAATGCTTATTATATTAGGGGTATTACCTAGTAGAATGAGACCACGAGACATATAGTACATGATGAAAAACCACCCAACACCTGCCCTTCAACTCTCGACGACAATAGAGTGCAAGTACAAGGGAGAATTAGACAAACCCCACAATAGCTGTCAAGATGTAGACAAACTGTCCCCCATATTGATATCCTAAATGAAAAGTAACTCAATACTTGTCAGGGCATAAGAACTCCGGACATAAGTGACAAGATGACACTCTTTGGTTTCTGGTCGCTTTTATCTCTAATTCTTATTGTCCGACCTTTTTTTTAACCTCTTACAAAACTTTAATGTAGCAAAATTCTACCGCCTTAAATAAAGAGTAGCTTAAAGGACTTTTTGTTATTTTTGTCTAATATTTCAAAGTACTCTTTAATTACATGATACCGTCTTTTGTGACCTTCACATAAAATGTCTGCATTGCTCTTCTCAAATAACAAATGCAACAGTTGAAGAAAAGGAAACATGTATAAAATGGGCAACACAAAATAGAAATGATGCATCCGCTACAATTCTAAAAGGATACAATTTCAAATATATGAATATTACTACCCATACGGGAGTACTTCTCTATGAAATGGCTTACTTAACGAAGGTGAGTGTGACTTCGTAAAGCACAGTGGAATATCCATACAAGTGTATGGATTTCTTTACGTATTTTCCTTAGATCCTTACACACATCCTGACACATGTATGGAATTCCTTACGTCTTTTCCTTAGATCCTTACACGTGCATGAATTTCCTTGGTTTTTCATGAGATTTTTACACATTTTTGTACATTCTTTCACATGTATGGGATTCCTTACGTATTTTCCTTGGATCATTACACACGTATAGAATCCTTACGTATTTGCTTAGATCTTACACATATTCTTACACATGTATGGAATTCCTTACGTCTTTTCCTTAGATCCTTACACATTTCCTTACATCCTTACACGAGTCTTGATTTCTTTACGTCTTTTCCTTGAATCCTTACACACGTATAGAATTCCTTACGTATTTTGCTTAGATCCTTACACATATTCTTACACAAGTATGAAATTCCTTACGTCTTTTCCTAGATCCTTACACATTTCCTTACCTCGTTATACGCGTATTGGTTTCCTTAGATCCTTACACATATCCTGACACATGTATGGAATTCCTTATGTCTTTTCCTTAGATCCTTACACGTGTATGGATTTCTTTACGTCTTTTCCTTGCATCCTTACACACGTATAGAATTCCTTACGTCTTTTGCTTAGATCCTTACACATATTCTTACACATATATGAAATTCCTTACGTCTTTTCCTTAGATTCTTACACATTTCCTTACTTCATTATACACGTGTATGGATTTCCATACGTCTTTTTCTTGGATCCTAACACACATCCTAACACATGTATGGAATTCGTTTCGTCTTTTTCTTACATCTTTACATCCTTACACGTGTAAGGATTTTCACGTCAAAACATTACTGCCCTTGAAAGCCTTTGTAGATTTAAATCTTTGACCGTTGACCGTCTTTGACCTTAAATATAAAGCGACGTAGATAAAATCTGACCAGAACTAAACATTTTCATTTTCTTTAGTACAACAAATTTCATTTTCAACTTTTAGAATTTAAAAATAAAATACTTATAGTTTTAAAATTTGGCTGAGTCAGTTTTTAGGATAGTTAGTTGAAACATCTGGGTTTTTTTTATTAATCGGCTATAATGACTTAGCAAAAAATCGATGAACGCGGAAAAATGTTTTGGAATTTATGAGACGCGTAGTCAGTCATGAATAGGATCGACAAGTACCAAGTTTCATTATTAGCATTATATTGATTTTTTATTAAATGATATGTTTACGTTCTTGAAAATTTTAAAAATCGAAAAATAATCCTATTGAGTTGAAATTTGGTACTAGTGTATGTACCCTTGTACCCTTCTATGAAATAAATAAGTACGCTAACATTCATTTCTATACGGCTAGTAAGTCTCCGGTTTTTTTGTTAGATTGCTAATGATATACAACATCGAGAGAGGTCAATGCTTAAATAGTTGACCGCTGGGAATAAAATTAATGTTACACCTGTCGGAGGACGAGCGTAGCGAGTCTGTAGAGTTACTGCAATATAAATGTTATTACCAAATTCAGAAGACGAGCGAAGCGAGTTCTAAGTGGTTGGATGACAGTGAAAAATCCCATATAATGAGCAAAAGTTCCGAGGTACCCTGTACCTCATTATTTTATTTTATTTAAATAAAAATATTTAAATAAAGCAATGAGCATATAAGGCTAGATTTTATACTAAATATTTATGAGACTTAAAGCTAGTTTTTAACTTACCCAGTGCAATAAAAAGTAATATTTTCTTAATATACATCATAATTTTACTAAAACTTGTTTATAACTTTAAAAAAAGTTAAAACTATGAGCCATAAAGAATACTAAGGAGATTATTATTAACAATGGATTTTTAACAAATCACCCAACCTCTATAAGCTTATTTCTATTATCTTCTGTTTGTTTATGTATCTATGTATATAAATATATATTATTATTAATAAAAATGATATGAAATATATCCATTATTTAGCGATTTTTAAGTCTTATATTATTTACTTTTTTCCCTGTAGGAATCATTCATAATGACTGTAAAGACATATGGTATGTAAAATATGAAGTAACATTGTACACTAAGTAGAAGGGATGAAGCTTTTAATACCTCCATCTCCATAATAAATTAAAAAGAATATATATTAAACAGAATATGAATTACCTGTAAATAACCCTTTTTAAGCGGGTTTTATTTTTTAAAAACACTATTTATACGACTTAATAAGGGTTATTCTAAACTAAGTTTTACCATGTCTTATGTAATAACCTTATTCAGGTATTTTAAAAAGTTATTTGAATTTTAAAATCCAAAGAAAAAGTAGAATTTCATTTTTCATAAAATAATTTGATTAGATGAAATAAAATTTGATTAAATAAATTTTGACTTTGATTTGCTATCGGTAGCGTGCTTGGGAGGAATCTGATAGAAATAAACACTATCCCCATCAAGATCCTTACTAGACAATTTTTCACTTTTCTTTGTTTATACCATGGGTATATAGGAAAAGGATTGTGTTTGCAAAAAAAAATAGCACTCAATTTGCGATTTGACAGGTATATAGCCACATATAAGACTAATATGAGCTAAGTTTCATCTAATTATCAGCATTAGTTTTTTTTTATTAAATGACTTGCGTATTTTTTTTTAAAGATGAGAAAATAATTCAAATGAATTGCAATTTAGTACAAGTGTACCCCTTTACGTACTAAATAAGTACGTTAAGATTCATTTTAATACAAGTATATCCATGATTTTTGTTTGATCATAAAAGTTAAGCAACATTGAACGTGGTCAGTGCTGTATGGGTAATCGCTGAAAATAAAACGGATGTATTTACTATCTGAAGATAAGCGAACCGAGTCCGAAGACATGTTGCAGTATAAACTTGGCAAATTCTATATTCTGAGGACCAGCGAAGCGAGTCCGAAGTAGGGAGTTTTAGCGTAGCGAATCCGATACGATAAAGAAAAGTTCCGAATTTTTAATAACTGCACAAAAATCATAATAATAATAACCACTTCAAAATAAGGGAAGAAGTTATTTTCCATACAACAAAGCAAGTCCAAAGTTATGAGTATAACCTTAGCGAATCCGATGTGTAAAATTTCTGTACCCGATTTTTTTAATTGGCTGTTAAATGACTTTCGGTGTGTTTTAGAGAATAGGTAAATAATACATTTATTCCCAACTAAATAAAGATGAAAGTATAAGTTACTCTGAAAACATCGAATTTAAGAATGCATCAAATTTAGGAAAACATCGATTTTAGGAGTACACTAAATTTAGAACACTCATAATTTAGGAATACCTTGAATTTGAGATTCACCGAATTCAAGAATTCACCGACTTAAAAAATAAACAGAAATCTTTTTATTCATTTCTACAATTCCAAAAATTATAAATTTACTATTATTTCAATTTTTAGGCCCGTATTTAGAATTACTTTAAAAAATTCTTTCCTAGGTTGTTCCTAACCTTCTCCTAGGTTGTCCCTAGTTTTTTCCTAGCCTTTTCCTAGAATTTAAGGTGCAAAGTTAGGAAAAGGCTAGGAGAAACCTAGGAGAGATCTCTTCCTAGCCCTAGGGATGGTTAAAAATGTTCTAAAAAGGACACTAAAGCTAGGAAGGAGCTAGAAACAACCTAGGAGAGACTTGTTTAATACTTTTGATCATTCTGCATACGGGCCTAAGTCACTGCAATTAACGCTTGTTATTTTATATCTCTATACCTCTGTCTTATACCCAGTCTTTTTCTCTATCATTTTACTTTTACATATTTATTTAAAGCAACACACTTTCTCTAGATGTGTGTGTTATTATTTATATGTTATTTGTTTGTTATTTTATATCCCTGGATGTGTGTGTTATTATTCATATATTATTTGTTTGTAATTTTATATCTCTGGATGTGTGTGTGTTATTATTCATGTATTATTTGTTCGTTATTTTATATCTGTCTCTGGATATTTAAAAAAATATTAATATATCATTTCTCTTTTTCATCAAATAAAATAAAATAAATTGTATATTAACAGTTAGATTTGAGTTGAAAGATTAAAAGAAAAGTTTTATTTTATTAAAGCAGTTATAGAATAAAGAGATGTGAATCTGTGTTAGTTTTGTTGTTATAAAGAAACCAAACAACTTGTCTGAGTTGTGAGAAAGAATTGATAATTGTCTGCGAGTTAGAGTGAGTGAGAGTGGTCAGAATTGAGAGGTAGTAGCTATGAGCCTCGTTAGAGTCAGGTATTTACCCAACACAATATCTCTACCCTCAGGCTCGGAGTACCGCCCATTTCTCATTCCTCTCCGTCCTCTTTAACGAACGTAATAATTTACGGGTCTCTTTTATGGTCGGGGCGCGGCGCGGCATTGTCGTTTTTTTTCCTCTCTGCCTTCGAGGATTTATGTTTCGAGGCTTGGGCCGCCTTGGAGCTAATTGTAAACATTTCCTTTTACACAGCACCGCAGTGAATGGTGCCCATATAACTTAGCTATAAAGCCCCCCTTACCACTCGCATTAATCATAGCCTCTACTTTACACTAAGTAAAAAAAGCTCTCTTTCTCTCGTTCCTTTACTCTAGGATAAATTCGTTGTAGATAATCTACTAATTTATCGGTGGAGCCCGAGGCGATATATTACTGCGATGTCTGCCAGGTGCTTATTAACGCCTGTAAGCTTCACACGACGTTATCTCTACCATCTTTTTCCTCGTCTACTTCGCGACTCTCTTTTCTTTAGAATGTCAAAATTATTTTCATCCTTTTATATACAAAGATGCTTTCATAATTGACTTTATTAAAACCCTCCTTCGTCTTTATTACTACACTTTCTTTAAAAAATCATCTGATCCATTCTGAGTCAAGCTGTTTTATTTGAATAATTTTAATTCAACAGTCGGAAGAGACAAACTTTTGAAAATTATTTCATATCGTTTTTATCAAACATTTAAGTATTTACAGATACCATTTGGCCTGTTCAGTTAATTAACTGTTTAAAAATTTTACTATAATGGTAAAGTTATTTGCGCTTGGATCCCTTAAATCAACCACGAACCTCCAGACAATATTTTGGGTATACAGTACCAACAAATGTGCCAAGTTTTAATCCATTATCGGCATTAGATCAATTTTTATCCAATCATTGATATAAGTTTTTTAAAAAAACATTATAAATAAAAAAACGTTTAAGTAAGATGAAATTTGGTGCAAGTTATCACTTTTGTAATAGATATAATTATAATAACTTTTATTTCAATAAGCCATCTACGGTGTTGTTCACTAATGTTAAGCGGCATCGAGAGAGGTCTGTACCTGGATGGGTGACCACGGGGTAAAAGAAATATTATTACTGTCTAAAGTATAGTGAGAATGAGCGTAGTTTATTCGGCGTAGCTCATATCTCGGAAAGTTCCGCAGAACCTCGTATCGCGTAAAAAACCATTGTTCATCTAGCTCGTTGTCTCTACTGATATCTCAAACAAGAGGCCTGCGGCCTCTTGTAGCCGCTTCGAGGTCTTCGCTCCTCCCCGTAGCCGCTTCGCGGCCACATGTATGCTGTACTTTTTCAGTTCATCATATGGTTTATATGAGAGGCATACTGCCACGATATAAGCGAATTTTCAACTATATTAGAGAAAAAACGTGATTTGTTTCACACACACACACACACACAACACACACACACACACACACACACACACACACACACACACACACACAATATAATATAATAATATATATATATATATATATATATATATATATATATATATATATATATATATATATATATATATAATATCAAACCAGAATTAATACTGATAATACAGTTAAACTTCGTATGTTTCTGAAGCATTAATAGCAGTATGTGTGTAAAACATTTCTGTCTAACCTAAACACTATATTAATATTTATGAAATCATAAATCTGATTGTGAGGTCATTTTTGTTGGTTAATGACGTCACACATATTTCATAAACAATAGGATTCGGACATTACATGCAACATAACACACACACACACACCTACATATATATATATAATATATTATAATATATATATATATATATATATATATATATATATATATATATATATATATTATATATTTCTTGATCAGGGAGCCTCCCCCCTCTTCAAAATTTACTACTCCTCACTCCCTTCTTCCGCATGACCCAATCTCATAAGCTCATTTTTTCAAAATTCTCTAAAATCTATTTCCGACCTATCTATTCTATATATCTATTTTCCGACCTAAATTTGGTATACGGCATATTAAATCCTTCAGATTGTATGTTTATATTTTTTTACTAAAGAGAAAAAATTATAAGTTTTCCAAGCTTGAGAAAACATGAAATTTTTATCAGCGTAATTTGCTGACCCTGCGCACAACTTTTAAGTCACTACGACAAATAGTGACAAAGCATTTTAGGAAATTAAAAAAAAGTCGGATAGAACAGCCTTAAGTACGTATTGATTTTAAGACTATCAGTATCGCGTATTTATAAACACCAAACGCGTAAAATATTCTTAATTTACCAAATTGTAATTATATATTATATATATTTATCGATTAATATTATATTAGCTGTCTAATGTCTACTAAAGAATTATTTACGTATTTTTAAAACACATTTTACACAACTGTATTAACTACTCTAAAACACTGTTTTAATGTGGTCTTGGGTTACACTCCAACCGTTTTTAATATTTTAAGTAAAACTATTTAGGGTCAAAACAATATTGCAAACCGCATTATCGTCGGTAAAATAGTATAAGAACTAAATTCTATATGACTAAACATTAAGTACCGTATTAAGTCTTATTTGACTTTACATTAAATAAAAGCTTATTAGGATATGAACCATAAAGTACTTATTTGGTTAATGCCTTCACCATTTATGGATAATGAATGCATATTCGTTATAATCACGAAAGAAAAATTACATGACTCGCCTGTCTGTAGACAAAAAAACTTATTTAATAACTGTCAGTAGTTAATGGAACTGAATTAGTTCTTAAGTGAAGTCAAACAAAATTAAAACTAAGTTAAATCATATAAACTTAGTTACTGCCGTAGTAAATCATAGTCTGTAGTAAGAAATGTGATTTAGTTACTGCCCGTAGTTAAATCATAGTCTGTAGTAAGAAAATATGATTCAGTTACTGCCTGTAGTTAAATCATAGTCTGTAATAAGAAAAATATGATTCAGTACTGCCTGTAGTAATCAAGTCTAAATAAAACAATATGATTCAGTTACTGCCTGTAGTTAAATCATAGTCTAATAAGAAAATATGATTCAGTTACTACCTGTAGTTAAATCATAGTCTGTAATAAAAAAAAATGATTCAACTACTGCCAGTAGTTAAATCATAGTCTGTAATAAAACAATATGATTTAGTTACTGCCTGTGGTTAAAATCATAGTCTGTAATAAAACAATATGATTTAGTTACTGGTAGTATTATGTAGACCCATCAATGATGACAATGTCGAATGATGAAACAGTTCCCAGATGTGTAGCATTGCATTTTGCTTGATAAAATTCCTTGGTGTCTCTTACACAACTATATTGTGTCAAATATGAACAACTTTATATCCATGATACTGTAATAGTAAGGCCGGGGAGGCCATGCCTGGTTAGACCTTACTTTTGCACCTTTTTCACCAACCTCGAAATCGTCCACCCACAACTACGCCACCATAACCTTATCCAAATTAAACCTCAGCTATAATGGATGTAGGTGAGAAGGTCTTGGCTTCTTAGACTCCACATCTTCCTCGTATAGGGTCTTCTTCTTCAAATAGTTGAAACTTGAGTCTTCCCAAACCTTCACATATACCTATGTAATGTTTGGCTGTTTCCTCCTCGTCACTACTACAAAGTGGAAAAATGGAGTTCTCGCCTACATTCATTAACACTAGGTGCTTATTGAATCTGTAGTTCAATAAGCCAACCTTTCAAAATGCCAACCATAAGCTTGAGACTGGACCTTCTAGATCAAGAACCCATCTAGATTTTCTCCTGTTCAATGCAGGCAGAGTCATCTTTCATTGCCTACATCCTACATCCATTACTATTTTCCTATATCAGTTCAATGTATAATGCATTTTTCAAAATTTTGCTAAGTCATTATTGCGGGTTAAGGACATCAATAACAAAATATTTTCAGGATAGCATAACAAGACTTAAATATTGATTTTTGTACCGAGTTTCAACTGTCTAGCAGAAAAACACTGGGAGCTACAATCATAACAACGGACACACACACACACATTTAGACAGTCAACTTAGTGGGAACCACTCAGAAGGTCTTAAAACCTGAAACGAATAATTCAGGTGAAAACTTGGTTTAGAATCTTTTTGCTGACGCAATACTTTTCCTATATACCTACGGTATAAATTAGGAAAATTAAAAATTCTGTCACAGATATATTGTTTAATTGTCTTTATTATTATTTATTACCTCTCAAATACAATAATAAACTAAAACAATTCGACCTGCATACTTCATCAATGACAAATTTCAGTATAAATGATGTGTTAACTAGAATAGAAAAATATAAATCATATATAATAAAAATAATGAATGAAAACCTAGATCTATGATATAAACAGGAAAGTAAGTTAATTAAAATATTTAAATTTGTTTAGCTGGATGGTCGTGAAAAATTGACTTAATAGCGTTAGAAATTGATTTATCACACAGGGTGCTATAATGCATATTGTATGCTATCTAATGACATACAAATAAACATCGTCAGAACTGTTTTTAATAGTACAAAGATAACATTAGAATTGAATAGCAGGAAACACGAAAGTATAAATAGACATAAATTACGATTTACGAACCTATAGAACAATGCCAGACTTATAAAGAAGAAGTAGTATACAATTATTTTATGGACTTAAATAAATCCAAGTGCATGTATTCTTAAAGATTTTTTGTACACCATATAAAGGTATGATAGGTTGTTAATATAGAGAAACAGCTACACCAGCGAGCAGTGGTGAATTTTAATACCATTAATCAATAGTGCTTAAGTATTAAGTATAGAGTATAGTGTATTAAGTATTGTAGTAAGTATAGTGCATAAGCATTAGTGCAATAGTGGATAAGTATTAGTGCAATAGTGCATAAGCATTAGTGCAATAGAGTATAAGCATTAGTGATCTATTTCATAAGCATAGTGCAATAGTGGATAAGCATTAGTGCACTAGTGGATAAGCATTAGTGCACTAGTGGATAAGCATTAGTGCATAAGCGTTTGTGCAATAGTGCATAAGCATTTGTGCAATAGTGGATAAGCATAAGTGCACTAGTGGATAAGCATTAGTGCAATAGTGGATAAGGATTAGTGCACTAATGGATAAGCATTAGTGCACTAGTGGATAAGCATTAGTGCAATAGTGCATAAGCGTTTGTGCAATAGTTAATAAGCATTATTGCAATAGTGGTTGAGCTGCAAGGCTCTAAACGGGCATTATTATTATTATAGTAGTAGTAGTAGTAATAAATTTAATTAGCTGAATAGTAGTAGTAAATTTAATTAGATGAATAGTAGTAGTAGTAATAATAATTAGTTAAATAGTTTAGAATTAGCTGAATAGTATAGTAAATTTAATTAGATGAATAGTAGTAGTAATAATAATTAGTTAAATAGTTGTAGTAAATTTAATTAGCTGAATAGTAGTTTAAATAGTTTAGTAAATTTAATAGCTGAATAGTAGTAGTAAATTTAATTAGATGTAGTAAGTAGTATATATTAGATAGTAATTTAATTATGAATAGTAGTAGTAAAAATAATTAGTTGAATAGAAGTAGTCAATTTAATTAGCTGAATAGTAGTAGTAAAAATAATTAGTTGAATAGTAGTAGTAAATTCAATTAAGCTTTAAATGAGTAGTAAATAAAAAGCTTTAACGTCTTATACATTAAGAACTCATACATATACATAAAGAGCTTAATATAAGGCATAATATTTTCCCGAAATTTGGGCACCGTAAGTCAATGACCAAGGAAATCGAAATTTGATTAAATTTGTAGTACCATTTATAGTATTACAATGGATACCAAAAATTAAAAACATTTTTTCCATCGGGTTAAATCCGTAATACATTATGCACGTTTATACTGCGTTTATATTAAAAATTATTACGTATATATTTTTTCATATTCTTAAGACATAGACAATTTATTAACATATTCCTTCGCCACACGATCCTAATATCCTAAATAAATAAACAAGAAGACTCAATTTATCAACATCCTAATTTTTCACATTTCATTTTTCAAGCCCTAATCGATTTAGAAGTTTTAGATGTATGACCTTAGCAACCGAAGTAATTAATAAGGAGAAAAAACTTTAGACCTCCACTCAGGTGTTTTTAATTGATTTTCACTCGAAAATTGTTATATTTTATTTTATTTTTCTTTTTGTAGTGATTTATTAATTAGATTAAAACGGTTATTTCCCATGACTTGAAATATTTATTTATTTTACATGTAATAGACCAAGAGCCCAGGGGTGTTCATCCTGAACAAGGATCTGCAATTCTGCCGACTCGTATCGGATGGGTGTCCCAGGCAGAACGCACTTTATAGACCAAGAGCCCAGGGTTGTTTTGTTCATAAAAAGTGTAATGGCTGGAACCGGTCTCAACTTTTCGTAAATACCTTCCTGAACAAGGATCTGCAATTCTGCCGACTCGTATCGGATGGGTGTCCCAGGCAGAACGCACTTTATAGACCAAGAGCCCAGGGGTGTTTTTGTGTAATGGCTGGAATCGGTCTCAATTTTTCGTAAATATCTTCCTGATCAAGGATCTGCAATTCTGCTGACTCGTATCGGATGGGTGTCCCAGGCAGAACGTACTTTAGGGGTCAAAGGCTCTGTCTGGGACACCAATCCGATACGAGTCGGCAGAATTGCAGATCCTTGTTCAGGAAGGTATTTACTAAAAATTAAGACTGGTTCCAGCCATTACACTTTTTATTAATTTGGGTGCTAAATTTGACCTCTAAAGTGCGTTCTTCTTGGGACACCCATCCGATACGAGTCGGGAGAATTGCAGATCCTTGTTTAGGAAGGTATTTACGAAAAATTGAGACTGGTTCCAGCCATTACACTTTTTATTAACAAAACACCCCTGAGCTCTTGGTCTATAAGTAGTCATAAGAAAAACGGTTTTTTTTTTGTAAATTTAAGATCATATCATTCGAAGTGACATATTTAATAATAGACTGTTTTCTTTTTTCTTAAACTCTTAATAATTATTATTGTACCATCCATTGACATTTAATATCCATTACTGAACTTGAGTCGGCTACAGAACAAAATTTTTTTAAACAGATTATTAATGGGCTGTCCTCTTTTGTTTCAACCTTTTCAGTATAACAAATCACGTCCAAATTATTAAAGAATATTTTCAGTCATAATGAAATTCTTATTAATTATTTATTTAGCCAAATATTTTAATTTTGTAGACCTAATAACTAAGGAATGATTCAGATTAGATGGATGTTGATATTTTACGGAAATTTTAGTTTGAATTTATAAAAACCAGTAATGAAATGTACCGCGAATAGAATACAATAATGATACTTAAACTTTTCGATGACGCAGCAAAGTAGGTTAACGTGGTTTATAAAATATTTTACATCTGTTTCAGGCAGCACAAATAAACTTAAGTCTGATTTCTGTGCCAAGTTTCATGTCTCTAGCATAAACACACCGGGAGTCATGCGTGACACACACACATTGACAGACAGCATGATGAAAACCACTAGTCCAAGAGCCAGGCCTAAAAAATTTGACACATTTTGTACTACTTCAAACCAAATTTTTCTGAAAATATACCTTTAATTTTGAAGGAAAAGCATAGTCTGCCTATCAAGAGTGGAGCCTTACATATGAATGCGCTCACTCAAAATATTATAATAATCGCTCTAATTCCAGTTTTCTTGCATTAAGTGGTTCCCTGTAGGTCGTGTGAAAAACATAAAGAAAACTTTTTTAAAGCTGATGAAATTTTCTATAAAACGAGTATTTTTTCGTCAACATCGGATAAATACATCTATAGTTATGAGATTTGTTAAATGGCAAATAAAATGCACAAAAAGCCAATATTTTTCCAAAGAAATTCTCTGACTTTGCATGAATTAACCATTTTTAGTGGTTTTGAAAGAGCCATAACTTTGGTTGCAGTCATCTGATTTTAATAATTAAACACTCGTTTTATAGAACATTTTTTATCACCTTTAAAAAATGGTCTCTTTATGTTTTGCACACGACCCACAGGGAACCACCTATTGCAAGAAAACTGAAACTGATTTTTCTAAAATTTTGAGCATGCAGAATCATATCTCATTTTAACAACAGTCTGCCATAACAACACAAACAGTCTGCCTGGATAGGCAGACTGATTTTTCTTCATAATTTAAGGTATATTTTCAGAAATATTTGGTTTAAAGTAGTACAAAATAAGTCACATTTTTTAGGCCTTGCTTTTTGACTACACTTAAAACGTGATAAAAGTGTAATATAACAGATAATTATGATGGAACTTCGGATTCGGAATTTTAAGGTGAAGACAATAATTTTCTTATGGTAGTATGTAAGAAAAAGTAAAAAAAAAAATATTAAAGCATGTGATGATTACCTTGTTAAAAATAAAAGGAAACTAATAGTTTAAAACAAAAAGGTGTTGAATATAATTGTTTAGAAATTATAAAAAAAACCTGTTGGAAGCGCTGTAAAACCAGTGTCGTGCTAACTAAATTAAACCTTTATAAAATATAACCTTCCAACAAGGCCTCCTTGATATAACAAGCAACTGTTCAAGCCATTTATTAGGCCTAACTTTTATAAATCACCCTATTATTTCACAAAAAATGTCTGGAAACAAAAAAGAGAGGTCTTATCAATTACTAACAATCTTTACGAACAACCCAGAGAATATTAAGACGAATATTTTTACATGAAACGCTTTATATTTATAATAACGTGTTTATATAATAACTCTTTTCCTTCCAGGACAATAATTTTAGATATAAAGTAATTTATAAAACAATATTTAAATTATAATATTTATAAAATGAATAAAATTTATGGTCTGATCAGTATTTAAATGCATTAAATAATGAAGAGTACAAAGAGATTTTTTTAAATTATGAATATTATAAAATAATTTACAAAACAGAATTAAAAAAAAATATTTCTTATTATAAATTATTAAAATGTTTAATAATTTATCTTGAAGGATAATAAGGTGAATATATTAAAAAATAAATTATAAGACCATAATTATTAATCAATTTAACGACTAGATGATATGAGTTTAAAATAACTTTTATAATGTTTTAAGCACGATGCCCTATAATATAATTTTTAAAAATCGGGTTTGGGGTTACTTGGAACCATAGAGATATTATTACTAGAGGGGCCCTTATAGGATAAATTGTGAAACATCAAAAAAGTAACCTGACCACCTTCGATTATAAATACAATCAAATATTCAGAACAAAATTACAATGACTTATTAGAAAATGTTAAAAATACAAATCAAAACACAAACAATGTGCGGGAAGCCATAATCAATTGATTTATTATAACGTTAACTCACTCTTGAAGGAGGTTTCAATGAGGTTACACAGAGCCCCTGAGAGCCCCAAAAAGATGTTTCAGGCCTCTAAATGCATTGAGATAGACTATGCCCCCCCTAGTATATATCTATGCTTAGAACTATTTTGGATTTACTCATCATTGGTTTTGTTGCATCCTTGTCACTTCAGACTATCTCCACTTGTTCTTTGATAGTAAATATGGGTCTTTGGTCCCTCGAGCCGCGTTGCGTATTGTTGGTTGTTTTATGATTATTTGTTGTTACTTAATAAAATAAAATGTCTGTTTTAGAGCATTTCGGCCATCAGGATATCGCCCTGAGGACCACCTTAGGTGGTTGCATCTGCCTTCCTCTAAGAATTAATTAAAGCTGGCAAACTCTTTTTATTATAAATACTAGTATACTAATTGCCAACGGAAAAATGACACACTACAGAGTCAAGAAACTCGCCGATCAGCTGTATTTAATATTGTATTATATGAATTTATGTAACACAAATAGTAAGAGCATAAAGCAGAAAACCTTTGCTTCTCAAGACAATAAAAAAAGTCCAATAAGTCAACTTAATAACTGACTAAACCATTTACTATTAAATGTCAGGTTTACCATTAATGTTCCCGTGAACTTTCAAATTAGGAAACAATAAATCATATCAAATACAAACAAAATACTTCAGGCGATTTAATAATACATTTTACACTTTAAAATCTCTTAAAATGAATTTTAAAGGGTACCCACAAAAAGGTTAATTGTTAAAGTACAGCATTTGGTCACTACATTAATGGGAATAAAAAAAACTTTTTGTCTATAGTTATAAATAACAAATTAGGGGATTAATCTAAATTATGACTAAATAGATAGAGGGATCACAGCGAATATGGGAGTGAAAATACGATACTAAGAAAGTAGATTGGCGAAAATTAACTTATTGCTAGCGCTGAGAGGTTGTACGTTCAAAGGCCCGTCTACAATCTTAAGTTAAGTTAGGAAGAATCGAAGAAGTGAAGAATTCCTCAGGAAGAATTGAAGAAGTGAAGAATTTTTCACTTAGAACAAACTATTTTGAAATTCCCGCTCTTTAGACTTAAGAGATCCGTAAACACGTCTACAACCTCTGAGTTGTTAAGTCAAGTTTTAAAGTTACAATTACACATATAGCTGTATTTAGACTACTTTCTTCCTACCGTCTACACACATTTTATTTATTTACTTATTGTAACAACGAGCAGAGCTCAAAACATTTTAAATTTAAATAAACATAAACTACTAATAAACTACTTTTCTTTCTACCGTCAACACACATTTTATTTATTTTTATGGTAACAACGAGCAGAGCTCAATAACAATTTTAATAAACATAAACTACTAATAAACTACTTTTCTTTCTACCGTCAACACACATTTTATTTATTTATTTATGGTAACAACGAGCAGAGCTCAATAACAATTTTAATACAATTTAAAATAACCATTGCTTTTTCAATGATCTTTCCTTCCATTTTTTAAAGACTTTTGCAAATATTTTTTAATTTACTTCTAAAATCGACCGTGTTTTATTTATTTTAATTAAATAAATAAATCAAAATGGATGAGGTAATTGTTGGGAGCGTTATTTTCCTTATCTCTAGTATGTCTACAGACGTAGGAACCTCATCCATTTCAAAAACTATATAATTCAAAAATAAAAAGAAAAATATATATTATATAAAAATATATTCAAACAAACAAAACAATCACATATTCAAATAATCACATATTCAAACAACAACAATCACATCACATCGTTTACAAAATATTGTAATCATTCAAAAACAGATAACGTAGTACATTCTTCTTTAAGTAACTTATAAAAAACCATTCTTATGGTTTTCTTAAGTCAAAAGAGCGGGAAAAAGAATTATTTAAGAAGAAAAAGAGATTTTGAAAAATTCTTCACTTTTTCAATTCTTCCTAACTTAACTTAAGATTGTAGACGGGCCTCAAGTCTCGATTAAAGAGGTTACTTTCAACCCTTTCACTGCAGCAAATGATTTGTTTTGATACTAAAATGGGACACAAACATTTTTTGTTCAGGTCTCTCTTATAAATTTGGGGGTTACTTTGAATCTTTAGCGCAAACGAGGAAAAATCTGTTTTAATCTATGAAATAATTTTGCTGATAAAATTTTGTACTAATTACCGATAAAATGGGACTAATTCCCGATTGTACTCTCGCAATAATTATTTTCTTCGGTTTTACCTCAGGAACAAAATGTATAATTTCCTTGACTTGACCTTAGGTTTTTTTAGGAACTAAATTATATGGTTATAGCAAAATAGCTTGTTTTATTCCATAGATTATCCATAGATCCATCCAGTGCATCGATATTTATTAATTGTTAATCGCTAAATTATTTAACTCTAGTGGAGTTGCTGCCAACCCAATGCCACATAAATCAAAACATTGTAAATAATACTTTCTATTAAATTAATACAATTATGAAATTAATTTAAATTTGATTTGATCGTTATGTAACCAGAAATAAATAACAGAAAGAATCATGTACTGATAAAACAGTGTTGCCATCTAGCAGAACAATAGCTGGACCACAACAAGAATGTGGTCTTCAGCGCTCCTCGCGGCAAATATATAAACTCCCAGCAGTACAAATAATAGTATATTATGTTACAAGACTGTGAGGTCTTTTTTTACCTTATGGTGTATATATTTACTGTCGAGCGAAGCGAGACAGTAAGAGCAGCTACGGACCTTCGGCCCGTAGCCGCTAAACAGCGTCGGCCCCTTGCTCCACTACCCAAAGGGACCAACTTCCGGGGAATTCTCTCACAACTTCCCGTTGTGAACTTCCCGGGAAGTTCTCTCACAAGATCTATAGTATTTTTCTAATTTTTTACTTTTGTAACTCTTTAATTGCTTCTAGATTTTTGAAGTTTAGGAAAGTGCACGTACAACCAAAATGAGGAACAAACAAGATGTAAAAATTTGAAAAAAATTTAACTTGGACCTTGTTGTTGAACAATAAAAAAATTAAATTCATTATTTGACATATTTAAGTTGTCTTGAAGGGTACTATCACCTCCTTTTCTGTTTCCACCAAATAATATATGAAGCATTCTGTACATGAATTAAATTATATAACTGTTGTGAAGGATTAAAAGTAAATTATCAACATACTATACTAGAACTAGACTATTTCATTTCATTCATTTCATCATAATTCTGTAAATCTCGAAACAGCTTCTTTTTGGTGGATAAAAGAACACCTAGTTAAATTGTTTCCCATTTCCATTAAACTAACTTTATTTGATTCTGATCCCAATTTAATTATTTAAATGAAATAAAAATTTATATGATCAATAAATTCTTATACTTTCAAGACTATACTAAATATATTAAATATTTCAATAATAATTCATTTGTTGTTTTAAATAAATTTATAATTGTATATATTTGTATTAACTGACATCTATAACAATTATGTTTATTCATTCGATTAGCTAAACCCGATAATGACTACAAAGAGGTAAGATTAAGTGTTTCAAACAGACAGACAGCTGCCTATTACTTTAAGTAACTTTCGTGTTTCTTTATTCATCGTTTTTATTCTCATCGAGTTGTCTTGTACAGAGTGAAGGTATTCTTATAATCTTGATGGAAGCCGCTGCATAAAAATTGAAATGATTTGTACAAATTACTAAAATATTAACTATTAAGATCAAGTCAATTGTAGTTATATTTTTGTAATTTGTATTTTTAAATTAATTACAAACATCTAGATTATAGAATTATCATTATAACTCATTTATCTGTTGACATATATAATAAATGAACTCCATTTTCTTATACTTCGTTAAAAAAGATTTAAGATGTAAAATAAAGAAGGGTGATAATTAGAATGGTAAAGAGGTGATCACGAATGTTGTTCTTTTTGACAGGACTCGACTATAAAGGTTTTTAACTCTCTACATGCATCGCAACTAGTAGACAGTCTTGACAGGTTTCATGACAGCAAAGGAGCTGTCATCTGCACTGTAGAGCTTTAGTCTATTACTAGAAAACTTGAATAATCTTGTTTTTCGTATAAGCTTTTTTTTTAAAAAAAATACATCAACTTCAAAGTCGTCTGGTTTGATAGCACGTTAGTCAGATTTTTAAACTAAGTTTTTCCCCCTCAATCTTATTTCTTAACTCTTTTTTTTTCCTAATTAATTTTATAAATTTATTTTAACTATTGATCTTCTATATTAGCAAAGTTATTACGTTATATAAAAGATATAAGCCAGAAATGCGTTTTTAAAGAGAACAACTGCTGTTAGACAAATCATGGCCTTCAATATTCTATAAAACTTGTCACAAATGGACACTCTAACTACTTATAAGCATCAAGGTATTATTACGTTGACCTGAATAAAAATAAACAATCTAGGAATGTTTTAAAGAGTTCATCTCTTGTTTTCCCTTGCCCTCAGGTTGTATTAAATGTACGCTTAAAATTCCCAAATTAATTTTCTGACTGTTTACTTTAGTTTTAAATATAGGACTTTGGCCTATTGCTGAAGAACAAAACTGATATAAAATTATTTTTGTAATATGAAAAAAGCTGGGCTTAAAACCCGTTTAGTATTTGCACGAATTGTTTGCATTGCTTTATCATAAAATCTGTCTTATAAAACAACACTGAAAAATATTATAAAGAAAATATATACTTTAGGATTACTACGTACACAAAGCGTATTTAACAGGCGATCTTATAGGATACGCAATAAATACGATTCTTGCACCGTATTTGTTTAGTCGATTGAGTGAGATTACGTGATAACTGATCCCGCCAAAACATGGCGTCTTTTGTAGTGAAGGTTCACTTTTGGTTATAAGGAAGTTTAAAACAAAAAATATATTTAATTAAATTGTGATTTCTTTGCATAATAATAAAGTTACACTAAAAAAATAATATTCCAAAAGTTATTTGATAAAAAACGGTAATAATGAAGTGAAATAAAGTGAAATAAAAGTTCGACGACAAGGTTATCCGTTAAATACGATCGCCTCTGAAAGTACAAACAGCGTATCGGGTGATCCATTTAGATTCCATCTCCCTAATTCTAGCGTATGCGATCGGATACCCTTTGCATGGTTCATACAATTAATATTATCGTATTGAGAGATCGTATCCAATACGATCCGCGGATCTAGAAGTGTGTGTGAACGTACAAAATTTTTAGCAAGATAAACGAGTACTGACTGGGTACCTCGGTACTTTTCAACATAACCTCGAACTCGCTTCGGTCGTATCCAGAATGTCATGTTTATCCAAGATGACATTGAATTAAAGTAATTAATTAAACCAAGTAGGGAAACAAACACGATTTCTGTCAGACCTGGCATGTAGTTTACATTTTGTCCACCAGGGAGTTGGCTCAAATTTTCCTATGGGCGTAATGTAAACAACTATTTACAATTTCAAAATTTTTGTTTTTATTGCATTTATTTGTACAATTTAGTATTAAATTTTAATAATTTGTGTTAGAAATACGTTTTGTCACATCTAATAGAGGTTTAAGTGCGAATCTTTAAATACGAGGTTTAAATTACTTAAAACGAACGGCTAATTAAACTTTTTTCGATTAACTTATACATTTTTGCGAGTGATATTTGTTTTTTCCCTTTCAAGTATTAATTTGTAATTAGTAATTTTACAACTTTCTAAACATTATTGAATATAATAAAACAATGGATTTTAAGTTTAAGGCAATACATGTCGTCTGGATGTTCTCAAAATTTTAAATAAAACATGTATTTTACCTTTACTATATTTTCTCTTTTCTTTAACTAATTTAATTTTAACATTATTTCACAGAATTTACAAAATCATTAAATTATCGCGTATATAAGAAAAGACGATAAAAAGTAAAACTCACCTATGTTATCAGGGTTGCCAATAAAACTAAGTAAAAAAACGTAAATCCCAAGAGGCGCATGCGCAGTTATTACAATTTTTAGCTATTTTTATTTTGAGCCAGCAATCAGCTGATCACCAAGTCTGATTTTTTTACACAGGTTAGTATAGGAGTTTCCCTACTTGGTTTATATATTACTTTACATTAAACTAATAAGCTATAAAAAATCTTTTAATAATAATTAGCTAATAGTAACATTAAGCCCGGGTTGTTGTCCTCCGCGACGGAATTATTTTAAAGTTATGACCTTATAAACTATAAATAAAGCGATAAAAAATTAGCTCCGGTACCAAGTTTCTAATCTTGGATCCCTGGATTTGAACACTTCAAGTGATCGACTCCGGACCGGCTTTATTCGGTTTAGCGTCCCAAAAACACAGAAATGACACCCAACTTAAAATGTATTGTTTACCGACAGTACTACTGCCTGTAAAAAAATTGTAGACCCCCCCCCTCCAGTTTAAACCCTTATAGTGAAATAAGTTTAATTAGTTTCAAAATTCAATATAATTTTATATAATATAAATAATATTTTTTTAAATGTATTTATATATTCTATTGTGATCGAATAACTAAAAAAAGTGCTGGTTTTTCGGCTCCCGTTTTACAAAACCCAACTTTATTCCATCACTGCTTCAAGAATATTCAAGCTATTTAATTTAAACTTCAGATCATATAGATATCGTAGAAATAAATATCTATACCGAATTTCAAGTCAATAAATTAATTAGTTTTTGCTTAATTAGCGATTTTAATGAGGACTCATATCTTTGAAACGGCTGAAGATAAAAAGTTGAAATTTTCACTAGTAGTAGTAGTTTTCCAGTATCTTACTACTGTTTCTTTTTACTTTTTGGTTACTTAGAATGATCGCATTAACTTGGAACTGGTTTCATTCAATTCAGCGCCCTAAAATTATAATCTAGGATATTTTTCTTGGCCAAATATTATAACCCTAAGTTTTACCGTTTGTTTAATAATTTTGCAGGTAGAGCGACCCGGGGTTTTGACGTCACAACAACCTGGTTTTTAACAGGGTTCGTGTCCTGCTAATGATTAGTGTTTGTGCTAAGTTTGATTTATAAATATCTGTTTCTAATGTTGCGCTAAATCCGCTAGAAATACATACATACATTATCAAGCTAGAATGAGTCAATGCGTTCGAGCCGACAACTCAATATATATTATATATATTATAATATATATATATATTATATATATATTACATAAAATATAAAATTTCTTAAAGAAATTTCGCTAAAATGCACACACGATGAAGTAAGTACAGTGAATTCGAGTTTATTTCGTATAAAATAAAATTATGAATACATTAAAATAAGAAATACCAATGTAACTCTTAATTTGATACAGAAGATATAAAAATGAATTAAGTAAATATTGTTTCAAAAGAAATATATTGGGGTGATTATTTATTCTTTGATATTTTACTGATGATAAATTACATCTTTATTTCAAGACATGGGATGATAAATTAAGCATGACTACTTATTATAAAAAATTATTTAAAAAAAACACTGATGTAAATAAAAAGAATGATGAATAATTTGAGATTTAACAAATCGCCGTAGTTGTTATATCTTTAGAAATTATGCTGTCTGATGTTATTTCTCCCGTATGTAAATATATCGAAATGAAAAGTGGTTTTATCGTAAAATTATGATAAAAGGAAATGAATAATGTTATGATTGGGTATAAAAGAAATACAGTTTTGGTTTTGTTTTTAAAATATTTTTTTAGGAAGGACTAATTAATTACATACATAAATATGTACTAAGTTTATAAAGAGAACGTTTGAAGGTTTTTATAGTCTATCCCCTCTAATCATGTCATATTGTGAGATGTTGGTTGCCTCTGATACCTAGCAGAGCTGTCAGGAGGTAGAGACAGTGATGGCTGGGTTAGAACTCAAGAAAACCGCCCCCCCCCCGGAGCTTGGCAGGCTCTATCAATCATAAGCCTTTTCTAAAGCCAGTACAGAGGGAGAACCTCCCTAAACCATTAGACTCTGAAGGCCTTGACAGCCACCATGATTAACGACCCCAACACAGACACACTACAATTGATTTATCCCCAGGTTCATTAAGGCCGTGCCTCTGACCTCAGCATCCATCTGATTGACAGATTTACACGATATAAAAAAAATAAAAGCGCCGTCATCCACAAGTCGAACGAATTTCGAGAAAAATATGTCGGCATAGAGAAAACCGATAAAAAGATCGAACTTGATAGGTTTGCAACCAAAAAAGGATAAAAGGCGGAAAAATGGATAATGGATGAAATAGATGTTACTAGAAGGGGCATACCCTTATTTCAATCAAGGATCTTGAATAAAGGGGATGACGCAATAAGTCGATTTGCCAAACAAAAAAGTGACCCCATTGAAAACTAAAAAGTAGAGAGAACTCAACACGAAACACACGTCAAAAACCAACTGCACATGCTTGATACAAACTGAGCATGCTAACAATTCTTATCACAGCGCAGGTCTTAAATTTTAGAGGCAAAACCTCTCAATGGTTTCCCATTCTTTATTGCTTGAGAAGGTTATAAAACACGCTACAAAACACGCTTAAATTATCACTCACTGAAGTGGCAAAGTATAGTTCAAAATTTAAAATTAAATAAGCACGAAGGACTTAAAGCACCACAAATGTAACAATCACGAGAAGCACGGAAGAAAGTTTAGAAGCAAACTCAAAAACCTTAAAGTAAGTTTGCTCCTATTTCTCTATCTCTACCATGGGGTCAGAAATGTTCCCTAATGCGTCATCCCCTTTATTCAAGATCCTTGATTTCAATACATTGAGAGGATTAACATCTTTTTAGGTCTCTGTGTAATTTTATTGTAACCTCCTTCCAGAGTAATCGTTTTTAGCTTATCTCAAATTTTATGTGTTTTGTATAACAAACTTTCAAATTAATGGACTACTGTAATTATTAATGTTTATTTAATTTTAATTATATTAATGAAAAGTGTTTTGTTTATAAGGAGGTTAGTTTTTCGATGTTTCATAATTCAATCGATGGGGCCACTCTATTAATATATTTCTATGATCAGATGTAATTGAGTTAGACAATCAAGAACCAAATAAAACCAAGATAAAGAGATAGATACATATGTGTTTCTATAACATATATGTCATATGGATACAATGTTATGAATTGCTGATGTTAAAAAAAATCGGGTGTGGGGTACCTCAAGACTTTTTTTACTTTATCAGGTTTGCGCTTCGCTTGTCACAGTCATTAAAATGATAATTTTCATTCCCAGCGGTTAACCATTCAGGTGCTGATTTTGCATGATACTAACAAACAAAACCAAACAAAAGCTAAACAAAAATGATCCCACAAAAGCCGCACATATGCTACCTGTATAGCTATTAGATTGGATACAATCCAGCTGAGGGGGCTCCTGCAGGGTGAATACCATGATGGGCCAAAAGATCCTAAAACGAGCATTTTATTTTCTGACTTTATTTAATTTTTTTAACATTATAAAAAATATTTTTCGAAAAGCACAACTAGCCCTAGAGTTGATTTTTCCACTAATTTTTAACTCTTTAAACGATGAAAACAGAACATCAGACGGACAACTTTGTAAAAATCACTCAGGAGGTCTTTAAATACGTGAAACGAGTTTGTCAGGCATTGATGATAGCCTCTTGTTATGTCAAAAGCACAATGCGTAATTTGAAAATAACTAAAGTTTCCTATGGAGAGACTCTTTATTTTTCTTTTCTTGAAGATGGAATCCATTTATGCTCATCGTAGAACTCACGTGGAACTAATTATTTAGATAAATTACCGATAGTATCTTATTTTCAAATACAACACTTTGCTACAATACTCAACAAACAATACTCATTTATACATACTGTATGAACGAGGAAAAGTGAAAATGCATAGGAAAACTCTCCTTGGTGAGTTTTCCTATGCATTTGATACTCTAAGCCTTGGACTATCATGGACTTTCGATTTCACTCTCTTTCTTTGGATGTTATCTTAATCAATAACAAGGAAACTAGTTTTTTTTATCGCATCCACTAAATAAATTTAGTGGATGAAACCATATGCCTTCTGATATAATCTCTCTAATTATTTAAAGTGTTTATAATCGATAAAAAGCTCCAATTCCACCTTATTTATCATCTCATAGCCGACTTTTACTCAAAGAAATTCGCAGAAAGATAAAAATTAAGCGGCTCTTTGCCTTTCGTCAAAGTTGGATGATATTTTTATTAGTTTTTTGTTGCTACTACAAGAGTAGCGTCATGTGGGGCTATGTTACTGTTGGTAGTACCTCTGACTTTTGTTTTCTATAAATAAACTTAAGACATGTGTTCCACCTGCTAGAGTGTTAGAATAACTGTTTAATCATATAAAGTTTCTGCTTAAGGACTGCTGGAGTGATACGACTGACTGTATTTTATCATCTACTCGTATAGTCTCTGGTTTAGAACTGCTGTAGTGTTAAGATTTACTGTTTTATCATCCATAGTCTCTGGTTTAGAAATAATGGAGTGTTAAGTCTAACTATTTTATTATCTATAGTCTCTGGTATAGAACTGCTCGATTGTTAAGACTAACTGTTTCATTATCTATAGTCTCTGATTTAGAGATACTGTGTTAGCCAGACTGTTCATCGTATGGAGTCTTTAGTTTAGACAGAATGATTTAATTTTATTTATGTATTACTAAAGATGTGCTGAGACTACATAAAATAATTTTCTAAATAATAATATAATTTTTATTTGGATTAGGTATGCTAATATGTTTATTTGATATTACCAGGTTAGTAGTAAGTAGTAATATGGGGGAGTGGTGGTAATTACCAAGCAAGTAGGCCACGTTGTTGGGCCCTTTTTGCCAGCCCTTTTTTCCCTAAGATAGTATTTTATTCCTTTTAATTTCAGGTGTAGGTTTATTTTATCTGATCTAAACAGAAGAGCCGTAAAATTCTATGGTTCCTCTCATGCATTTTCAAGCAATCATACATATTTTCACCGTCTCAAATAGTCTAGTGAATACTAGGAACAATACGTGCCCTCACTGTTAGACTAAACCTTCATACACTTTAAACTACAAGGCAGACACACTTTAGTATTATAATGAATCAACTATGAGGGTCCTAAAATTTGCCTATACCACAGTTTCATTAAGAGTAAGCGATCTTTGACGAGTACCTGAAAACGCACAGGCTCCAGACCACCTGTTTTACGCCCCTTCTGAAGGACGTGGTACGCAGAACTTTTATCCCTCTCATAAAAATCCCAGAGGCCCGTGCTGGGATTGAACCCATGGCTAAATAAATTTGGAAGTTTAAGCTCATTCATTTGTGTATTGGCCGCGTATACCACCATTAACCACTATAACACGGGTGACTCATATTACCAGGTTATTGACCTGGTAATATGAGTCAATTATCTGAATTGACCTTGGATCAGATCATCAAATTTGTAACTTTATTTAGGTAGCTAACCATATACAAAAGTATTTAATTGTATTTTATGTATGATAGATTATTTATGAAAAAACAGACAAGCATAAAATATAAAGAAAACATAAAATGGTTATTGAAGGGGAGATACGATATCAAATTAGGCAACACGTCATCTTGGTGCTTCCCCTCAACCAAAACTCAATAAGGGCACTTCAAAATAAATCTTCTCAATTGAAAAAGTATTTATACAGTAACAAAGAAATTGACAAAACCAGGAACATACAATAAGCTATTGACAATTTTCAGAGTCTATAATCTGTTTTATACAACTGTCAGCTGTCAGTAACCCTCCAGCGGGCACGTAATCCTTAACAGTTCTTTGTTGAAGAGTAAGTATAGTTTGAGTAAAACGATTAAAAATAGATATCTTTTGATACTACCTAGTTTTGCAAAACATGAATAGATGATACAATGTCTCCCGCACAATTATATTGCGTCGGTTAAAAACAACCTCATAAGAGTTATTTTCATTATGAAAATTCGCTAAAAGAGAGTCCGCTATGTTTTAAGCAAATTTCCAAAGATAAAACGAGCTTATATGGTTGGGATCATAGAGGGGGGAGGGGAGGGAAAGGTGGATTTTTAAGGAAAGAAGGGACTCACTGATAAAGATTTTATATATATATGCATGCACAAATATATATATAAATATATATATAATGTTTATCGAGGAGGGACTGTATTTTCTTATTATTGATAATATACTATATATACTCCGTTATTGATAATATCAACAACGCTCATAACGATGTTATAAGTTGGGTATGTACTATGCAATTCTTGTTTATACGTACTTAAAATTGTAAATAAGCATTCTAGTCATATTCGAGGTCTTCCATGAAGCAATTATTAATTGTAGCTATCAGAGTTGACGACAGCTTAGCTTTTGATTTGCTGTCAATTATACTAATTAAAATTGGCGATTAATGACCAATAACAATGCAGTATTGGTATGAACTGAGAGCCTATTACGATAGTCTCTAACCGTAATATCCACTTCCGAAACGAACGATTACTTTTCTAAATTATTAGAGAATGATGGTTAACTTAATCAGTCAATCAAAAATTCATAAAAACCCTAATTTTTGAACGAACGTAAGTGAGTTCTTACATTTCAGAAGATTGGGACGGCGCGTATGTTTGTTTGTTTGTTTGTATGTTTGTGTGTTTGTTTGTACGTGTCGCGATAACTGCCGTCAAAATTAACCGATTTTAATAAAATTTTGTATACAGGTTAAACTAATTATGTGTCAGAGCTGTATAGTTTTTGGTAATATTCCGAAAAATATTTTCAAAATGGCAGCCAATATGGCGGACCGGATAAAAAAAATTTTGATCGAAAAAAATCGTGTTGTATATCGTTTTAAAGCTCTTAAAGAGTAGAAAAAGAAAATATATGTTTCATGGTCAAAATTTTAAAATTTTTTGAATAATTTAAAAATGGCGGCTAAAATGATGAACTCAAAAAATTTAAAATTAAAGGAATAACTCGAGTGATATATCGTTGTAAAGCTCTTGATTAGTAGAACAAAAAATGATATATAAATTCCGAAAAATTCAACATGGCGGCCATAATTTAATATAATATTTAGTTTTTTACTAATTTTATAAGAATTTAATAAAGATAAAGATCTATTGTAATATACTTAAGATACTTTTAAACCAAAAAATATTTTTCAAAATGGCGGCCAATATAGCCTTTTTTTTCTATGTATTATTTTAAAGATAAGCATTCTTGCGAGCGAAGCGAGCCTTTTTTTCTATGTATTATTTTAAAGATAAGCATTCTAGCGAGCGAAGCGAGCCTTTTTTACTATGTATTATTGTTAATATAGCAATCTAGCGAGCGAAGCGAGCCTTTTTTTATGTATTATTATAAATATACGCAATCTAGCGAGCGAAGTGAGCCTTTATTTTAACTTTGTATTATTATAAATATAAGCAATGTAGCGAGCGAAGCGAGCCTTTTTTTAACTTTGAATTATTATAATATATAAGCAATCTTGCGAGCGAAGCGAGCCTTTTTTTACTATGTATTATAATAAATATAAGCAATCTAGCGAGCGAAGCGAGCCTTTTTAATCTATTATTTAAATATAAGCATTCTAGCGAGCGAAGCGAGCCTTTTTTAAACTTTGAATTGTTATATAATATAAACAATCTAGCGAGCGAAGCGAGCCTTTTTTACTATATATTATGATAAATATAAGCATTCTAGCGAGCGAAGCGAGCCTTCTTTTACTTTGTATTATTATAAATATAAGCATCCTAGCGAGCGAAGCGAGCCTTTTTTACTATGTATTATAATAAATATAAGCATCTAGCGAGCGAAGCGAGCCTTTTTAATCTATTATTATAATATAAGCATTCTAGCGAGCGAAGCGAGCCTTTTTTAAACTTTGAATTGTTATAATATAACAATCTAGCGAGCGAAGCGAGCCTTTTTTACTATATATTATGATAATATAGCATTCTAGCGAGCGAAGCGAGCCTTCTTTTACTTTTGTATTTTATAAATATAAGCATCCTAGCGAGCGAAGCGAGCTGTTTTACTATGTATTATTTTAAAGATAAGCAATCTAGGCGAGCGAAGCGAGCCTTTATTTTAACTTTGTATATTAAAATATAAGCAATCTAGCGAGCGAAGCGAGCCATTTTTACTATGTATTATGATAAATATACGTATTGTAGCGAGCGAAGCGAGCCTTTTTGACTTTATACATTAAAATAGTATAGCGTCCGAATGTTTCGATAGACTATCTTCGCTTGCTTAAAATAAATAATTTTATTTGATGTATTCTTTTGACGTGAGTTCTTGATGCAACGCATTACTAGTTTAAATTGTTGAAAGAAAGACTAAATTATTGGAAACGTTGTACAGTCGTTCTGACAGAAAAAATGTTTATATAAAATGAACATGTGAATAGTGTTTCAAGAGTCAGACGTCAATCCCTTTAAATAATTTTTAATTAATTTTACTTTAACGGTAGGATATGTTTTATAAAACTATTAGATTCTATATTAGTTTTTTCAAGGAAAAAGATAAAGGTAAGAGTGGTTAGGAGTGACAGGTTTTCTTTGAGGTTGAATCACATGAAGTATGTTGAGCATATATGAAAAGAAACCACAATTTTTGAGAGAGTAATATGGTAGAAAATTATTGTTATTTTTGACGAGGGGAACTTATTAATTTCTGTTTGATCTTTCGAGATATAAGAAAGATGAAGTCAAACCGTCTACTTTGTTTACTTTTTTCGATATGTTTTTTTTAATAATCGAGATGAAAGGCGAAAAGTAGTTGAAAAAAGTTTTTTGTTACTTTAAGGGTAAATTAAAAGGTTGTCGGTTTATGAAAAGGGGGATTTTGTCGGTTTATATTTACTTTGGGTAACCAGAAGATGAGGCATTGAAACGTAAAAATAAAGGAAAAAATAAACAGGGTGCACAAACACGACAAGTGAAGTCAGGCGTCAGAGTTTCCGTACAAAAGACCCAGGAGGGTGTGAGCCCAATGTAGCAGCTGGGCTTTGGAGAAGCATTTTTACTCAAATACCCCCAAAAAGATAGTTATCTCGTTTTCAAATTCGAACCGGATCAGATCACGGTTCGTTTCGTTTCCTAACTTCAGGCAGTTTCAATAAGATACAGAGTCAGTCTGACAGATCAAAAGAAAAGACGGGATTTTCAAACCACTCAAAAAAAGCCCTTAAAACTTTAGATACGAGAGGGATTAGTCCCTTTAATATTCTTTTTAGGGTTTTATTATTTTTAACCATCAAAACCCATTATTCGCTTGATCAAATTCAAATATACCCTATCGAAAACAATCCCGAAAAAAGAAATATCAAAACACCAAACAAATCTTTTACTTTAGACAAGATAATGCTTCAAGAACCTAATAATATAAACCTACCACCTTTCAAAAATCCCAGTTCGATTTTTCATCAAAACAACCTCAAATAACTTAGCTTAACCCTCTTTATAAAAATACAATTTACAAAGAAAAATACAAAAATCACATTTCGACTTTTCATCAAAAGTTGTTAAACATCAAATACTTTAATGTTTGGTCTTTCCTTAAAATTTTAAATTAAAAAATTCCTTTAAGATTTTATTTTCTAAAATTGAAAAGTTTTTTAAAACGTTTCAACTAAACATTGTCTAAATAGATTAGTTCGAATTTGTTTCAGTTTGAGATTTGTCATTATCAAGTCACAGGGTTACAGTTACAGACGTATTTTAAAGTTTTATAAGGGCCTTCGGCCGGATCACCCCTGAGCAAAAATATGTTGCCATGTTATTAGCGAATTATGAACGCGGGGGCCGCTTCGCAAGGCCTTACCTCTCAGGGTCGCGCGCTCGGATTGCAGCTTTGTCTCTTCGTCCACATTAATGTAGTCCCATGACCTGCGACCACATTAATGTAGTCCTATGACCTGCGACCACATTAATGTAGTCCTATGACCTGCGACCACATTAATGTAGTCCCATGACCTGCGACCACATTAATGTAGTCCTATGACCTGCGACCACATTAGTGTAGTCCCATGACCTGCAGCTAAGGGCAATTTTAAATGCGTGTCACCACTTAGTAGCCATCCTAGTGGCACAAATTTTGTTTGATTTAGCAACTCCAAAAACTAAATATATGACGCTTTTATTGCACCTTTAAAACAAATTTAGATATGAAAGTCGTTTATCCTATTATTTTGAGTTTTCCAGCTAGATGATTGATCTGTTCTTGGTCTAAATAAATGCAAGAGACAAAAGATCATTCTTCCTTTTTACCGATTTTTAAGAGGATTTATAGACAGCTGAACAAAAGTAACATGTAGGCTGCCTTTTGGGGATTTCGAGTTCTTGCCACAAATCATTTTCTAAACATATCCCTTACTGTGGGATTTTTCTTATAAACTTACTTTTATCAATGAAAGATAATACATTTCAATTTTTCTTCTTTTAAAATAAATATAAGAACAAACAAGGTAACTAAATGTGGAACAAATTTAAATGAATTAACTTTTTGTCAAATCCCCAATACAGTTACGGCCATAGAGATATATACAAGAGGGGGCATAGCCTATCTAAATACATTGAGAGGCCTGAAACGTCTTTTTTGGGCTATTAGGGGCTCTGAGTAACCTCATTGAACCCTTCTTCAAGAGTGAGTTAAGGTTCTAATTAATAAATTTATATCGATTTCCCGCGCATCGTTTGTGTATTGATTTGTATTTTTAACGTTCTACTATATAAGTTATTGTAATTTTGTACTGATTATTTGATTACATTTATAAGCGAATGTAGTCAGATTACTTTTTCGACGTTAGAAAATTTAACCAATATGGCCCCTTTCTCAATCTGATCGCATCATTTTTCCGCGTTTTATGATTTTTCGAAATCATAAAACTAAGTGATTTATGCGGATTAGTGACGTCATAAAAAATATTATCCGAACAGCACAACTACAGCGGTAGACTGATTTTTGAACAAAGTTTCAACAAAGATGATAACAGACACACACACACTTACACACAGTCAACTTTGAGAAAACCACTAAGGAGGCCTTAAAACAACTAAAACGGATAATTCCGGTTTCGGACTTTTTTTTAGCAAACAATACTTTTCCTATATACCTACGGTATAAGTGAGGAACAGAAAAAAGGTAATATTACGGTATCCTGTAACTTAAACTTTTAAACTTATCACAAGTTGTAACAAAATTACCATATTTGGTTAATAGCAACCGAAGTAATAATGGTAAATTACAATTTTGATATCGACTAAGTTTTTTTGCCAGAGACATTTTACTTTTAGAGGGCTATTTTTTACCCCAGAAGAACATTTATTTTTTTCTGCCGGAGAGTGTCTTGGTTGCTTTAGTGGGGGGGGGGGGAGAATACCGCCAGGACCCCCTTTAAAAGAAACTCTGCTTAAAACGGATTAGAAGTATCCCTTACAAAATAGAATTTTTTCAGAAGAAAGTACTTCTAGCGCTTTCTAACGAGTAATCTAAGAGTTAGGATTAGGTACAATGAAGCTCACTAGATGGTGCTGCATGCTTTAAATTTATCTAACCCTAACAAAACAATTCTATTAAATGTCACGCACTTTTAGTACTACAGCACATAAGTTACATAAGTTAACTTAAGTGCTACATAAGTTATATGAGAGCAGGTTTCTTTTAATTAAATTATATTAACTCGTTGTAACTAATAAAGACATGTTTAAAGAAAAAACAATATAAGCCCTTAGATTTTCAGATAATTGGTCAATGAATATGCACTTGAGCAGGGCTAAAGGGGGCTTAAGGGCTTTACCATCTATGGTATTGAGGGTCTTCCTATACTATTACTCTTAAAATCTCCTGGGACCCTGTTCAGATGACCAGGGTCATAAAAGATTTTTACAAAATTGGCTAGAGCCTTTGACACCTGATCTGGGCAGAAGAACTCTTAATACACTTAGTCAGTGTTTTAGGTTTCGTTAAACTCTTAGATAGAGCCATGGATTTCTTAGACACATGAAAAGGTTACAGGGATTCTTCGCCGTGGACGTAAAACCACGTATCGTAGGGATAATGAAAATGGTTACAACGTGGAAGCTGCTGGTCAGCAAGTTGGCCGCTAGGATTCTAGAAGTAAGGCGGGAATCCATATGCTCCAGCAAAACACACAGTGAAATCAAGCATATGTTCGAAATGGTTCTTACCCTTACATACTTATCTTCGACCTTTATTATTTCAATTAACTGTTGTATTTTTATTTTATTGTAATGATATTCTGGTTTATTAATATTTATTATATTTGATTTTATTACACAATTATAACGCTATTGTAGACATTTTTAATAACTTTTATCGATATTAATTAAAATTAATAAGAGATAAACAAACATTTTACAATAACCAACGATTCAAAACGAAGTAAGCGAGATTATTGCAGCGATAGCAGAATCGAGCGAAAGCAGATGAAGCAGCTTCATTTTGGAACGTCTTGATAACGTTACCACTTAAAGGGCCACGGTATATTTTAGGCTTTTAGCCAGGAACTTTTTTAAATTTATACCGTAGATATAGAAAAAGTATGGTTTGCAAAAAAAAACCCGAAACCGTGATATTATCGGAATTATCTGTTTTAGGCTTTAAGACCTGAGTGGTTTTCTCAAAGTATGTATATGTATGTGAGTGTGTTTGTTATCATCGTAGCTCGTAGTGTATTTATGCTAGAGAGTTGAAACATTGTATGAAAATCAACCTCCCGCTGTTAGTGCTGTATGGGTGATCGCTGAAAATGAAGCTGATGCATTTACCATCTGAGGACAAACAAAGCGAGTCCGAAGACGTGTTTCAGTATAAAATAGGCGAATTGTATATTCTGAAGTCGAGTGAAGCGAGTCCGAAGTAGGGAAGATGAGCGTAGCGAGTCCGATCTGATGAGGAAAAGTTCCTAGGCACCCCGTACCCGATTTTTTAATACTCAAATGGAAATCCCTTGGCACTCAGACCTCAAACAAGAGTCCATTGTGCCATAACTTAGGAACTTAGTAAGGTGTTTAATGTTCAAAGGCAAATAGCCCTAGTCTAGGGCCTTGGAATATTTTTATTTATTTATTTGGGCCCCTTAAATATAATGACAAGTGGTGGGTGAAAGCTTTTAAAAAAATAGGCATGGCCCATGATTGTTGAAATAAGAGTCGGGGGGATTCACCAGGCCCCTTAAATATAATGACAAGTGGTGGGTGAAAGCTTTTAAAAAATAGGCATGGCCCATGATTGTTGAAATAAGAGTCGGGGGGATTCACCAGACACTAGGCCAAAATCAGATACCTTTTCTAACTCCTTGTTTATGCCCTTACTGTTTATTGGGCGTAGTCAGAGCCCCGATTCTTCTGACTTCTACCTATTCAGGTTATCAGAGAAAGGCACATACAGAGTTGGGCACAAAGTTAGTCTCCAAAATCTATTAGTAGTTTGACAGATTCTTGAGTTTTTTAAAACCCTTTTGAAAAACAAAGCCTGGGTTCTAAGATTTTCACATCACACAGAGGTCTGCTATCTAACAAAAGCTCAGTCCCTGTAATTTGCACACCTTGCCAATACCTTAGGATTTAGTCTTTTTGAGGCACCTTCCTCTCCTCAACCATGCGGTTGCGTTAAGGATCTTAGGTCTCAAGGATGTCTGATAACTAAAAATAAATGTTTATAAGCTTTTATAAATTAAAAAAAAATACAGGAGGCACTTCTCTCAATAACCTCAATAGGAAAAGCACCTTTCAAATGTCGGGTAGACCAAACACGCCTAATAGTTCTGTTTTGCGTACTAGTATACTTTATACATTCAGGCAAACGCCTTAAGACCTAAAAGCCAGATACTATTGCTTCCCTATTTCCTAAGGGGTAAGAATTGCAACATTAAAAATCGTAACACTTATTTTTTCATCAAACGTTGTTTCAGCTCATACAGTTCCCAAAAAAACGAAACAAAAATTTAGTGTCCGTATGTTAGTAAGGGCGTATATATACACGATAATGCATTTTTGCACGATAATGCATTTATGCACGATAATGCATTTATGCACGATAATGCGTTTATGCACTATAATGAGTTTAGGGCAAGATAATGCATTTACGCACTATAATGCATTTATGCACGATAATGCATTTATGCACGATAATGCATTTATGCACAATAATGCATTTATGCACGATAATGCATTTACGCACTATAATGCATTTATGCACGATAATGCATTTATGTACGATTATAATATCAACCATTAACTTTATTGTCGATTTTAAATTTATTTAACTATAAAATTATGTCATCGCAAAAACTAATTTATTTAGTTGATTTTGCAGTAAAATATTAAAGAAATATAAAAATAAATAATTAAATACTTAAAAACAATTTTAAAGTAAAATCTAAATTTTAATTAAAATTAAATTATTAATGATAAAATTTAG